>JADMNL010000022.1:569732500-570245000 GCA_016271365.2 Neoceratodus forsteri
TCTATTGAGTCTGCTCATTGGTAATTAAATGTCCCTGGATTATGCCTTTGACTCTGCATCCCCATCCAATCTCTCCTCCACAACTCACCCCACATGGTCACCTGGGTTCCCTTTATCCCCATCTCAGATCCTCTTAAAGCCTCTCACCTTTTTCTGTGAGACTACCTCATCAGGCAATGCGTTCCATGAGTCCACCACCCACTCTGCGAAAAATATTTCCAGACATCCTCCTAAATCTCCCCCACCTCACCAGCTTCAAACAATGCCCCATCGTGGTTCTACTGTCACTCAACTTGAAGAGACCTTCCCTATCCACTCTGTTTATTTACTTCAGGTGCTTAAAGAAGGTCTTTATCATATTCCCCCCCCCCCTCCAGGGAGTACATGCTCAGGACTGCTAGCCTCTCTCTCCCATCTCCCGTGCTGTCCCCCAATAATTTTGGTTGCCCTCCTCTGTATCCTCTTTAACAAGTCAATGTCCTTATGATCTGGGCTCCAAAACCTTATTTAAGCGTTTAACCAGGAAGGCTTACTGAGCAGGTTACTGCTCGATTCTAGATGCGTCCTGGGGAAGGGGGGAACATAAGACACAGTTGAATGACAAGCATAATACAAGTGAGGATACATAATGGGGATGAACACTAACAACAGGTCCTGGTATAAAGACATAATAGAGTGAGAAAGCAATAGATACAGGCACAGTTTATATACATATCCGATATGTATCCCATATTGTAAGTGTGGTCTCACCAGTGATCTGCACAAGGGCAGTACGACCTCACTCCTCCTACTGCTGAATCCCCTAGCTATTCACCCCAACATTCTGTTTGCTTTCGGTGCTGCCTTTTTACACACTGAATGGAGTGTTTCAGGTCTCTGATAAATCACCATCCCCAGATCTTTTTCCTCCTCTGTTGCTGCTATCTGCACCCCTCCCAAGGTAACATTCAGCCCCAAGATTTTTGGCCCCAGTGTGTATCACTCTGCATTTCAACTAAGCTGCCAGATCCCCGACCATCTTGCAAGTTTGCTGAGGTCTTCCCATAGGTCTTGTATTCCTTCAGATGTCTGTAAACAGGCACATCTTGCCTTTAATGCCCACTCAAATGTTGTTTAAGAAGACATTGAACACCACCTGCCCTAGCACCAATCCCTGCAGTACCTTACTGGTAACCTGCCTGGCACTGGACAACTCACCCACCCCCCACCATCACCACCCTCTGGGTTCAGTTACTTAACCACTTTTCTTCTTATTTTCTTCCCGACCCCAAGATCCTTCAGTTTGCTGATAGCAAGGCCTTTGATTCTGTGCCGCACAAGAGGCTAAAGTCCAAGTAAATCATGTCTACCTCCTTGCCACCATCCACCGCCTTGGTGACCTAGTCAAAAAAAAAAAAAAAAATCAATCAATCAATCAGGTTCATCTGACAAGACCTTCTTCCTACAAACTCATGCTGCCTCTCATCCTGGAGACCATTCTCCTATGTAATTTACCAATCTCTCCGAGTATGATCTCCAGGAGTTTGAATACGATCGATGTCAGACTAACCAGCCTACAGTTTCCTGGGTCATCCCCGAGTCCGCTCCTGTGGCGGAGCACCGCATGTGCCATTCTCCAGTCCAGCAACATCACTCCCGACTCCAGGGAATGACTGAATAGGTCCGCCAGCGGCCCCGCTAGCTCCTCAGCCAGCTCCTTCAGTATCCCTGGGTAAATGCTGTCCGGGCCTGGAGACTTGACCACTTTTAATGCAAGGAGGCCCTCCCTCACCTATTCACATCTATTGCCAAGTCTGTTGCCCCCTCCCCCCCACAGTGGGTACTGGCCCATCTTTTTCCCTAGGAAAGGCACAGCAGTACTCACTAAACACCTCTGTTTTGCTTACTTCTTCCTCCACCCATCCATTCCCCTTTCTCAGCTTAACTATCTCGCCCTTCCTGTCCCTCTTTTCACCTATATAGCGATAGACCTTTTTTCCCCATTCTTAATTCTTTCTGCTTTTTGCAGATCCCTTTGTGCCTCTGCTTGCTGTATCACCTTTGCCTGCCACCTTAGCTAACCTCAGATATTCCTCTTCCAAGAGGCAGTATAGCACAGTGGTTTAGGGCTCTGAGCTGCAAACCTGGAGAGCCGAATTTGAATCCCACGGCCCCTACTTGCATACTGTGTGATCCTGAGCAAGTCACTTGACTTCCTTCTGCTCCCAGGTCACACCTGTAAACAAGCTTCAGCTTAGTGAGCCTTTCCTGGTTAAACAACTATCTCTTCCCTTCCTTATCTTCTTCACTTCCATCCTCTTGGATCTCTTATAGGTCACTCTCTTGTGTCTCACCGCTCTGGCAACTTCAAGAGTTGAACCAGATGGGTGATTTGGCCCTTGATTTCTTCCTTCTGAACTTATGACGCTGTGGCTGCTAGTACTGCATCCCTGATGATGGCCCAAAGTCTGTCCACCCCCCTGTATGCACTTATGCCATCTAATGTCTTCCTTAGCATCTCCTGCATTTTCTGGAAATCCGCTCTGCTGAAGTCCAGGGTTTTGGTTTTGGTGTAAGTGTAGGAGTTATCCTCTCCCATATCCAAACTGAACCACACTGAGCCATGGGCACTACCGCTCAGGGGCTTCCTGACCGTTCTCTCCTGCATGTGCTCCCCATTTGTGAGCACAAGATCAAGGAGAGCACTCTCCCTGGTGGGTTTTGTAACTCCCTGAGTCATGAACCCTCCCCTGCATTGCATTCAGAAACATCCGACTCCTGGCACAGGACGTCCACCTTAGGTAGATTTAAGTCCCCTACCACTACCACCTCCCCTTTACCTGCAGTTTCCAACAATTCCTTACATAGTTCCTTGTCCCTTTCTTCCTCTTGGTTGGGTAGTCTGTAGACTACCCCCTGCCTTAGTTTCTTCCCCACGTTGGTCTGGAGCTGGATCCATAGCGATTCCACATTCCTCTGCTCTTTCTCCTCCCTAGTGCATATTACCCCCTCCCCGATATATGCTGCCATCCCCTTCTTGTCCATCATTCTGTCCCTTCTGTACAGCGTGTACCCCTGGATCAAGAGGCCCCAGTCATGGTGTGCTGTAGCCTAGGTCTCAGTAACTGCTGCCATGTCTACATCCCCCTCCACCAATAGGGCCTGCATGTCTGCCACTTTGTTACCAAGACTGCAAGCATTTAGTGAGACCACCCTCCACCTTGACTCGGTGCCTCTCTGCCCAGTTCCTGTATTTTTCTTGATCTGCCAGCCCTCTATACTCCCCCACAATGTCTTCAAATGCCCTCCATTGCTCATACTCCTGCCTTCCCGTTTCCTACTTTCTGAGCGGGGGGGAGGATCCACTGAAGGCACTAGGCAACTGAGCCCACTGGGGTTCTGTCTTACATGTGCAAGCATAATATAATTACAGCAGTCATGAGTGAGGCAAAGTGCAGAGTGCATGCTGGGGTAGAGGTAAAATGGCGAAAGGCAAAGACTAGGGGACTGAGCAGATGAGGGTCATGGGACAGGATATGGGTTAAGGAGGGGGAAGACAGAACAGGATGGTGCAGGAAGTTGCCTTGGGTGAAGTTTAAAGGCAGGGAGAGAGGGGGAGAACTGCAGAGGGGAGGGGAACAGATTCCAGAGTGAGGGAGGAGACAGGAGAAGGTCATTTAGCCAGCAGAAGAGTGAAGAGAACCGAGAACTGAGTTTAGGAATCCCAGGAGTGAAGCAAATAGGATGGGCAGGGAGTGGGGGATACAGGAAAGAAAGATGGGAGAGGAGGGGAGGGACCCAAACCAGTACTTGGCAATGAAGGCAGCACAGTGGATCTGGCGACATGATGGCAGGGGGAGGATGGACAGGGAACAGTAGAGAGGCAGTAGTGATGGGCATGAAGTGGAGAGTCGGTGATGAAACAACAGAAGGCATTTCACAGGGTATCCAGTCTGGCAAGGGAGGAGGAGGGGGCGACACTATAGATTATACCTGCATAAATCAAAGACTAGGAGAACCCTTCCAATTACTAGTTCCTTGCAGACCTAGAGGGAGACGCAGTCTTTATTGTAGAATAGGGAGTCTAGTTTGGGACAGAGTATGGCATAGATAACATCTGTGTGGACAGAGAAACTGAGCCTGCTGTCGAGCCACACACCTGAGTACGTGAAAGCAGGGACCACTTTCAAAGCTTTGTTATCTAGAGTGATGAAAACGGGGAGCGGGAGCCTGGCCAGTTTCTGGCTGCGGCTGAAGTTCATGGACGCCATCGTTTTGGTGCTGTCCTTGAGTTGGACTTCATGGAACCAGCACAGGATGTTGTGGAAATCCTACTGGAATGGCCTCATCAAAGCAGAGGCCATAGGGCCAGAAGTGTAGGTAACCATGTCATCTGCATGTAACCCTCACGCCCCTTTTGGCAAGTTGGCACCCCCATTAATATAACTAGTACCTACATATCGCATACCATTTACTTTTGGCAGAAATACTTAGATTGGTACCACCCCTAGCTGTAGAGTGTATACCAGGCTCATTACCTAAGGAAGGGGGTTGGGGTAAAATTACCAAAAATGAACCTTTGTAAATACAACCAGGTCCAGGGGAAAGGATGCTAGGCATATGCTAGCCCTAACTGCTGAGGGGGCCCCCAATAACTCCATACAGAAAGCAATGATCAGAATGTCCAACGCAGCAGCTGGAATTGTGCAGTATGGCTTTATTCACATGTTACTAAAGCACAAGTGAACCCCCACTGGGTGGTCATGGCAAACAAGTACATTCCTTTTCCAGGCAGAACAGTTTTCCACAGAAACATTTCTATCCATCTTTTCCAAAGTGCTCGTAGGCAAACCACATACTTCAGCTACTTTCAAACACATTTCCATTTCCCAACTTGGATGCTCGTGGCAGTGCCACATTCTTGAGCCACTTCCAAAACACATTTCACAGTGTAAACATCGTGACCCGAGCCACATATTTTAAGCCTTGTTCATACTGTGCTATTTAAAACGTTATCAGTGGTAAGACGTTTTAAATAGCCGCAAGTACGTTTCGTGTTCGCACTACTTGGGAACCACTTTAGTGAACTGCGCTCAAACCCTGTTTCAAGGTAGGCTTGAGCACGGTTTTGAAAACGGTTCAGACTGTAATTCGGACTTACCATCAGTGCGAGCAGGTGAACGCTGTTTCCAGAGCACAATTCTGCAACTTTCTGTGGTACATCCATGATGCAATGCATCTGTGTCCTAGAATGCCTTAGCGTTGATGTTTTGCGCATGTGCAGCTAACGGGGAAGTGGAGGGAAATTTGTATAAATCGAGGTGGGATTGCAGTGGCAGTCCCGCGCCGCAGTTTGTGGGTGTAAAAAGTATATTTGGAGTCAAGTGCTTAATTGCAGGAACGAGCAGATCTGTGGTTCAGGCGCAAAGACTGTGGAACAGTGATTTATACATTATTTTGTGCAGTCAGTCTGTGCAGTTCAGGAGCTGTCAGCATGTCCAATGACAGAGCAGCCAGCTGGAATGACCATCCCATCAAGGCACCGATAGATGACTGGTCAAGTGAGACAGTGCAAAATGAGTTGAACAGAATGCACAGGGATACAAAAGTACGTGAGCGTTGTGTCTCAGCACCTGGCTGGACTAGGTATAGAAAGGACTGCTAAACAGTGCAGGGAGAAAAAAAAAAAATCAAGCAACTTACAGTTAGATATCGTGTGAAAGACAAAAATAAAGTGTCAGGTGCAAAACAAACAGTATGCCCCTTCTTCCAGGAACTTGACAAATCCTGGGTACCAGGCCCACCACTGAGCCCAGCATTGTGGTTAAAAGCGCAGAATAGGCACATGACAACAGATGTTACTGCCGCTGAACACTACCCTGTGGAGGAGTTGCCGCTGTCAGGTATATATTTACATTGGTTGTCCTGCACACCCCAACCACCTCCAAACTTTAAACTCAGTACTCTTGATCTTTACAGATGATGAGCGGGAAGGTGAAGAGGAACATCGCGCTGAAGCTCCTGCAGACACCTCCTCCGGGTTTGAGCAAGCTGTAGAATGTGATAGTCTGCTTGACACCTCAGCAGGTCGTGCCAGCACCAGTATGCTGATGTCTCTAGCTCAGAAACATGGGTCTGTTTCTGAACCACTCCAAAATTCTGAGGAAGAAAAAGAAAAGTAACAGTCTGCAGGAAATAATGGAGGCCCTGTTTGAGCCTAGCCGCAAGCTCCTTATCCACCAGCATCAAGAAATGTTATTTATTTAGCTCTTGTTTAACGGGTAAGTACACTAGACAAGTTGTATGCCTATTTTCAGGAACGACCCGGGAGAGTACAACAGGTATTACAGACCACATCATTACCACAGGTATTACAGACCACATCGTTACAGCGTAGCAGGTAAACAAGTGCAATATTGTAACTTAGTACATTGAGTGTTACAGACTGCATTATAACAGCATAGCAGGTGAACAAGTACAATACAGTAACTTAATACACTGAGTCAGCAGAACAAACAGGCAGAAAATGAATCACTATGTATGACAGACAAAGGTAAAGTACATAATGAGCAAGCATTCGGTAGCATTGAGCATACATGTAGCATAGGCAAGTGCATAGGAAGAGATGATCCGAGGTCAACAATCTCGTCGCTTCAGTAAGTGTTCCAAGTGAGAGAATACCGAGGAGTTACGGTACCTAGGGCATGGAGCAGGGGTGGCTAAGGGCACTCGCAATGTGAAGCCAGCTTTAGGTGCCCCCACAGGGATTTCCGGAGACACTGATGGGAAGGGGCGGTGTGAACCAGCTCAGGAAAGGTGTTCCAGAGCCTAGGAGCCCATGCAGTGGAGTCGTGATGAAGGCAGAAGAAGAGCGAGCCCAAAAGGAACCTGAAATGGAGGAGCGAATGAGAAAGCTGAGGCACAGCAGTCCGCTTCATTTTTTTCTAACCTTCTAGTAATACTGCGCTCCAGTAAACAACCTCCCCAACCACAACAGGCCTCACATCCCACACAGCCACAACATCCCCAGGTGCCATATCTTCCAGGTAGTACTCCGGCAGCGGCGATGGCTCCACAGAGCAATGCCTACGGTGCCATGTACAGCACAGCTGGTCAGAGAGCATGACTGGGTGGTACTGACACTGCTGGTCCAAGCTCCTCAATCCCTGCCACATATTATGGTACTGCAACTGCAAACCGCAGTGCAACCGAGGACTTGTTCAGTGAGGACATGACATGGACTGAACGGTGATGACAGTCAGCATAATTATTTACTTGGTTGAAATATGCTTTTGCATGGAGTTCTGCATTTGCAAACCCCATTCCTACTGCTGAAGGTCAAAGACAGTCTCACAGTGTGCCATCAGAGCTGCCCAATGCTTATTTTCATTACTTTTCAAGAATCTATAGCTATGCAGTCCATACACCTGTGTTTGTACTTTTTAAAGTTTTTCACAAAATGTTACCAAGTAATTGCAGCAGCTGGTTTTTACAAAGAGTTTAACATGTCAAGGGCATTTTTTTTTTGCTGTTACTGATTATTGATTACAGATAATGTTGACATAGTTACCACTGTTGTTGAACAATGTTAAAAATGTTTTAGTTGAAAATGTTTTCAGAGCAAAGTTACTGAACTTTTGTAAAGTAATACGACATGTTCTACACCTGTTACCGTGCTAACGATTAGTCAATGTTGAACTCTGCTTGCTTACTGCACAACAGAAAGCATACATAATGCAGAAAACTGATTCAGTTCATGGATATGGTCATTTTATTTCTTGGCAGTTGTACTTGAACTGAAACAGTACTACCAGTTGTCAATTACTGCAATACAAAAAAATTAAATAAAAAATATGTAGGTCATGCACTGATCCACACAGAGTTGTGGTGCAAATTGTGTATTGGCTAATGTTACAGCCAAATGCACCACTGTTGTGTGCGTCTACATCTGTCTTGTTTTATTAAAATAAAGCTTTTAAAAGCATTACCCTACAGATCTCTTCTTGAAACAGACTCATCCATGCACCAAACGTTGCATCACTGCTGCATCATAGCAGCACGGTAAATATACACATTACATGCTGCCCTGCAGAAAGGTAGCTAGTGCCTCCCGGACTGAATGTGCTGGACAACCAGTCTCTGCATCCGAAGTGTCATCAAGGTGCACTTGATCATTTCCTGGTTGTTGGTACATTTCAGTTGATGGCACCCATTCCTGCAGGAATGCCTCAGACTTGGACGCGCATAGATTATGTAGCGCACAGCACATAGCGACAATAGCTGGGATACAATCTAGAGAAAACTCCATGAGCTTCAAAATGACATCCCATCGCCTTTCAACCTGCCAAATGCACATTCCACAACCATACGGGCATGACTGAGCCTGTAGTTGAAGTTACGCTTCTTTGGGTCTGTGTAATCAGGAAAAGGTTTCATGACCCAGGGAAGTAGTGGGTAGGCAGGATCACCGATTAGTACAGTGGGAACTTTCACACCTCCAATGACTCTCTCCGACACTGGGAAAAGAGTGCCACTCTGGCCCTTTCGGAAGACAGCTCTATTTTTAAAAACTCTGGCATCATGCACCCTGCCTGGCCAACCAATATTCACATCTTCAAAAACAGAATTTGTCCACCACTGCTTGCAGTACTATGGAGTAATAACTTTTGCGGTTAAAGTACTTGGTGGCATTTTCTCGGGGGGGGCAGATGAGCGGCATCAATAGCTCCATCACAACACAAAAAGCCCCATTCATTCTGAAAACCAGCCACAACTTCAGGAATATTAGCAAAACGGAGGACACGTGGCAGTAAAGCAGTCACTATGGCACTGCAAACTTCACAAACAACCTCGCACACTGTGGAACGGCCAACCCCAAAAAGATGGCTCAGGGTCCGATACTCAACACTGGTAACTAGCTTCCACAAGACGTTTATCAACAGGTACACATTTGCAGCACTGAGTATCCTGCCTCTCTGTGGCATCATTAATTTCACTACAAAGGGCACAGAACGACCCCTTTGACATTTGGAAATTCTTAACCCATTCAGTATCTTCCCATGTGATCAGCACTACATCATTCCACCACACTGAGCTCCTCTGCTTGCACCACATACCCTTCTCTATGCTCATGCCCATGTATGCTGTGACAATACTTGGTACGTTAGTAAGATAAATCGCAGCATTCTCTGCTGCAAAAGCTTCATTCTCTGCTGCCTTCACCTCAACACTGATATACGCCTGCTCAGTCTCCAAACTCTCAGGCATTTCAAGTATATATTGTACTGAGCAGCTATGGACAGGAGATCTACCCGACACACGCGAGCCATGTTTAAACAAAATGCCTAGCAACAGGCATGGCATCATGGGACGCTGAACGTCACCGCAAAGCATGATGGCAAGCAGCTTTCGGCTGCTGCGGGTGCCTGAAAACACACGCGTAGATAACTGTACCGCTTGCTGTGAGAACACAGCGACACGGATTGCTGCAGGTAATAACACGTTTTAAAGCTCACTTTTGACAGTGCGGACATTTGGAACCGGTAAGCCTTAATCTGTTTTTAAGAACGGTTTAGAGAACTGTGTTCCAGCATCCCGCAGTGTGAACAGGGCACAAGTTTCATCCTGGGCATTGGCCTCTACCCAGGGGACCTCGGCGTCCTTCAATAAACGAGTTAGCCTTGCCTTGTAGATTCCAGGCAGCATTCCTCTCACCCTTTGCCCCAACCGACAGTCTCTGCCATTCCTTCATGGTTACACCAAAAAGAAGCTTTCAATCCCCACTGAATTGCTAAAGACTCCCGAACTTTATTCAAATTAACACACTTAGGTGAACAGGGGTCCTGGTCAGTGTGATCTAGCCTTATCTTGGGGCACACACACCCCAGACAACCTCCTAAATTGAGAACTTGTCTCCAATCTGTACTCGCATATCTGTTGCTCCTTCCTTTAGGCATGGAAACAACCCAGAAAGCACCTTTTTTCCATGGTAGCTGGTCAGAAATTCTCACACAAATGTTCTTCTCAAAGGCAGCTGTACACACTCCAGGACCTTCAGGGGACTGCCCCTTGGATCCACTGAACTTGGCAGTCCCTCTCACTCCCTCTGGAGTGAACTCAAGGAATTCTGCTGGAAAAGGTCTTCACCACTTCACTGGCAATTGAAGATTTAATCTAAACTAGGGTGAGAAACACAGGGCTCCCTATGACAGAGCCCCAACTGGCAGACCTCCTGCCAATCTGACTTCCAAACTCAGACTAACTGAACATTCTAAAACCTCCACTGAGCAGTTGACTCAAAAACGGTTCTGCTGCTGCGAGAGTTCTAAATGACAATCATCCTCCCTCAGGTTAGCTGAGTAAACAATGACGTCACTATGCAAGAAGCCCCTTAATGAGCTCCTTACCAGATGCCTTTTCCTACCTGCCTAATACCAGTATTAATGGGGTTCTAGTAAACCCAGGGGACTGGGTGGTTACATGCGTACATCTGGATGTTCAAGGAGACACACGCAGAGGGGAAGCCTTTAAGGAAAATGGAGAAGAAGATGGGGTATATACAACAGCAGTTTACAAGTTAGCGCTGTTAAATCTGCAGTTTGTTTTAATACAGTATATTGCTGTTTTTCTTTGATTTCAACAGCTGGCTTCAGTGCCGCACTAGGCACTGTGATGTCATCAGCATTGTGAAATCTGTTCTCCGATTGGTGCAGTATTCCATTGTGATAACAGAAACCTTAAAAATACCCAGAACGAAGCCGGCCTGATGGCGAGGAGGGTTGAGGCACTGGATGCCACACCTTGCGCCACGCTGGCGACCCAGGTTTGGGAACGAGCTCGGGCAACTGGGAGTCGGCAGGGGTGAGAGATGATGGAGCGCCTGAAGGACTGCTCTCCTCTCTCGGGGGAAGAGAGACCTCTTGTCCTGCTTGTTCACTGCCCTCTGGCGGTAGCCAGATGGCAGTACGGGTCGGGAGATACGTCCTGATGTCACTACACTGCGGGGGGGGGGGAGAATATGTTTCCCTTTCCCCCATCCATCCCTCTACCTCTCCCTCTTTCTCCTCCATTTCCTAACCCACACAAACTTAGGATTTACCCCGACTCCCTCCCACTGATCTTCCTTCCCTTTTCTGACCCTCACTAACTCTTTGCCCTTTATTGGCCAACCCTTCAGCTGCTTTGCCCTTCCTTGGTCTACCTCCCCCCAACCTCGAAGATATTAGTCATTCTGCTGTTGAGCCTCGACTGTTACACACCTTGTATATGCTCTGAACCTCCACTGTATGTTATTCTAATCATTATTTATGTTTTATTGTACATACGTGTGTATATATATATTCTGTAAATACTTTTATACTCTACATGGATTTATATATCTCCCTCTCCCCCAGGATGCTTCTGGAAACTAGCCGTTTTATGGTTCAGTATGGCACTCCTGGTGAAACTTTTGAAATAAATAATAAATTGCTGTTACTGATGTCACTAGCTAAGATATAGAGGATAATGGATTGACAGCAGTGAACAACAATACTGTGTTCATGTCAAGAGGTTGTCATGACAACCAAGTAAACCTTGAGAGCGAATTGTCAGTGAATCCAGGGTTCCGATTCCCATGGACCTCTCGAGCTTCATTCTCGAGGTCGCAGGGAATCAGAACCCCTCGGTGGTTCAGTATACAGGTTGTGCATAGTTGCCCAGCCAGTATTTTCTATATTTTGGACCTAGAATGAGGATATTGGACCTAGAGTGAGAATACTTCAATATCCTCATTCTAGGGCCCTGGGAAGTAAAAATATCACTGATATCTGCCCCAAAATATACTTGCAGGTGTGGCATATGTATATATATTTATTATTCACTGCAGATTCGAACTGCATAACCTTACATACGAACATATGAAGAAGCCAGCAGAAGATGGCCATTTGGTCCATCAAGTCTGCTCATACTTCAGGGTCCATAGCTTGAGCTAATGCCCCTGCTTTCCCTCCTTACTCATCCCATTCTCCCTACCCATGATCTTTACCCTCCCCCTATGCCTGTTCCAGCCTCTGGTAAAGCTGTCCACTGTCTTCAATGAGATTACCTCTTCGGGTAGCGCATTCCAAGTGTCCACCACCCTCTCTGTGAAGAAGTGCTTCCTGACCTCCCTCCTAAACCTCCCACCCTCCAGCTTAAGACTGTGCCCCCCTAGTGTTATGGTTGCCACTCAGCTTAAAAGAGACTGTCGTTATCAACCTTATTTATCCCTTTCAAGTGCTTGAAGGTCCCAATCATGTCCTCTCTCTCTCTTTCTCGCTCTTCTGTCTTCCAGGAAGTACATGTTCAGTGCCCTCAACCTCTCCTCGTATGCCTTGCCCTGCTGACCTGCTATCATCTTTGTAGCCCTCCTCTGGACTGTCTCCAGCAGGTTAATGTCCTTTTTGAGGTGTGGGCACCAGTACTGAACTCCATACCTCTATAGACACGGCCTTACCAGAGACACGGCCTTACCAGTGACCTGTACAAAGGCAGTATAACCTCCTCTCTCCTACTACTGATCCCCCTAGATATGTGTCAACCTTTGAGCTAGAGAGCTCGTTTACAAAGGTTCCACGTCAAAAATCAAAGTGCAGAGACACTTTAGAGTTACAAAAGTACAGCAGTTCCTCGGTGAATCAAACAAAATTGTACAGAAAATTGTGGGTAGTACACAGGACAAAGAGATGCAGGTACAATAGGACATAAAGGTGCAAGCAAGCAACCAGCATGGTGGTGTCACGTTTTATTTAAGTGCAACAGGTTGGAAGAGAAACTTAGGTGAGGTAGTGGAGGTTGGAGGGAGGGTGTCCTGTCTGTCAGAGGGGGTGGTTGGGTACAGCAGTCACATCCACCAGACTGGGATAGGGGGTTCTGGAGTGCCACTTTGAAAGGGGCAATTTTACTTGAACTCATGAAGGGTGTCAAGGACTTCATTTAACCATTTAGGGCCCCTATAAGCTAGGGATCTTGGGGCTAGAGTGGTGTGTCTAAAGGGAACCTGGATGACATTTCTAGTCCTACTTGTATGCGTTCAGTGGTTTTAGTCAGTTGGAAAAACTTTTTTTTTTGGGGGAGAGTTAGGTTTAATTAGGCTTTTTTTGGCTGCGGACATATTTGATATCTGATCCTGCTGTGTAGGGGGAGCCAGTCGGCTTGAGAGTATAAGGTACATGTATGTTAGTTTGTCTGTTCCGAGGGCCAGCCTGCAAGCATTGTTGAGTAGTAGCTCAAGCCTTTGTAGAGCCGTGTCTGTTGCAGCACTGTAAATAACCAGCCCTTAGTCAGTTGAGGACAGTAAGTAATGAACAACTGATAGCACTGGGTGTCATAAAGTTCCTGTGCCTATTAAGGACACCTAGCTTAAACCCTGACTGATTTGACAACATGGTCAATGTGAGGTGTAAAGGAGAGGGTTTTGTCTGGGTGCACTCCAAGATACTTAAAATGAGCTTACTTGTTCAAGTTGCACACCTTCGTGCCTGTGCACTGACAGTGGGCTTGCCTTTTTTAGTCATGCGGGGTGTAGAGAACAGCATGCTTTGTGATTCTTTGTAGTTAAGCAGTAGCTTATTTTGTTGGAACCAGTGTTCTAACATTTGGAAGCTTTCTTGGAGTTCCTTATTCAGCTGGCTCAGTTGTTTGCTCCTAGTAAAGATTACAGCATTGTTAGGGTACAGTAGCATGTTAGTAGGACAGACTTAGAGCAGGGAGTTTATAAATACACTAAATAGTAAGGGGCCGAGGACTGACCTTGAAGGACTCGGAGGGAGGCTGTTCTTGGGACAGACATTGCCCCGTTTATTTTTATATGTTGAGTTATTTGTGAGAGGTAGCTTTGAAACCATGTCACCGTTTGTAGGGACAACCCCAGGGCCAGTAGTCTGGTTATGAGAATTTGATGGTTAACAGTGTCGAAAGCCTTGGTGAGGTCTATGAAGATAGGGACCCCACTAGTTTACCTTTGTCCATGGCCTCATATAAATAGCTGGTAAACTCGGAGTGCAGATGTGGTGTTGCGCGTTTTCCTGAAGCTATGTTGTTCCTGATCCTGTATGCTACGTTTGTTAACGTAGTCTGTTAATTTGACCAAAACAATGTGCTCCAATGGTTTGGAGAGTGGGGGCAATATTGAAATGGGTCGATAATTTGAGTAATTAGTCCTATCACCACTCTTATGAACTGGGGGTGACTAGTGCAATTTTCTTTTTGTTTGGAAATTTAGCTGTCCTGAGTGACAAGTTAAAGATCGTTGTTATAGGATGGGCAATCTCCTCTAGGGCGAGGGCTAGGATTTTCATGTCAATGGTATTCCCTTTAACCCTTGTTTTGCCAAAGACCCTCTTTACATATTTATTAGCCCCTGACACTGCGACTTGGCGGACACAGAACTGCGGTGAGCAGGGTTAGGCTGAGTAGAGCCAGTATATTTCAGCTGGGCTTCAGACTCCTGGGTGGTTAGATATTCAGGTGGTAGAACAGCGCTCAGGTCAGTGAAGCCACATTAAAAATGTCTGCTATCTCTTTAGGGCTCTGGGGTTGTGGTATTTCCAGATATGATCATATCAGGTGGTGCTTTGGCTTCTTTACCGATTAGGGTTTTTAGGTTATCCCAGAACAGTGTGCCACTGCCTCAGGATTTTTCTAGTTGTTCTTTATAATGTGTAGCTTTAGCTAACCTAATCTCTTTAGTTTCTTGCCGTTCTGTATTTTAGGTAGTTGCAGGGTTCTCCAGAAGCTTTTGCCCTGTGCCGGAGGTTATCTCTAGCTTTCATAAACTCTAGGAGTGGGCCAGTGATTCACATCTTTGTTCTCTTACATTTATGGGGATTGAATGGGGCGAAAACTTTGCACGCATTGGTGAAGAATATTTTCGGTCAGCATCCTCTATGGTATGTAGTGGTGACCAGTCAGCCTGCCTGAGGTAGCGAATGAAGGACTCTAGGAGTCCCTTTCGCACAGTTCTGTTCTTCACTATTTGTGGAGATTGCTTCTTAGTCTTGTTGGACCAGATGCACATCACGGGGGAGTGGTCACTAAGCGTGTCTGGGAGGACAGAGAGATCAGTGATCCACTCTGGGTGGCTGGATAAACCCAGTCACTAAGTGAGCTGTTACCCGTCTGGTAATTAAATCCTGTGGCCTGTGTCACCATTCGAGTAAGGGAAAGACTGGAAGTCACGTCTTTGATGAGTTGTGTCCTGTGACAGCCAATTAATATTAAAGTCTCTAACCAAAACTTTTTCTCAGTCTTGACTGACTTGCTTAACGTGTTTAGTGAAAATGCCTAAACCAAATGCTTGCTTGCCTGGGAAGTATATATTCTAAGGTTAGCACTAATGTTTTATTTTGATTACCTAGAAGTAGTTTTAGTGATAGGAGTTGCACCTCCTTATCTACTGTACTGTGGTAGAGCACTTGCCCTTTGATGAAACTGTTTAGGTACTGTATACAAGGCAGCCAACTCCCGGTTTGCTTTGTGTGTGTTGCCTGAACACAGTATAACCATCAAGTATAATGACAGCATTGAGAGTTTCGGGGGATAGCTACGTTTCCGTTAGCACGACTATATCTGGATTATGCTGTGAGACCCAAGCCTGGAATTGAGCTAGTTTGGGTAGCAGACTACCAATATTAATAGAGGCTGGCTTTAACTGTCTTAGTCTGCCTCCCTTAAGGTACCCCAGTGGGGCCAGGATTTGGGTGTATACTGCCTGATAAAAGGAGTACGAGAAGGAGGATATTTTTCCTTGCATTATTGTAGTGTGCTGGAACTGCCTATCTTTTGCAATCTCTAAGTTAGTTTGCCCGAGGAACTGGTTTAGTAATGGTGTGGGCATCGGGACAAGAAGCCACAGGTCCTTGAAAGTGCACGAGCTACCAGTAGCGCATATGGAATGGGACTATATACACTGCTTTTGGGGAGTCTACAGAGACTTTTCCTACTCTGGCGGTGGCATGAAATCATGTTTGGGGTAGGAGGCTGAGGTGGTATCGGGGTGTGCTCGGGGGAACTGTCATAGCCAACTGCACACAGACACACACACACACACCCCTCCCCCCCAGGAGTGGAGGAAAAAATGACAAGTTAGCAAAAGATATAGTGTGCTGGACAGCATTGTTATGTGCTGAACTAGACTGCTTCCTAGTGCTATTGTACAGTACCATCGATGCAAGCGGGGGGAGAGAGAGAGAGAGAGAGGGAGAAGGAGAGAGGGGGAGACAGAAAGAGAGGAGTAAGCAGGTGTGCTGAAAGTAAGAGTAGAGTACGGCTTTTTCAGTGTGGAGTGTGTGTTTTAATAAGCTGCACAATGCTCATTTTAATTTTTAATTTTTCTGTTGAAGAAATGCCTTGTTGGTGTTGAACTGTTGCCCATACACTGTAAAAGACAATGGATGAGCAACAGTGAACAAAATCACTGAGTTCACTTCTCAAGGTTGTCTGACAACTGTAAACCTCTTAAGCTTTGCTCTCGAGGTTTACTTGGTTGTCATGACAACCACTTGAAGTGAACACAGAATTATTGTTCACTGCTGCCCATTATCCTCTATACAATGTATGCGAGAGGGTGATTTTACTACCCAAAATCGGCAAGTTTACAATGTTGTTATGGTATCCTGATGTCAAGAGGTTGTTAACCCCTCTTGACTACGTCACAACTATACCATAACAGTTTTGACTCATTTGCTCATCTGCGTCCTTAGTAGTTTGTTGAAAAGTTGTAGCCAGAGACAGATAATTCTCAGAATCCTTCTGTCTTCTCCTCATTAAGTAACAGACGAGATAAGTTGTCACCGCTCTCATATAACAGTGCCCATTTCATTTCTTGCCTTCATCGTTGTGATGCTCCCACAGTGCAGTCAGTTAGAAAATCACCTGACAAGCTCAGCCAATAGACTATTTCTTCCTGACTTCTGGAAAATGAGTGACATTTGGATTATTTTAAATGTAGTACAACTGGATTTTAATTATTTATCTTGTGCCTTTCTATAAAAAATAAAATTAAAAAAAATGCAGTTTTCATGTAACTCATATTCTTGGATTATGTTTTTTTTTTTTCATCTGTAAACGTCATGCCGGAAAACTACTGTGCTGGAAACTGACTAATTCTTTCCTACGTCAGGTAAGCTGAAATCTAGGCAACACATGAAAAGTGAATTCATTTTGTAACGACATTGCCTGGTTCCCATACACTATAGAAGCTAATGGATGGGAGTCAGGCAATAACTGCACCGAGTTCGAGCCTTGAGGTTGCCATGGCAGCAGTAAATCTCTCCAGCTCAGCTCTCAAGGTTTACAAAGCTGCCCCTGGCAACCTCTCGAAGTGAATACAGCATGGTTATTGCCCGACTCCCATCCGTTATCCTCTATATATCTTAGCTAGTGGCATCAGTAACAGCAACATATCAAAAAAATAGTTGTTGTTACTGCTGTCATACTGGATATTTTTAAGGTTACCGTCATCTCAATGGAACACTGAAAAAAATAAAAAAAAATCAGAGAACAGCTTTCACAATGCGGATGACATCACAATGCCTAGTGCAGCACTGAAGCCAGCTGTTAAAAATCAAAGAAAAAAAACGGGATAAAGCCACAAAAGTAGGGAAATGTGGCGTTAGGGTTTTCAAAGCTAACATCCCACACCCACTCTGCACATGGCAACAGACGTCGGAGATGTGCCTTGGGGTCTTCCCCCCCCAGCACTCACCTCATTCCATAAGTAAATAAATTGAGATGAGTACAGTATAGGAGAATGTGGCAAGCATCAGGGCCGATGATTCTACTGAGACAGAGAGAGAGAGAGAGAAACCAGCCACAACTTCCTTAAATAAAGGAGGTTATTTTCTAGACTACACTGAATTGAATTATTACTTTTTGGACCTGTGTAAGTAACTAGTATCAATTCTGCTTTTGGGGTTGATTTTCTTAGTTTTAACTTTAATTTGCAGGGGAGAAACTGTAGTTGGGAAATATTTGCAGTCATTTGTGACTAGACCTGTTACTTAACCTCTGGGAAATAGGTGTCTGAAAGGAAGGAAAGCACTCCCCGAGGTGGAAGGTCAGAGTTGTAGCTGACTGTTTCTGGATGGCATAGGTTTACTCCCACCTACTGTACCCCTCACCCCACCCCCAAGAGCATACATTCCTTTATAGCAGGGGTTCTGATATCACTTCCCCAAAACTGCTAACATACACCTGTTCATATTCTTAAAGGCACAGCACACTGAATGGGGGTAGAGACATTTATAAGCTTGCACACACTAAAGAACAAAAAACAAAAAAAAAAAGAAAAAAAAGAAAAGCATCTGTAACAGAAAAGGACACAGACATGTGGGGAGTGGTGCAATGCACTGGCTGTGGAGCAGCAGTCTTCTGGGAGACATTCTGGAGACTGTGTTGCTGCCCTATTTGCAGGCACCTCTCTGGTCTGAGGGAGGAGGTTGTTAGTCTCCATGCTGACCTGGCAAGGATTCGGGAAACCTGCTCCCCCACCCAGAGACCACCCAGGCCACCCCCACTACCTCAGAGGTTGCCAAGAAAGAGAAGTGGCTGGACCACAGTAGGCTCAGGGAGGGGAAGGGTGGTAGAACAGAGACGCATCCCTCCAGTTGTGCCTCTCCACAATTCATTCACCACTCTGGCGGCGCATGGTTCCTTTATGGAGGCACCCGCAGTGGAGACCAAGGAGGATGCTGGAAACCTCCACAATGGAGACCCACAGGAGGGTGGCACAGGACCCCACACAGGAAGGAAACAACTCCTGGTGGGGGACTCAATTGTTGGGGGGTAGAACTGGGGGAGGGAGGGGAAAGGGAGGTGAGGTGCCTGCCCAGTGCCATGGCTTGAAGGGACAGGAAACGAATCCTCAGGATCATGGGAGCAGTTGCAAGGGGGAGTGAGCTGGATGTCATTATCCACCTAGGGACAAATGACCTGGCTGAGAATGGGATCAGTGCAGTGCAACAGGAATCTGAGGAGTTGGGATGGGGCCGTAGACAAGTAGCACACACGGTAACTTTCTTGGAAGTGCTACCTGTCTATGGCATGGATGAGGCTAGGGTACTCCGCACCATGGGATTCAACAACTGGTTGAAAAACTGGTGCAGAGCTCAGGGATTTGGCTTCATTGGGAACTGGGGCTCCACCTGGAGGGATGCAGGCCTATACAGGCGTGATGGTCTGCATCTATCCAGGAGAGGAACCAGGATCCTAGATGCTAGGTTTAAATGCTTCATTGGCAAGCATTTAAACTAGCCATGGGGGGAGGCACTGAAAATGAGAAGGGAAACCCTATCCCCCCTTCCCCAAAAATCAGGGTAGTTAGTGAGGTAAACACCAAAATAGAACAGTCGCTAGTGTGAAGGGCAGGGGTAAATGGAGAAAAACACAAAGGCAGTAAGGACAGGGATGGGGCAAAAAGAAATAAAGCCATAAAAAAAAAAAAAAAAATGAAGGGTAATGAGTACCAATGCCCGTAGTCAAGGTAAAAAGCTCCCTGAAATGGTGGCCTGGATGGAAGAGGGATGCCTGGATATCGTGGCAGTCACAGAAACATGGTACACAGAGAACCATGACTGGGATGTCAACAGACCAGGGTACACAATCTACAGGAGGGACAGGGAGGGAAGAAGAGGAGGAGTAGCAGCTCTGTGTGTAAGGGAAGGGATCAAAGCAACAGAACTAAAGGGTAAACAGGGAGGAGAGGAGGCACTGTGGGTCACCCTGGAGACTGGAAATGGCTCCACAATCCACATAGGGGTTGTATACAGACCCCCGTCTCAGGGGGAGGAAATGGACAACGGAATGATAGAAGGCATCCTTGGGATGGCAGAGAAAGGGGAGATATTGCAGATGAGGGACCTGAATATGCCAGATGTTAACTGAAGCACCTTTACTGCAGCCACATCCAAGAGCAGGGCCATTCTCAATGCCCTACAAGGAGCATGCCTTCAAATAGCTAATTTTGGAACCCACTCAGGAGAGAGCAATCTTAGACCTGGTACTCTCAAATGGGGACAGTGAGAGGCTCTCCGATCTTGAAGTGGGTAGCCATCTAGGAACAAGCTACCGCCAAACAGTGTGGTTCATGATAAACTTAGCTGTAGAGTCAAGCCATACAAAAGTGAAGGTATTGAACTTCAGGAGGGCTGATTTTGTCAAAATGGGAGAGTGCCTCAGAAAAGCACTAGCAAACAGGCAAGAAGGTGGGGTGGAGCAACAATGGGGAAACATCAAAACCACCATCACAGAGGCAACAAGCCTTTGTGTGAAACAAATAAATCAAAACGAAAGAAAAAAACACTATGGTTCTCAAAAAAAGTGGCGGGGAAGGTAAGGGAGAAAAAGATAGCATTCAGCAAGTATAAAGAAACACAGAAGGAGCAGGACAGAGAACTGTACCAGTTAAAGCAGAAGGAAGTGGGGAAGGCAGTCAGAATAGCAAAGGCCCAAACCAAGGAAAAGATAGCCAACTCGGTTAAGAAGGGTAATAAAACCTTTTATAGGTACATTAGGGAGCAAAGAAAGACTAAGGCAGGGATACTGAGGCTGAATAAAGAGGAAGGTGGTTGGGCAGAGAGCGACAGTGAAAAAGCACGGATACTGAACGAATACTTCTGCTCAATATTCACAATCGAAAAAAAGGGGGAGATACATAATCCAGCCAATAGAAGCACTCTGGAAAGGGGGGTTGACAGTAGTCCTTTCACAGAAGAAAGGGGTCTGAAAGAACTCTTAAAATTGAAGGTGGATGAAGCAATGGGGTCTGATGGGATTCACCCCAGAATTCTAAAAGAACTAAGGGAAGAACTAGTAACACCACAGACTACCCTTTCTAATAAATCATGGGAGGATGGTGTGATACCAGAGGACTGTAGGAGGGCGGATGCGATTTCCCTTCACAAAAGTAGGAGCAAGACAGAGGCAGGAAACTACAAACCTGTCATTTTCACCTCAGTGGTAGGGAAAATGATGGAATCACTTCTGAAGGAAAGAACTGTTGAGTACCTAGAGGCCAGTTGGGCACAGGGCCCAAAGCAGCATGGATTCACAGCAGGAAGGTCATGTCATACAAATCTAATTGATTTCTTTGACTGGGTGACCAAAGTAGTAGACCAGGGAGGGGCTGTGGACATGGCCTAACTAGACTAGCAAGGCATTTGACACAGTCCCGCACAAAAGATTAATAAACAAACAAACTAGCCAGCCTCGGAGTAAGTCCCAGAGTGGTAGCCTGGGTAAAATACTGGCTGGACAACAGGACACAGTGGGTAACAGTAAATAGAGTCCACAGTGAAGAAAGGGGGGTTTACTAATGGGGTACCACAGAGTTCAGTACTGGGGCCGGTCCTTTTTAATGTCTTTATAAGTGACATTGCAGAGGGACTGGAAGGGAAAGTATGTCTCTTTGCAGAGGACACAAAGATCTGCAACAGGGTTGATATGCAAGGTGGGGTGGAAAGGATGAAAGGGGACTTGGCAAGGTTGGAGGAATGGTCAAATGTATGGCAGCTTAGATTCAATGCACAGCAGTGCAAAGTAATGCACCTGGGAAACAAATACCCAGGGGAAGAGTACACAATGGGGGGTGAGATACTGACAAAAACCAAAATGGAAAGGGACCTGGGGGTAGTCATATCAGATGACCTAAAGGTGGGCCAACAATGTGAGAAGGCAGAAAGGAGGGCTGGAGGCATCACCAGTAGAAAACAGGAGGTTGTTGGCACTCTGTACAGACAGTTGGTAAGACCCCACCTGGAGTACTGTGTGCAGTTCTGGAGACTCCATCTCCGCAAAGACAGACAGAGTGGAGGCTGTCCAGAGGAGGGCAACCAAAATGGTGCAGGGTCTGTACCAGAAGACATATGAAGAAAGACTAAAAGGAGCTTAAGAAGTATAGCCCCAAGGAAAGGAGAGAGAGAGGGGGGACATGATAGAAACTTTCAAATACCACAAGGGATCTTTCAGAAAAAGAGATGTGCAAGAACAAGGGGACACAATTCGAAGATAAAGGGGTGATGGCTCACAGGTAATGTGAGAAAGTATTTCTTCACAGAGAGGGTTGTAGATATATGGAACGGCCTTCTTAAGGAGGTCGTAGAGTCAAAAACAGTGGGGGAATTCAAGAATGCATGGACAGACATAAGGCAATTCTAGTGGTGGGTAGGAGGAAGTAGGCTGTTGGTTAACTAGGATCTGCAGCTTATCCATTAGGTAGGGAAATGGGCAGACTAGGTGGGCCAAGTAGTCCTTATCTGCCATCAAATTCTATGTTTCTACGTAAGGCACACCCGATGCCTGCTGGTGTGTGCAGGGTGGGTGTGGGGTGTTAGCTTTGAAAACCCTAATGCCACATTTCCCTACCTTTGTGGCTTTATCCCCAACTAGGCCCTGCATTCCCATCCCTCCACAGACACGTATATGTAGGTAGCTGTGGAAGCACAGGGCCCTCCGGGCCTTGCGCTTCCATTTATAAGAAGACAACAGTGACCAAACTGTCAGCATAGCCATCTTATTACCACACCTCTTATACACGGTACAGAAAATTTTAAAATCTCCGCCAAAACGTAATTCTGCACCACAGGTGTGAAAACACATTTTGGGCAGGATCTGAAAAATGACCACTGACATACTGGTCGTGGGGTAATAAGAAGGCTATGTTGAAAATCTGGAGTTAAAATATTTAACATTTCCAAAGTTAAAGTGGGCATAGCGAAACTGCCAATGAATGGTCATAACTTGTGGCATTTTTTCATATTCTGATGACCCCAAATATTCAACAGTGTCTTATGACCTCACCTCATAAACCCCATAGCTTAAAATGTTCAAATCCATGCCAAAATGCCATTCCACACCACAGGTGCGAAAACATGTTTTGGACAGGATGTTAAAAATGAAAGCTGTACTGTTCATGAGGTGGTGTGAAAACTTGGCTATGCTGAAAATTTGGGAGTCAAAATATTGAAAATTACCAAAGTTATGAGTGTACACAACTTGGCCATTTTTCAGAATTTCTTCAAATTTTCAACATGGCCTTTTTGGTACCCCACCTCAAGAACACTGGCAGTGAAATTTTGTTATTCTGTCCCAAAAGGTGATTTCACACAGCGACTGCGAAATCACCTTTCAGGCCAGAGTAATGAAATGACTGTTGCAGTGTTCAAGAGTTGGGGTCCCAAAAAGGCCATGTTGAAAATTTGGTGACAAAAGTCCTAAAAATGGCAAAGATATGAACATAAATTCAACACATCACTGAAATACATTATACGGCACTTACCTCGATTCCTCAGTTCACGGGTCGGCTTTGAAGAGTGTAGATGCGTTTCAGTCCACAGAAGATGACAGCCTATGATCTCCGGTGGTAGGTACACGGTAAGGGTGTGTGTGTGTGAAGTGATAGGTGATCAGTGGGAGGGTCAAAATGGCGGAGGGGATGGTGGGAAGGAATATGGATTTTTTTTTTTTTTTTTACACAAGAAAAAAAGAAGAGACTTCGGCAGACTGTTTTCTGGGAGGCTCCTTGCCCGCCAACTCATAGCACAGACCTATGCATGATGTGATCCATCTTGCAATAGTCCGCTTCACTGCAGGTCTGCCAGAAGCGGCTTCAGCGTAGGTAACAAACAGCTGGCGAACCTCTCCCCAAATTTCTACGGTCTTCTTATAATAGGAGAGATCACATCTCAGGTCCAAAGTATGGGGCCTGTATTCGGCCTCCGAGGTGTAATTAGGGTAGTATACTGGCACAGTCAACACCTGGTTAAGGTGAAACTCTGACACCACCTTCGGACGGAATTTCGGGTGGGGACGCAGGACAACTTTTTCCCTGTGGAAGACCAGATAAGGGGAGTTCATTGAAAGCGCATGGAGCTCCCCTGTCCTTCTGGCTGACGTGACAGCCTCCAGGAAGGCCATCTTCCACGACAAGTGTGACAACTCACACTTTTCCATGCGTTCGAATGGCTTGCCCATGAGCTTTGCCAGCACCAGCAGTAGATCCCACAGAGGTGGAGGTTCACGCACCGGAGGGGATATGTGTGATCCAGGCCTTTGAAAAAGCACCCGATCACTGTCTCCTGCGCCAATGTCGGCTGACTAGCCCGCGCCCAGTAAGCAGAGATGGCTGCCAGGTGCACCCTAAGGGTTGATGACCGTAGACCCCTTTGGGAGAGAGACCAAAGGTAGTCGAGAATGTTAGCCATGGGATAGGACAGAGGGTCCAGGCCCTTGTCCTGAAACCAAATGGAAAACCGCTTCCATTTGAAGGCATAACACTTCATGGTCGATTCTTTTCTAGATGCCTCCACCACAGTGTAGACATCTTCGGAAAGACCCACAGCCTGGAACTCTAGCTGCTCAGGTACCAGGCTGTGAGGTGCAGGTATTGAAGGTCCAGATGGTATACCTTCCCCTGACTGAATGACATCAGGTCCGGGCGTGTAGAAAGCCGCTCAGGGGGACTGCAGCTGAGGCTGAGGAGATCTGGATACCAGAACTGGCACAGACAGTCTGGGGCTACCAGGATCACCTTCGCCTTGTCCCTCCTTACCTTGAGGAGCACCTTGTGGATCAAGGGAAAGCGGAGAAAGAAGCGAGAGGATGCCTGGGGTCCACGGCCTCGAGAAGACATCCCCTACAGCTTAACCCCAAGGAGGGGGCGGCATGAAACAGCTCCCCAGCTTGGTGTTTTCCCTGAGGCAAACAGGTCCACCATCGGTTTGCCCCAATGGGAGAACAGGCTGTAAGCTACCTCTGGATGAAGAGACCACTCGTGGGATGTCTGGCTTAGAAGGCTGAGAGCATCCGCCAGATGGTTCGAGGCTCCTGCCACATAGATGGCTAGGAGATCCGCCTCCAATTTCCAGTTTTCCCCTGCTATAGACTCCTGGCACTTTGTTAGACTTTCCATAGAACTAAGCACATTTCTACTGTGTTATTAGGAGTTTTTCTACTGTATTAGCTGGATTGTAATTTCTACTACTGTTTTAAATTGCTTACACCTCTTCTGTCTGACTGCTATTCCTGCAGCGCCCCCCCCATCCAAGCACTCTGCCTTGGCTCCGATAAGTCTAACTACCTTTTGTCTTACTAAACTGCTCAAATCTAACCCCCTTTACCTCTATGCTATTTAAGACCTGCTCTGTCTTCCTCTCTCTAGCTGCTTGTCCCTGAACAGGGCAGTTCCAGCTCACTCCGGTCGGCCGGCACCCAGCCAGCCACCAACCAAGACCAGGACACCCGCCTGCAGCTCCTTGGAAGGTACGGGACAGCGCAGCCAATCAGAACACGGGTGCTTCCAGCAAACCCACTCTGATTGGCAGGAGTTTTCCCCTGCTATAGACACCTGGCACTTTGTTAGACTTTCCATAAAACTAAGCACATTTCTACTTTGTTATTAGTACTTGGTACTTGGCTCCGATAAGTCTGACTAACTACCTTTTTTTTTTTTTTTCCCCATTAGCAGGTTATACAGACCTGCCACTAGAGGGATTCTTGGTCTTCTACATAAATCACCGTATTCTTTCGTGGGCAATATGGCCTGCATTATCATTCTACTTCTTTCCCGGTTCTGCTACAAGGGGACTTGAGTCTGAAGGGTGGATGGCCACTAACTAAGCTTCTCCTGATCTCCTTGTTTCCCCTTTCTGCTGTATTTTCTCATCTAGGTTTTAAATGGGTACCTATGTGGGCAAATTTCTTGCCTAGAAAATATTGCACTAATACAAATCACGAGACCACTCAATCTGGGACCATGGCTCTCCTTATTGTGTTTTTATTGCTCCTAAGGTGCAGAGATTTCAGCAAAACAGTGCAATTCAAAGTACCTCAATGCAATTCAGTTCTCCAATAAGACGAAAATGCGGTAGGGCCCAAAAACCCTGTTGGTGGACCAGGGAGGTCCAGGAGGTGGTGCGGGGAAAGAAAGCAGCCTATAAGAAATTCAAGTGCTCAAGGAGTGAAAGGGATCGAGGGGAGTATGAGCTGTTGGCTAGAAGGGCCACTAGAGTGGTGAGGACTGGCTAAGGCAAGGAAGGAGCAGAACCTGGCCAGGGAAATTGGGAGAGGGAAAAGGGTTCTTTAGATACACTGGGGAAAGACGAAGGGTGAAGGGCAGATTAGCAGGATTAAATCAGGGAGAGATGGGCACAAGACCCAGAGGAGCAGGCTGAGGTACTAAATGAGTACTTCACCTCAGTTTTCACCAGGAAAATGGGGATGCTGCATCATACATGGGAGAGACAGAGATAATGAGGAGGGACCCTTGCAAGCGGCAGGTCTGGGG
Organism: Neoceratodus forsteri; assembly: GCA_016271365.2. NCBI lineage: Eukaryota > Metazoa > Chordata > Ceratodontiformes > Ceratodontidae > Neoceratodus > Neoceratodus forsteri. The sequence goes on from JADMNL010000022.1 coordinate 569,758,779, forward strand.
AGAGGGGACATCACTGGCAGGTGGGGGAGGCTAAGCAGGAAGAAGAGGTACTGGAAGTGGAAATCACAGAGAGAGTGAGGAAGCCTCAGCTCCCTTAAGACGGAGAAAGCACCGGGCCGGATAAATTACATCCTAGAGTGCTGAAGGAACTTGCAGATGTCCTGGCGAAACCCTGGCAGAGCTTTTCACCATCTCTCTGAGGACAGGGTGGGTGCCCCAAGACTGGAAGGTGGCGCATGTATAGTGCCTATCCACAAGGGGGGGGATCAAGGGAGGTGGCAGGGAACTACAGGCCTGTCAGCCTGACATCAGTGGTGGGCAAGGTGATGGAGGGCATTGTCAAGGAGTGGCTAGGGGGCCCTGGATAGGTCAGGGTGCCTGGACGATAGACAGCATGGATTCATCCCGGGAAATCGTGTCAGACAAACCTGGTGGAGTTCTATGACTGGGTGACAAGTGCCTTGGACCTGGGTAGACCAGTGGATGTCCTCTTCTGGACTTCAGCAAGGCATTTGACTCTGTTTCTCACGGGGCCTGTTGGATAAACTAGAGAAATGGGGTGGGAAACCAGATGATCCGATGGATAGGCAATTGGCTCCAGGACCGGACCCAGAGGGTCGTAGTTGGTGGGATAATCTCTTCCCCAAGGAGGGTCATTAGTGGGATCCCACAGGGATCAGTCCTTGGGCCCCTTCTGTTCAACGCCTACGTATCTGACATAAGGACAGGAATCAGGAGTGAGATGAGTCTCTTTGCAGATGACTCGAAACTGGGGGCAGTGGTGGATGGGGAGGAGGGGAGGGTGGCCCTGCAGGGGGACCTGGAGGATCTGGAAAGATGGTCTAGAAAGTGGAAGCTGAGGTTTAATGCAGGAAATGCAAGGTACTCCATCTGAGGGCCAGAAACCCAGGCCAAGTGTACACCCTGGGGAATACCAAGTCTCAATGGCTGAGAGGGACCTGGGGTGGTGGTGGATGTCAAGATGAACAACTCTGAGACTTGTAGGAGGCAGCAGCCAAGGCCAACAGGATGCTGGGATGCATCGCTAGGAGATCACCTCCAGAAGGAGGAAGTGATACTCCCCTGTATAACTGCTTGGTGAGGCCGCACCTGGAGTACTGCGTGCAGTTTGGAGGCCACACTTAAAGGGGACATTAACCTCCTGGAGAGGGTCAGAGGAGGGCAACCAAAATGATTTGGGGTTTGGGGACAGGACCTATGAGGAGAGCTCGAAGAGCTAAATATGTACACTGTGGAAGAGAGGGACGGGGGACATGATAGAGGTCTTCAGGTACATGAAGAGGGTAAATAGGGAGGAACAGTGAGGGTGCTTCGAAGGAAGGAGGAAGGGGCCACTAGAGGGCATGGGTGGAAGCTGGAGGGGGGAAGATTCAGGGGAGAAAGGAGGAGGTGCCACTTCACTGAGAGGGTGGTAGAGCCATGGAATGCACTACCTAGGGGGCTGGTGGAGGCAGAGACAGTGGAGGGGTTCAAGAGGGGGTGGGACAGGTACAGGGGAAGGGTTCAGGAAGCAAAATCCAATGCAGCAAGAATATCCGGAACTGGGAAGGGAGAAGCCAGAGAAGGCGAGGGGGACAGCAAGGTCAGCACCCAGGGTGGGGGGCTGACCAAACGAGCAGACACGAAAGACCATTAGGCCTATTCTGCTGGCATTTTAGTATGTAGTATGTACCTTATCAATACCTAATGTTATAACAGTCTACCGTGCAGACACTCTGTCATTCTCCTCTCCCCTTTTAGCCTATTCCCCCCGGTTAGCCTACACCCCTTTGCTACTGTCCTCACCTATGTCTACCCAAGCACTTACATTGATCACAATCAACTGTCATTGCAGTGGCGCCGCCTCTTGCAACCTGATATGGAGTTGCCGCAAAGAAATAAAAAAGCAGTCTCCATTCTTATAAGCTCCTTAAAGAAAGTTATACTTCTGCTTCTTCTCTGCTCAGAAATGTGAGGCGCAACCCTGGTTCCCACAACTTATGCTCTCCATCGATTTTGCTGAGGCCACAGGTCTCAAAATGATGATGGTCAACATTTAAGCCTGCCTAAAAACTTGTACAGCTGCAAGCCTGGGCTGCACACGTTAACCCAGACCTTATCATAATTACTGAGTGCGTGGTTAAAAAGACAAACACTGATCAACAAATATCACTGCAGGGCTACAATTTATTTAGAGCAGATAGAGAGTCTAGAGGCGGGGTGTGGTTATCTATGCCAAATCTAAGTACTTGGTCACCAATATTGGTTGCAAATCTCTAGCCAAGGAATTTGAGTTAGTTTCGCTGAGCCTTCATCTCCCCTCCTCGGAATGTATCACTATTCTAGGTGGCTATAGACCCCCGTCTGGTGGTGATGAAGTCCTTAATCTTTTGAAATCCATGTTCGCAGATGCACAAACTGAAACAATATTTCTAGGAGATCTAAATATGGACTGGTTGTCACCTAAATCACATGGCCTCAAATCCCTTTGTGGCGAGCTAGGTCTTGGGCAATTAGTCAGAGAACCTACTAGAACAACCTCTAAATACTGCCAACAGTTCCATTCTAGATGTGGTACTAACCACCCATCCACACAAAATATCTCATTTGGCAGTGTTCCTAGCGACATGAGCGATCATGGAATTGTTGCTTGCATAAGATCTCAAATTAAGGCCCGGCCACAACCCATCTTTATAACAAAAGATCCTTTCGCAAATTCAGTGCAGTAAACTTTTATCTGACCTGAGCATGATCAGATGGCAAGATCTTTACCTAGCCAAAGATGTCAACAAGGCAGCTTGCATCATAATGACAAACTCACTACAATAATAAATAAGCATGCCCTTTCATCAAAGTAAAGTGCAGAACAATTCCAATCTCTGGTTCACCTGGATCTCAAGGCAGCCCTTATAGCTCGAGATAAGCTCTGGGCTAAAGCTAGACATTCAAAGAATCTTCGGTTGGCAGGCCTTTAGAACAGCCAGGAATAACTGTGTGAAAAAACTTGGCTCTGCTAAAGCTAACTATTATATTTCTACTCGAACAAGCTAAGGTAACCCTCACAAAATATGGAAGACTATCAAAGCTATAGAAGAATGACCCTGGCCCCCTCTGTCCCAACAAAGATAGTCGCCAAGTGGCAATATTGGGAAAACAAGTCCCTAATCCTGGAAGAACTTAACTCCCACTTTGCCACAGCTGGATTAGCTTTGACTCGTCACCTTATGCTGGTGCTGCGGTGAGCCAGCATACCCCTCCTGCCACATCTAGTCCTGGACCCAGTCCCTTCCAACTCCTGCTGAGATAACATATAAAAGTAGAAGATTCTCTTCTTAACTTAGACACCAAAAAAAGTGCAGGGCGATGGCTTGGAACCCTTTTTCCTAAGGTCAGGCTATGCCCATCTCACTGCCCCAATTCTCCACATCTTCAATCTTTCCATTACATCTGCTGCTGTGCGTCCTGCTGGAAATCAGCACATATCCTCCCTCTATTTAAATCTGGTGACCCATGCGATGTAAACAACTATAGGCCTATCTCCATATTGCCTATCCTTTCTAAAGTTCTCAAGCAGATCCATATTCAGTTAAAATCTCACTTGAAACCTTCTCTCTCATTAACAGCTCAAAATCTGGCTTCGGCTAATCATAGCACAATCACTGCACTAGCAAAAGTAACCAATGATTGGATCTCTGCTATAGATGCTAAGAAGGTAACTGGTGCAGTCTTTTGGACCTCAGCAAAGCTTTTGATACTGTTGATCACAAACTATTAGTCAATTGCCTTGCAAAGTTGGGTGCCACATACCATACCACCCAGTGGTTCTCTAGCTACCTAACTGGAAGATTCCAAAAAGTAAAGGCGGAAGGCTTTTTCTGCTTGCCAGTTGCAGAGGAGTCCCCAAGGATCCATCTTAGGCCCTATCTTGTTTTCTCTGTACATCAATGACTTAGATGCTAACATATCTATCCAATCTGCACTTTTTGCAGATGATACTGTGTTGTATACTTCTGGCTCATAGATTATCTGAAGTCAAGGGAGTGCTTCCATGGACTTAGCACAACTTGAGCATAATTTAATAAAAGGCAAAGCTTCTGCTCAATGCCAAGAAGACTAAAGCGATGATATTCTCATGAGATTCTGTCTCAGGCCCCCCAATACTCTTGCCCAAGACTTCATTGTCACCACGCTAAGCCAGGCCTCTGGAAGTTGTAACCAAATTTAAATATCTAGGTATCTGGATGCGACAATAAATTATCTTTCAGTGACCACATCGAAGATGTCTCTAGAAGGTTAAAAAGCAAGGTTAGGTTTCTTCTACAGAAATAGGCCCCTTTTCCCCTTGAAACTTCGAAACAGGCTTCGTACAGGCCACTTTTCTCCCCTTTCGACTATGGCGATGTAATCATTCCTCCACCAGTCTTGCAAATCTAAGTAAACTGGACATCCTTTATCACCGTGCGTTACGGTCCATTACCAACTCCCTTACGTTACTTTCACTGTGACTTATATGCAGCTGTTGGTTGGACATCCTACTACTGAGGCCTGTTGCTCATGCTGGGCTATGAACTTTAAACTGCTTCTGCAGAAATTGCAAGCTATCTCTTCCCTTATTAGTATCTCATAGTGCATACTTGTTAAGAAAATCTGACTTTATTATGCTTGACATACCAGGATCAGGACTTCCTTTGGTAAGCGTGCTATTATATGCCCTTCCCTCCATTTGGAACCAATTACAAACCGTGCTGAAACTAACTAGCACAGTTTCAATAACTTCTACAAAATCACAAGTTCAGCCAAAATAAAAGACACCCTGTAACTGTCATTAAGTCTCTTCCTTCCCCATGTGTGCCATATTTATCCAAGGTAAGGTATAATTGATTTGTCATATTAACTGCTTTCCCTTCCCCTTCTACTCCTGGCTTTATCTTTGCTTATGCTCCACTGCTACTCTATCAAATCTCTCCTCCCTCCCATATCAGTTGTAGACTGTTTGTTCTAGCTGCCAAAATACTGTATATTTGATTTGATTTGATTAAATCTAATCGCACCAGTCATCATGTTTCTTTCATCAGTATGCGACCTATAAGTCACTTCCCTGTCTCATATCAATGTTTACCACCTCGGTCACCCTGTGTGGTACCCTTGTATGTATATCCAGCCTGCATCATGTAACGTGTATTTCATGTATATACTGTTATTACCTATCTGTGTTTGTACTTTAAGTGTCTATGTCACAGGACCTCCTTGTGAATGAGCTTGCTCAATGGAGTTTTCCTGCAATAAACTTGAACTTGAACAATTGGCCTACAAGGGTCCAGATGCGGAGCACCTCCTTGCACAGCAAACAGGAGTGCATGCCGCCCTGTTTGTTGAGGTAGTACATGGCCATGGTATTGTCCATCTGAACTTGAACCACTCGAGCCCGGAGCTGAGGAGCGAAAGCTGACAGTGCCAGTCTGACTGCTCTGAGCTCCAACAGGTTGATGTGGCATCGGGACTCCTCGGGGGTCCAGAGCCTGTGGGCCCTTTTGTCCCCCATGTGGGCTCCCCAGCCCATGAGAGAGGCACTGGTCATGAGAACAACCGTCGGCTTGGGGCAGACAAATGGGATCCCTTCCTGCAACTGGTCTGGGGCGGTCCACCACTGGAGAGCGTCCCACATCTTCTGGGTGACAGTGACCAGCTGGTCGAATTGACTGTGGCGCCGAGTTCACTGGGCGGCCAGCTCCCACTGAAGGGGGCGCATGTGCCACTGGGCCCAACGGACCACTAAAGTGCACACCGCCATGTAACCCAGAAGCAGCAAAAAGTCCCGGGCAGGGCGCAACTGCCCAACCAGAAATGACTGGGCAAAGGAGGAAAGAACCTCTGCCCTGTCCGCCGGGAGCCGAGCTCTGGCTTGACAAGAGTCAAGCTCTGCCCCGATGAAGTCCATCACCTGAGAAGGCACGAGTTCTGACTTGACCTCGTTGATTAGGAGGCCAAGCCTGGAGCAGGTCTGGAGGGCCAGATTCCTGTATCTCTCCACCTCCTGTAGGGAGTGACCTGCCAGAAGCTAGTCGTTGAGGTAGGGGCAAATTACGTTCCCCCCCGATGCCTTAGATGGGCCGCCACCACTGCGATGCATTTGGTGAAGACCCGTGGGGCCAATGACAGGCCGAATGGCATGGCTCGGAACTCGTACAGGGTCCCCTTGACCCTGAAGTGGAGGAACTGCTGATGGGACGGATGGATTGGGATGTGAAAAAATGCGTCCTGCAGATCCAGTGAACAAAACCACATGTTTCGCTCCAAGGATGGAATGATCTGGGACAGAGTGACCATCCGAAAGGTGCGAGACCCGAGATATTGATTCAGACCGTGGAGATCCAGAATGGGGCACCAGCCCCTGTCTGCTTGGGCACCAGGAAGTACCTGGAGACAAAGCCTGGGTCTGCTGGAGGATCCGCCACGGAAGCTATTGCCTCTTTGAGGAGGAGCTGCGCAACGTCTGGAAGAGCCGACTGGGTGCGAGCGGATATCCATTCCTCCCGAGGGACGCGGACTTGGCTGGGAGGGTACTGCTCGAATTCTAGAGGCAGTCCCTGACCGACCACTTCGAGAACCCACTTGCCTGAAGCGACAGCGGACCAGGTGGAAAGAAGTGGCACAGCCAGTCCCCCACGGGAAGACCCAGAGCTACCGTGACAGGAGAAGGGGTGGCAGCCACCATCCCGTCACTGAGCAGGCTTGGGGGAGGAGGAGGAGGCTCCAGGACTTGAGCCTCTGCCTTCTTTATGGGCCTGTTGGGGTCCAGGCTTGGGCCAAGGGCGCCAAGCTTGAGCCTGCTGCTGATGCTGCTCTCTCCCTTGGAAGGAGGACTGCTGAGCCGCATGGGAAGAGTACCAAAAGGGCTTCTTCTTCTGCTGGTTCTTGCCTGAAGAGGCGTCCAAGGTGGCACTGGACTGCTCTATGCGCTGAAGGTGACCGGCCACTCCTGGGCTGAACAAGTCGATCCCAAAGAAGGACACATCAGCTATACTGTGCTGAGTATTCACCAGGATGGAGGAGAGCCTCAGCCAAGCCCTATGGCAAGAGGCAACTGCAGCAGCCATCGAGCAGGCACAGGAGTCCCCAATGTCCAGGGCCATCTGGAGCTGCTGTTTGGCAACAGCTTGTCCCTGGTCTCGGACCTGCTTGACCATGGTCTGCATGTCTGCAGTGAGATGTGGGAGGACTTCGTCTAATGACCCGAGGAGGACATGAGAGAAGTGTGCTATGATGACAGCCGAACTTGCCTGACGAAGGCCCAAGGAGGAAGCCGCATAGACCTTCCTCGGCAAATGGTCCAAGAGCTTGGACTCTTTGTTGGGAGGTAGGTCAGTGTCGGCAGAACTGCCAGTACACCTGAACACAGAGGCGGTTACCAGGCTCTTGGCTGAAGGGTGCTCTGTGAACCCTGCAAGGGACCCCAAGGTTACCACGTACTTGTGGGCCATGCAGGCAGACGGTGCTGGACAAGAGGCAGGATGCTGCCAGAGTTTGAATGCCGAATCAACAATGGCCTCGACCACAGGAAAGGCCTCCGTCGGGTATCCTCTCGTTTAAGGATGTCCGTTGGTACTCTGCCTTTTTTTTGGACGAGTTCCAGGGGCATCCCGGTGGACTCAGAGATGAGGTGAAGGATCCCTTGGAAGGAGAAAGGACCTACCTCCACCCCTAGGCCAACGGATGACTCATCGTCCCCAGGATGAGAGTGAAGCCCGGTGACATCCGAATCAGAGGAGTCGGGATACAGCGGCCTGCCGCCCAAATCACCCTCGACACGCTGAGGGCGGTCAGGGGTGACCATGACTGATAAACGCCGGGGAAGCCCGGTGTCCGGTCTGTCTTCTTTCGAAGGAACCCCTCCCACAGGCTGCTTAGGCAGCGGTTCCACCACGGTGGGTGAAGAGGAAGGTTTAGGCCAAAGAGATGGTTTTGCCGGCCCCGCGGGCAGGGGAACTAAAGATTTTGGCTCCAGAGGGGTCGGCTTCGGCCTAGGAGGCGGAAGCCAAATAATGGCCGTGGAGGGAGCCAGAGTTGGTTTGTGCCAGGACAAGATCAGCTATTGCCACACGAGGTCCTTGTAGCACCGGAGTTTCCACCGGAGCCTCTCCACAATCAGAGGACAACCGATGGCATCGCCTCTTCTTAGAGCGCTTATGGCTCTTCCTCGGCCTGTTGGTCGAAGAGGTTCTAGACTTCGACCGGGATCGGGCAGGCCGACTCGGTCGCTCTGGAGACACCGCCGGGATCGGTGACTTCCGGGGGTCTGGAACCGGGTCCTCGATGGGAACACCAGCGGGCTGGGTCTCCTCATCAGGGAAGACAAGGACCAGAGTCCGTTCCAAGGAGTCGTCGGCCGGAGCCAGCGACAGTGGGTCAATGGGGTTGATGACAATCTCAACCTCATCGACCGCATCTTCGGTCATCTGGCCCAACGGAAGGTCCGAAAAGCCCGCGGCCGAAGAAGTGATCTCAACCAAAGTCAAGACTGCATGCTCTTGGGACTGGGACCTCTCTCGGTCCCAAGAGCGCCTTCGCCTAGATGAAGGTTTACTCAGTTCCTTCTCCCCCACTTACGGGATCAGGAGGAATGCGACCCCCCCCAGACGTCTCTCCCCAGGTGGTAAGAGACTGGCACAACTCCTGGAAGGAGCCCGAGAAGGTAGAGCCTTGGTCAAGAGGAACGAAGAAGCCTCGAGCGTCGGCAGCACGAGATGCTTCTTCCTCGAATGCCATCATGCGTTGCAGTTGTTCGGCAGAGCCCGCAGCTGAGGAAACCACCCATCTAGCCTCCTTGGACTTCACCAGAGGGTTCCTTTTCTCCGGTCTCCCCAACTTTAAGCGTGCCAGGCGGTTGTCCAGAACATTGGGATGGAAGGCCAAGCAAAAGCTGCAGAATGAGGTGTCATGGCCGACACCTAGGCAGTAGATGCACGTGAGATGGGGATCGGTGCGCGACATCTTCTGGCCGCAAGGACACCGGCGAATTCCGGGGGAAGATTTTTCTTTCATGATCGAAGACGCAAAAGTACGATCGCTAACTCGAACGAGCTTTAATTTCAGTAAATCCGAAGTTTTGAAAGCCGGTGCCTACAAAATGTGTGAGCACAAGGGAGGCAACCTGAATCTTCCAGCGGAAGGGAAGATCTGGTGTCACGGGGCGGAGCTGAGGTATATACCACCTGGGTGGGTGGGAGGAGCCAGCTTGAAGACTTCCGGCGATTCTTAAAGGGGAAAGGGACATGCCAATAAGTGTGGATGAACAACATATCCATAATCCCAGAAAAAAAAATATTTCTAAAACAAAATGACACATGCAGATCTCAGAAACTACAGAAGCTGCTGTCACAAACATTTCCATACATCAAGACTTTGCCTCCAAGACAACATGCAGAATTTCAGCTTATTCCATCAAAGACAGCCAACGATACTAACGTACAAACTTTGAGGTTTAACAATAAACAGGCTACTCAACCCCAATACAATAACCGGACTCAAAATAGTTAATTTATCATTACTGGTGCGTGGGCGGGACTATCATAACTCACTCGAGGCCCTGTCATTCATGAGTTATAGTCCTGCTTCCTCACAACTGAAGACAAACTGCATATTTGGAGTCAGTCCACTGCATCTCCCTTATATGCAAGGGATACGCAGGGGACCTGTGTGATGCATGATTGATGTAAAGAAGTGCTGTCTGACCTTGGCTAACCTCCAGAGTGGTGTAACCCACGAGTGAGGTGTCCAAAGGTCAAACAGCAAGAGTGTACATAAAGCATGCATCACACAAGGGCCTCCCTGAGCAATAGACGAGAACCTTGTATGACACTTTGTTTTATCTGCAGGTTTTTTTTTTTTTTTTAAACTTAGAGAAAATGGAGGACTCACTTAGTGGGAGAGATCACTTTTATACAGTGAGACGATGTCAGGTGGATTCCTGCAAATGGCATCCATTATTTGGAGTTTTTCTTGTTTTATTTGTATTATTTTTTTTATTGATTTTCAATTAATTAAACCACTACGGCAGTAGATAAGGCTAGAGGGATGTTGGGGTGTATTAGTAGGGGTATCAAGTCGTAAGAGGGAGGTAATAATCCCTCTTTACAACACACTGGTTAGGCCCCATCTTGAGTACAGCGTGCAGTACTGAAGGCCACGCCTTCACAAGGACGTTAACCAAATTGAGGCAGTCCAGAGAAGGGCAACCAAAATGGTGCAGGGACGGCATCAGAAAACATATGAGGACAGATTAATGGAGCTCAATTTGTATACCCTAGAGCAAAGGAGGGAGAAAGGTGATATGATAGAAACATTCAAACACCTTAAGGGCATTAACAAGGTGAAAGAGTCTAACATGTTTCAATATAAGAAAAATAGCAAGACAAGAGGACACAGCATGAGATTAGAGGGAGGCTGATTAAGGGGTAATGTAAGGAAGTTCTTTTTCACAGAAAGGGTGGTGGATGCATGGAATGGCCTACCTCAGGAAGTGGTGGATATGAATACAGTGCAGGGCTTCAAACATGCATTGGATAGACATAAAGCAGCAATACAGATGAGTATGAACAGATAGACCATTGACAGAGTACAGGCCTATGGCACATTCATAAGGTAGAAAAAAAATGTGCACACTGGATGGGCCTTGCGGTCCATATCTGCCGTCAACTTCTATGTTTCTATTAAAACAACAGGTACAGGTTATGACACACCCACAAATTCAGAGAGTGATCACCTTACACAGAATACAACACAGTACAGTACAGTTAGAATAATATCCTGTTTGGGGAAGAATCGGTAGACCAGTAGATGCGTTTTTTTATAGTCCATTGTGCACCCCCCCCCCACCATGTCCACAGATTAAGGTTTGGAGTAATACACCCAAGACAGTAGAGTATGTCCTAGCAGATAGCTGGACAAATGGGCAGACTCGGTGGGCCTGGTCGGTCCTTTTCTGCCGTCACACTTCTGTAAATCTATTCAAAAAAAAAAAAAAAATCCACACATCATGTCTGTATAATCATGTAGGGAATGGAATCTAATGCCACAATCTGGCAATCATTTCACCTAACCTATATACCAGCATTAGAATTACGGAAAGTTAAATTAGCAGATTTATTTGAATTTTGATAACCGAGTAGGTCAACTGAGACAAAGTCCCTTTTTCCGTGACGACCCAAGGAATAAAGCATTCCAAGAACAAAACACAATACAGTAACACACACAGAATAGTACAGCGAGTCACAGCATACAGTTAAGCCATAGGTAAATAACAAACAGTACCCGAGTAGGCAATAACCAAAGGATTCAGGATTACAGGCAGTTTGCAGGTCGCCAGTGGAGGCAGGAGGCAGATTAACATTTTATACCATGCGCAGAGACATTTATGCCATTCACATACTAGATGTCAACAATTTAAACAGCCAGATAATTAAAGGTAGATTCAACTGCATTTGGTTAGAGAACATGGGGTTCAGGTTACAGTCAGATGTTATTCTAGGTACAGAAGGAGTGAGAAGTGGGGAGAACAGCTCGTCTTTGAGATAGGAGAGAAGTGAGGCTGTCTGTGGCTCTTGTGGAGATTGAGAGAGACACGTAACTTTAGTCACGTGGCCTTACTTGTTAATAACAGTTACCTCTGCGGGGAGGGGGGCCTTGAAGAACTCATCCTTGTAAAGTTGTTTGAATTGGTTAATGGTTTTGCAGGAAAGTAGTGGGTAGGGCACATTGTTCCAAATTCTGATGTAAATAAGAAAGAGAAAATAGGACAAAGAAAGAAAACTATTTCACACTTTTACCCATTTATCATTTAAACCCCTATAACTCATTGCCCTTGGGGAGTCTTTTACCCCTATCTTTCTTTAGCACCTATCAATCCATTCCATCCCAGGATACAAGCAGTTCTGCCTCCCTTACTTTCCCTGTATCCACTGAAGGGCCACTAACCCACCCCTTCTCTAAGCATCAGGACCTCCACCAGGGACAGGGAAACTAGTAATCCCCCCACACCATCAAGAAGTGCTCCTCTCTTCCCTTTAGGGCATATGTCAACCTATCCGTGGAAAGGGTGGCCAGCAGCAAGTTTTTCCACATCTGGTCGCTCCCATGGGCCTAGCGCACAAAACCCATGTATTAAGTAGGATCTTCTAGCTATAACCAGCATCACCCTTATCCACCTGGGATAAAGGCACCAGTCCCCCTCTCATTCTCTTTTGCCTCAAATAACAGGGACAAGGGCGATACCCTCACTGTCCGACGCCATATAGTAGAAATCTCCATTATCTCTTTCCAGTAACTCTCTAGGACCTTGCACTTCCAGAAATAATGTAAGTATGTACCCCTCCCCGTAGAGCACCTACCACACAGAGAGGAGACCCCCTGACAGAACTTATGGACCATACTCCGGGGGGTAAAAACATTGATGCAGGAATTTAAACTGCGTTGCTTTAAATCTATTACACAGCAGTAGCCCACGTGCAACGTAAGAATCAATCCCCAGTTGTCCTCCAAGACAGTTACCCCCATGTCCGCTTCCACTTTGCTCTGATGCCTCATGGGGTGTTTGAAAACCTGGTCCTGTCATTTCCTACCTGAGACCTCGCCCCTGTGTTTGGCCCTAAGTTTCCCCTCTATAACAGGCGAGAGAGATCATCTGTAGGTGTTCTCAGATCCATGCCATAGCTTTGCAACTGTAGTATCTATAGAAGTGTGAAGCAGGTGTCCCCTAAACTCCTAGAACCACCTCAAATGGGAGCATCCCCTCCTTCTCATATAGGTCCCCTAAAACGGCTGGGTCGGAGTCTGCCTGCATATCTGTTATCGCAGCCTTAGCTCGCTGCTCTGTACCTGGACATGCCTCTTAAAGAGACAAAGAGCCTTTTTTCATGCAGATATCTTTAGTAATACAGACTGGAATGTCCTGTTTTTTGGGGGGGCCTGTGTGGGCATCCCTCCCCAACCAGAGGAGCCCAATCCTTCCCACGCTGCCAGTCTCTGATCCTCCAATCCTGCCAGAAACTCCAGATTCCTTGCTATTGGGACTAGAATAGTATTTTCCCCCTCTGCCCCATGTCTCCGTTTTGTACTCCCCCACGCCTCCAGGGCTGCCTCTACCAAAGGGTTGGGGTTCAGCAACTGTCTATAAGCTGTTAGTCTTCCCAGGCATCCTTCCTCCTCCAGCTCTACCCATGCTGCCACCTCGCCCCCATTCACCCAACTGTGCAGATATCAGTACTGAATTGAAGGGTCATCAGTGGGGTCCCCCAGGGTTCAGTCCTGGGACCACTCCTGTTCAATGCCTATGTCTCGGACATAGAGAGGGGGTTAAGAGTAGGCTGAGTCTCTTTGGGGATGACTCAAAACTGGGTGCACTGGCAGATGGGGGGGAGGGAGGCCCTCCAAGGGGATCTGGATACCCTGGAGGGGTGGTCAAGGAAGTGGGGACTGAAGTTCAATGCAGGGAAATGTAAGGTGCTGCATCTGGGGGTCAGAAACCCGAGCCATGCATACACCCGGAGGGAAGAGTCACACTGCAAGCCTCATCGGCAAAAGGGACCTAGGGGTGGTGGTGGTGGATGTCAAAATGAATAACACAGAACTGTCGAAGAGCCACAGCAAAAGCAAACAGGATACTGGGCTGCATAGCCAGGGGGATTACCTCCAGGAGGAGGGAGGTGATCCTCCCTCTGTATAATGCCCTGGTCAGGCTGCATCTTGAATATTGTGTGCAGTTCTGGAGACCGCACCTTAAGAAAGACATAGCACTGCTGGAGATGGTCCAGAGGAGGGCGACCAGGATGATTCAGGGCATTGGGGGGGCCTATGAGAAGAGACTGGAGGAACTCCAGCTGTACACACTGGAGGAGAAAAGGGACAAGGGGACATGACAGAGATCTTCAGGTATGTAAGGGGATAAACAAGGGCAGAGCCAAGGAGGTGTTCAGGCTTAAGAAGGGGGACAACCAGGGGGCACGAGTGGAAGTGGGGGGTTTACAGTGAGGTCGTGGGAGACACTACTTCACTGAGAGAGCGCGGTGGAGCCATGGAGCCTACTGCCAAGGAGTCTGGTGGAAGAGAGCACAGTGAAGGGTTTCAAGAAGAGCAAGGACAGGTACAGGGGGAAACTGAAGCCGGGAAAGACCATCTCTTGGACGGGGGTGGGGGGGTGGAGAAGCAAGCTCCCAGTAGGGGGTTGGCTACTGAATAGACACGATAGACCATGCGGCCTATTGTGCTGGCTTTTAGTATGTCAGTTTGTTAACTTATAGAAAGGATCCCTTTAAAATCAGGAAAGGCCAGTCCTCCCCTCTCCTTGGTCGCTTTGAGTCTGGCCAACCACATCGTGGATCTCTTTCCCTGCCAAAAAACTCTCCAAAGCTTTTTTCTAGTTTAGCGACGTTCCCAGGCAGTGGAGCAAAAGGGCACCATTTGCATCTGATAATATCCTTGGTAGTATGTTCATTTTAATTAAATTTATCCTCCCCATCCAAGAGATCGGCAAGGCCCTCCACCGTACAAGTTCAGCCACAACAGTATCAAACAGAGGGTGTAATTCATACCATAAAGCTGTTTAAGGTCAACTCCCACCCTGACGCCCATATATGTGAAGTGGTGTTCCACCCTTTCCAGTGTCCATGTACTCCTCTGGGTAGGTCTCCCTTGGCCACTAAGAATCTCATTATTGGGCTATGTGCAACATCTATTATCTGGCTATATAGTGCTTTAGGTACAAAATAATCCACGTGGACTAGAATAAAATGTAAACTCTCGTGCCCCAGGGTTCACGGCTCTCCAACTGTCTACCAGGTCCAATTCTAGCAACCCCATGGTCCAGCCTTCCTCGGCTTTATTGGCCCTACAACTCTTTCCAGAATAATCCAACGTAGGGTCCATGGTGCAATCAGTCGTCCCCCCAACCCCCCATTACCAGATTCGCAAACTGAGCTTTACGGATCACTTCCAAGATATGCTGGTAGAAAGCAGGATCATAGAAGGCCGGGGCATAGACACTCCCAAACGTCACCATCTGCCCTTGGACCCTTCCCTCTGCAAAGGCATACCTCCCCTCATTCGGGTCCTTCACCACCCGGGTTACTTCCATCTATATAGTCAGATAATAGATGTCCTTGTGATAAACTGCTACCCCAGCAACATGCGGGAGAATGGCGGCTCGTAGCAGAGCCCTGTCCCCCACCAACTTAGCGTGTTCTGCTGAAGTGAGATGGGTCTCCTGCAGAATTACTACCTGCACCTTCCTACGTTTCAGTGCCGTTAATATCTTAGATTTCTTGACTGGTGATGCAAATTCCTTTACATTCCATAAAATGATGATGTCATTCTGTAGTTTAGCCATTTAACAGATGTAACCACCCTCCCTCATCATCATAATTCTCCTCTTTTGGCGTAATGACCAACCTCGATAGCAGTTTCCAAAGACTGTGCCAGAAATGGTAAAGTATGAACAACACTATAAAGTGTGAAACGAGAAGTAGTAACATCAACATGAGAAAATGTAAACATTTGTCACACAATCAGAAACTTGTACATACAACGAATGTCCAACCTTTCCCACACATGTATCAATTACTCCCCAGTGTGCCCCATTCCTCCAGGGATGGGATGGCTCCCCCAGCTCCAATCTATATCACCAGAGTGATCCACAATCCCCACCAAGAAAGTAGAGCAAATTATATGTGTATAAAATCAGACAGGTCATGTATTTATCCCCTATACACTCCTCTCCCCACCCCGGCTCCATTTTTCAAAACATATCCATTGCCGAAAGTTCACAATGCCCTCACTCTGGAGGTTCAATCTCCTCACACTACCCCCATATTTAAACTTAATCAAGATAAGTCTGTTAAGCCCATCAAAAATTCCCCCAGAAAAAGTAATCAGCTCATACCCTGCATTTCTGCCCTCGGTCATGCCCAAGCAGGTCAAAAAGACCCCTTCCCACACACCCCAGTGACCAGTATAGAGAACCCGGCCCTCCAATGCCCCCCCCAATCAATCCCCAACCCCACTCAGCAATAAATCTAAGATTCCCCTACCCCTCAGCTCAGCAACAGGCAACAGCCTTTTCCATCATCTAATTATGGTCCCCCCATCAACAACCAAAATTAGTGCCTGGCCCTGATTATATGAAAAACACATTAGGAGTCTTAGCTTCCTTCCATCAGGGCTTGGAGACCCCTGAAAGAAACATCATCACTCAGTCCATCCTTTTATGCCTCAGAGCCTGAGAGGGAGGCATCCCGGTGCCCATCAACATCTGCACGCCCCACCCGCACCACTGACTCAGGTTCAGCCTTGATGATGATACACTGCGCTCCTTCTTTGGAAACCACCTCCATTTTGGGTGTCTGCCAATGGCTGGTGCATTGCCTCCAGGTAGATCTTGAGGGCTACAGGCCACCAGGGGCCCTTCGACGACATAGTCTCATCAATCAGTTACCTGCCTGAGTGACATACAGTCCAGGATCACTGTATGTTTTCACAGGCAGGCGATCATCAGAGTACACTAGGCCCCCTGTATTGCTGGTCACTCCTAAATGCAATTCATGTAGTAAAGAAAGGGAAAGGAAAAAAAAAAAAAAAAGGTGGGGGGAAGAGATATATTGTCTTTCACTAGGGTCTCACTTTACTTAGTTCCATTCCCCAATTCATTGATGAAAATGTTCAGTTTCTCCGGCTCCCAGAACGAATAAGTAACCCCTTCTATCTTCACCCTAACAGTCGCAGTGTATGCCAAAATGAATTTGATTCCTCACTCTACAAGCCTGTCCATGCCCGTGTTAAACTGCTGCCTCTTCCTCTGCACTCGGTGAGAAAGATCTTGATGAATGGTTAGTTTCGCTCCTTCGAAACTCAGACCCTTTTTAGCCTGAAATGCTGCCATGACTGCTTTCCTGTCACCAAAATGATGCATTTGAAAAATAATTTGCCTTGGTTGGTCACTGAGCAGCTTCGGGGCTAACACTCAGTGAGCATGTTCGATCTTGAACCTGCTGTTTTTAACCTCCATCCCCAGCAGCTCTGGGAGGGTGACTGCACAGAGTTCTAAACACACTTCTGCCCTCCTCCCCCTCAGAGAGGCCCCTTAATCAAAAGTTATTCACCTGATTACAGTTTTCTTGGTAGTCTACAGTGTCTTTCAGGGCCGCCAGCTCCTTCTCCACATGTGTGAGCTTCTCCAGCAGTGTTCTAGTAGAGTCTGATGTCGGAGACTCGCTGTTCCACCTCGGACAGTCTTTTTGCATACCAACAGACTTCTGAGGTCAGCTTTGTTATTTTATCTTTGAACTGGTCCAGTCACAGGCTCAGGCCCTGCAGCGCCTGCTCTATGACTGTTTTACTCAGCAGTGCTATTTCTGCCACCAGGAAGGAGACAGACCCCGTGCTGCCGCTTGGCACGGCCTCTTGCGTTGAACTTTTCCTTGCCGACTTTCCTGTCTGTGGAGTCATTTTCCCCACAAGTAGGTACTCATCCATTTTCTTGAATGTCCCCCCCCCCTCGCCTGTTCTATGCTGAAGATTTATATTTTTCGAGCAAAAATGTACTTTTATGGTCGTTACAGAGTGGAACTACGCAGATTCAAGTCTATTCAGTTAGTTGCTCATTAGCACCCCCCCCGATGTTTTTTTTTTCCATGTTGATTGTGGGTTTTTTTTTTTTAATTATTTTAAATGATTTGCTTCGATGTGTTGGGGAAGGAGCGGTGGAAGTGGTGGCAGTCACAGCGTGATCTGAGAGGATGAACTGAGCAGAGGTACAGGAGTGAAAAGTGGAGCTGGAATGAATTTGTATGCAGTTTGTACAAAGGTACTGACTTTTCCATACATTTGGCTTTCCACAGATTTGGCTGAAAAACGGCATTGGAATGTACCAGAGAAACACACCGATAGTGTTCAAGCCGAAGGGAGGGGGAGGTTATCAGGGTGACCCAAGTAGCGTGTATTTAACTTTTTTTTTTTTTTTTTTTTTTAATAATGTATTGAGCCTTTTTAAATGGAAGAGCAGACTAGGAAGGGAAACGGCAGCTGTGGTGGGAGACAGCAGTCCGATGTGTTGTGGGAAAGTGAAGGTAGTGTTAGAGATGGAAATGGTGCCAACTGGGCGCAAGGCGTAGAAACCGCATAGATAAACAAAGTGTAATGTAGTAACTGTGTACATAAACAAATTTATACACACAGTTAGATAAACTAATTTCTCACACTCCGTTTACGCCACCCCACCCCATTCCATACATATATACATATACACACACACACACACACACACACACACACACACATATATATATATATATATATATATAAATAATCCACTCTTGTATGTGAGTCGCTCTGATATACGCGACGCCTTGGTGTGCGTTGTACGCACGAGGCCGCATATCAGAGCGCGACTGCACACCTAAGAGTGGATTATCTATCTCATAAAATGGGAAAAATATTTGGGCAGGTGGAGGAGGTACAAAAGGTAGTCCGTCTGGCAGAGATAAATGTTTAATTTACAGTAGGTTATCTGTCTGATCCTGCCATAATTGTGATGGGTTTGAAGTTTAAGGTGGTATTTATCTGGCTGATTCTGCCTTGGTTTAAATAATAAAGTGATGAAAATATGTATCTGGTTTATCCTGCTATTGTCAGAGTGTGTTACACTGTAATCCCTTTTAGTATTATTTCTGTACTGTAGCGTGACCGAGTAGCGTAAACTGTAATTATAGACCTGGTTGCAGACGTTCAAAAACAATTACTGATTTTTTATTTTTTGAAAGAAGCGTCCGACTGTAATGGGGCTGAGAGAGTGAGTCATTCATATCTGTATTGTACTGTGCCGGCGGTTTTATTGGCAGTTCAGGGCGTGCTGGCACAACTTCAAAACAAGGTATTTTACTTGCAGGTACTGTGTAAACTTCTTTTATTTTAAGATTGCTCATATTTCTGAAAATAAACCGCTGACTGTACAGAGTGAAAGGCGAGGCGAGTGCCGGCTTCAGAAGTGTGAGCAGGCGAGGAGGCGAGGTATAGCAACGGCTGCTTGCTCCGTCTACAGACTCTGAAAGCCAGCGACTCAGCTGTGCAATCGGCAACTCAACTAGAAATATGAGCAATCTTAAAATAAAAGAAGTTTACACAGTACCTGCAAGTAAAATACCTTGTTTTGAAGCTGTGCCAGCACGTCCCGAACTGTCAATAAACAGCTTCGGTCACGCCCATATACAGATATGAATGACTCACTCGCTCAGCCCCATTACAGTCAGATGCTTCTTTCAAAAAATAAAAAATGAGTAAGGCAAACTCGCTTGTTTAGCCCACATTACTGTCAGCGACTTAAAAAAAAAAAAAATACCATAAAAACAGAGATCATACACAGTTTAGTGAGAGATGTGTGGGGCAGCTATATACAGGACATAGAAACATAGAATTTGACGGCAGATAAGGACCGCTTGGCCCACCCAGTCTGCCCATTTCCCTACCTACTGGATAAGCTGCAGATCCTAGTTAACCAGCAGCCTACTTCTTCCTACCCCCACCCCCCAGAATTGCCTTATGACTATCCCATGCATGCTTGAATTCCACCACTGATTTTGACTCCACAACCTCCTCCGGAAGGCCATTCCATGCATCCACAACCCTCTCTGTGAAAAAATACTTCCTTAAATTACCTCTGAGCCCCCTCTATCTTCAAATTGTGCCCTCTTGTTCTTGCACACCTCTTTTTTTGAAAGATGCTACCCTCTTGGACTTTGTTGATTCCCTTGAGGTACTTGAAAGTTTCTATCATGTCCCCCCTCTCCCTCCTTTCCTCGAGGCTATACATATTAAGCTCCTTAAGTCTCTCTTCATATGTCCTCCGCTGCAGACCCTGCACCATTTTAGTTGCCCTCCTCTGGACAGCTTCCATCCTGTCTATGTCTTTGCGGAGATTGGGTCTCCAGAACTGCACACAGTACTCCAGATGGGGTCTCACCAGCTGTCTGTACAGAGGGATAATAACTTCCTGTTTTCTACTGGTGATGCCTCTTCTATGCATCCCAGTATCCCCCAACCCTCCTTGCTGCCTTCTCACATTGCTTGCCCACCTTTAGGTCATCTGATATGACTACCCCAGGTCCCTTTCCATTTTGTTGTTGTTAGTATCTCACCCCCATTGTGTACTCTTCCCTGGTTTTTGTTTCCCAGGTGCATTACCTGCACTTCTTAGCATTGAATCTAAGCTGCCATACATTTGACCATTCCTCTAACCTTGCCAAGTCCCTTCTCATCCTTTCCACCCCACCTGTGCATCAACTCTGTTGCAGATCTTAGTGTCATCTGCAAAGAGACATACTTTCCTTCCAGTCCTTCTGCAATGTCGCTATAAAGACATTGAAGAGGATGATCCTAATACTGAACCCTCGGTAGCCCGCTAGTAACCCTCCTTTCTTCTGAGTGGACTCCATTTTACTATTACTCTCTGTGTCCTATTCTCCAGCCAATTCTTACCCAGGCTGGCTAACTTATATATTAATCTTTTGTGTGGGACTGTGTCAAATGCCTTGCTGTAGTCTAGGTAGGCCATGTCACAGCCCCTCCCTGATCTACTACTTTGGTCACCCAGTCAAAGAAATCTATCAGATTTGTCTGGCATGACCTTCCCGCATGTAATCCATGCTGCCTAGGGTCCTGTGCCCTTCTGGCCTCTAGATACATGACAATTCTTTCTTTAGAAGTGATTCCATCATTTCCCTATCACTGAGGTTAAACTAACAGGTCTATAGTTTCCTGCTTCTGCCTTGCTCCCACTTTTGTGAAGAAATCACATCTGCCCTCCTCCAGTCCTCGGGTACCACCCATCCTCCCATGATTTGTTAAAGAGGGTAGTCAGTGGTGTCACTAGTTCTACCCTTAGTTCTTTTAGAATTCTGGGATGAATCCCATCAGGCCCCATTGCTTTGTCCACCTTCAGTTTTAAGAGTTCTTTCAGAACCCTTTCTTCTGTAAATGGGCTGATATCAACTTCTGTATCCAGAGTGTTACTACTGTTTGTTTATGTACCTCCCCTCTTCCTTTGTAAATACTGAGCAAAAATATTTGTTTAGTATCTCTGCCTTTCACATTCTCCTCTGCCCACCCTCCCTCCCTTTATTAAGCCTCACTATCCCTCCCTTGGTCTTCCTTCGCTCCTGATGTACCTATAAAGGTTTTATTCCCTTCTTAACTGAGTTGGCTATCTTTTCCTCAGTTTGGGCCTTTGCTGTTCTGACTGCCTTCCCAGCCTCCTTTTGCTTTAACTTGATACAGTTCTCTGTCCTGCTCTGCCATTCCTTGTACTTCCTGGATGCTCTTTTTCTCTTGAACCTTCACTGCCACTTCCTTTGAGAACCATAGTGGTTTCTTCGTCGTCTTGTTTTGTTTATTTGCTTCACACAAAGGCTCGTTACCTCTGTGATGGCAGTTTTATTATCCCATTGTTCTTCCACCCCTCCTTCCGCCCATTTGCTAGTGCATTCCTTAGGCACTCACCCATTTTGGCAAAGTCAGCCCTCCTAAAGTCCAGTACTTTTGTTACTGCTGTGGGTGCCAGCCTGTGTGTGTTTGTGTGGCAGCCTGTGTCTGCCAGGTGTGAAGTGATCTCACTGCTGGTGAGAAGGTTCTGTGGGATGGAAAGTAGTTCAGGCGTGTGGTCATAATGGGAGGTGTGCGGTCGTTGGGAAATAATGCACGGTCATGTGATGCACTCTGTCCAATCATGTTACTGGAATTTCTATGATTTTACCACCCCATTTTATAAATAAATATTATATATATATATATATATATCTATCTATATATCTATATGTGTGTGTGTATACGTATGTGTGTATAACTTCACCAACACGTAAATGTAATTTTAATAATGCACCCAGAAATACAGTGAAAACATTTTTCAGACCTTTTTTTTGGGTGCCATTTTGTTCCACAGCAGATACAGAAGCATTAAACGGATGTTAGAGTCGGCAGAGAGGGAACGAGAAGCCACAATGAAGGACCACAGGACTATCCAGACTTCTGCACATGAAGCTGTCTCTGCCTGAAGTAAGTCAAGGTATTCTGCTGTTTAGAAATCGCATGACTTCATCACTTTTAAAGCACCACTCCGCTGGTTGACGAGATAAAAAGGTGAACTTTAAGGAGGCCCATTTCTAATTATAGCTGCCGAGGTCCAGAGTCGTCCTAGAAGTAGTAACAGACTTTGAACTCTGGTGCAGCAGTAACTGAACACACCAATTACTCAACTGCAATGAATGGCGAGCACAACTTTGTTTTTGTTTTATAACTTAAGCACCTCGGTTTGCTGTGTGTGAGAATTAAAAACAGAAGTATACGCCTACGCCATTAACAAAAAAGCAACAACATACCGGTGGCACCAGCAGGATTCAAAGCTCCTGACAGTCCAAAAAGGGTGGGTCAGCGGGGCACAAGCTCACTCAGGAGCCACAAAAGTGATTTCTCGCAATCCTGCTTGCCACTGCCAACTGAAGAACCAGGTGCTCCCCTCCCCAGGCCAGAGGACTGGCTGAGGGGGTGCTGAGCAACAAAATGAGGGCAAAAGGAACCCATGCGGGAGGGCCTCATCACCCATTTGCAGGTCTTACATTGTTTCATGATTAATGGTCTTCAATAAGACATGGTGCCAGAAGAGATACAACTGTGTGCCAAATAATAATCTAAGAGGTAAAAATAATATTTATTAGTCCTAATGCCTGGAAATAGCTTTGTTGGGCTAAAAAAAAAAAAAAAAAAAACAAACACTCCACTGAGTTGTATGCAGCAATTTATACACCAAGGAGACTTATGCGCTCACTAGCGGCTGCGCGCAGGACGTTAGCATGCTTGTGCTGGCATGCGCGCACCAACAGGCACGCAAGTGCAATGGTGCAATGCAGTTAAGACCCCATCCACACTACATCACTTCGCCCAGTAGCGGATACAATCTGTTTAAACGCGGAAGCGTCAGTGCGTCACACCTCGGCAGTGTCCGTTCACAGGACAGGCACCGCCAGTCCACACATCGGGATCCGGGCAACCGTCACAGTGGCGCCCGATCTACAATGCAGCTGGCGGCTGCTGTTGTGCCCTGCGGGGAGACAGTTACGCGGCAGTCAACACTACGCTGGTAATGGTACCAGGGCGGGACGGTTCACAACCGCTGTTGAAACCACCTCGCATGTGGTTTCAACAGCGGTTACGGCGCCTCCTGTAACGTTACCAGTGTAAACGCATGCCATTACCGATGCAGTTTACACCCTCTGTAACGTTACAGAAGGATTTTCGGGCTGCAGTGTGGACAGGGCCTAGTAGGCTATTGCGCTGTGCCAATGCGCGTGACCTAAAGACAGGAAAATGGTCTGAAGGAGGAGAGTGTGTCAAGCCATTAATGGCAGCCGTGCAAACAGGAAAAACAAAGGGCTGTGGAGGGGGCACAAAAAAAACAAAACAAAAAAAAAAAACCTCTGAGGAACACCAAATATCAAACTAAATAAGGAAATAAATACAAAACCCTGAAGCGGGGGACAGACACCAAAGCTGAAGGGCCCCCTAGCGACCCTATACTCCACAAATAAATGAAATTGTACCTCTCTGTGGCACCTTGTTTTTTTGTTTTTGTTTTTTATAATGGAGACCATTAAAAAACAACACCCTAACAAGGCAGTAATGGCTCCCAATCCATACTGGGAAATGGGAAACGGCAGGTTATTCAATTTGACAGCCGCAGCTTAACAGGCACGATTTTAATTTAGGGGTGCTCCCTGAAAACAGGTAGCCCCAACCTGCTATGCAGAATTGCAGCCCCAAAGAAGTCTTGAAATCTCGAATCTTGAAAATCTTGAGAGAAGATGAAAGAAGCTCTGTCCCCTTCAAATAGCACAGCTGAACTGGGGAGTTGCTGCTGCTTGGAATCCTCATGAGCCCAACATTCTAAAGCTTGGGCTGTGCCATTTCTCCTGGTAGGGGTGCACAATACCCAGCTGTTATGATTACCCATGGACAACTGGAGCGCTACAGAAAAGCTAGCATTGTCAAGTACATTGTCTAGAGTCCCAGGAGGCTCATGTGTTTCTAAGACTCTAGTGGGGTGCACACCCTGCTTACAGCGAGTTCCTCCAGGTGGCCGCTCCACCCCATGAGGGAAGCATCTGTAGTGAGCACCACTGTGCGTGACTGCTGGAGGAAGGGAACTCCATCTTGCAGATTATCCTCCTCCTTCCACCATTCCAATGCTCTTAGCAGACACTTGCCACCGGCACCAACTTTGACAGGGGGTCCCACCTTTGAGACCAGAGGACCCCTAAGTGGTACTAAACATCCTTCATTTGAAATCTGGCCTCTGGTACCACTACTGTGGAAAAGGCCATGTGCCCTTCTAACTGCAGGAAGTCTCTGGCATGTCTGGGTTGTCGTGTTTTGACTTTGCCAGTTTTATCATATTGGGCATTCTCTCTTGAGGGAGAAATGCATTTCCCTGAATGGTATCCAGTTATACTCCTATAAAGTCCAACACCTATACAGGGCCTGTTTCAGACTTCTGGAGGTTCATCAGGAAACCCAACTCCTCCAGAGAGTGTGTTGGGGGAGAGAAAGGGAGGCCTTGGTCTCCTGGTAGGACTGTCCTGAAACCAACCAATTGTCTAGGTAGGGAAAAACCACTACCCCTTGCGTCCTGAAATGTGCTACCACTACAGCCAGGCACTTTGTGAAAACTCTGGGAGCTGAGGAAAGGCTGAAGGGAAGGGCTGTGAACTGGTAGTGACAGTTCCCTACTCTATCGGAGGCATTTTCTGTGGGTGGGCCTTACTGGTATGTGAAAAGTAGGCATACTTTAGATCCGGTGACCCCGGTGAGTGTCCTCGTTGCAAAGATGGGGAGTACTGCCTCCCGTCACTCTATCCCGTATATATCTGTCCACATGCTTCTTCTCCCTTTTCTTACCTACCCTTCCGCACAGCCACTGCAACCTACAATATAACCCTTACACTTCTGTGTTTTGTACTACCGTGTTGTCATATTGTTACACAACGCCTTATGTACTTTTATGCTAGGAGAAATGATGTACTGAATCTTGTTACACTTTTTCTCCTTGTTGTTCTTAACCGTTATTGTCCAGATCCATCTTGTAAATGAGTTCTTCTCAATGATGTTTCGCCTGGTTAAATAAAGATTGATTGCGTGACTGTTCCTAGTGTTACCATCTTGAACTTTTTCTTCTTTAAGTGTCTGTTCAAGTATCAGAAATCTAAAATAAGTTGCCACTCCCCTTTTTTCTTGTGGGTCAGAAAGTATCTTGAGTAAAGCCCCTTCCGAGCTGCGGAAGGGGAACTCGTTCCGCTGCACTTGCTTGTAGCACCTTTTTTACCTCCAACTTCAGCAGGAGCTTTTCTGCTGGGATGTGAGGTGGAAAGGCCCTGCGTTTCTGCAGCTTTGGAAGTCTCTGGCACTGCAGAGAGAGACCCTGACTCACTATTTCCAGAACCCACCTGTCTGTGATAATATTTTCCAAGTCTGAGATAGTGAGTCAGCCTTCCTTCCACTGGCAATGGTTGGGCGACCTGGGCAACCATGTCAGGGGGTTGGTATTGCCTGGGCTCTGGGGGTTGGACTGGCACTTCCACGCCTGGGACCCCTTCTGCCCCTATCTCTGAAAAAAACCCTCTGGAGGGCGTAGTCACAGGACACATAAGCAAGGGAATAGCAGCCCGAGCCCCTTCCTCCCCTTCCAATAAGGCCTTTGGGAAGTGGAGGCCTTTCCCTTCTCCATGTTGCTTTCATATGTGGTTTTGTATTTATCCACCTTCTTCATCCAAGTCTCTGTTTTGTCAACAAACAAGGAATCTCAGTCAAAGAAAATCCATGGCTTTCGTTTGAGTGTCCTGGGAAAGGTTTGTTGTTCTAAGCCAAGTAAACCTCCTAAAGGACACTGCATGTGAGCCGGCCCAGTGGCGCTGAGGGTTGAGGCACTGGATGCCACACCTCATGCCACACTGGCGACCAGAGTTCGGGAGCAAGCTCAGGCGCCGGCAGGGGAGGGAGAGAATTGAGCGCCTGCAGGGCTGCTCTCCTCTCCCAGGGGGGAAGGCATGGGATTGTCCAGCATGCCAGTGGCCCCTAGTGGAGACCGGGGGTGCTGTAGCAGCGCTGGCACGCATGTATACTGCGTGGCTGACGCAGGCAGGGTTGCCATGCGCCGCAGCGTCAGACGAGCAACATGCTCAGGAGAGGGATGAGGGATCTTTGGGCTATACAAGAAATACCCTCGCTCACGGATAGGCGAGGGCCATTCCAGTGCCACCTCCACACATTCAATGCCGGTTCCCTGCCGCTGCCCTTCATTCTCCCTGGGCCGTTACTCCCCCCTGGGGCTGTGGAGGCAGCGTAATGTCCATGAAGATGGCAGGAAACATGGCGGGCGGCAGAGTGAAGTGGCCGGAGCGTTCGGGCTGGGGATGATAAATAAACATGGTTAAAAAAAATATAATATATGTATATATATATATATATATATATATATATATATATATATATATACATATATATACATATATATATATATATATATATATATATATATATATATATATATATATATATATATATATATACATACATATACATACACACATACACACACACACACACACACTATATATATATATATATATATATATATATATATATATATATATATATATATATATATATATATATATATATATATATATATATATATATATATATATATATATATATATATATATATACACACACACACACACACACACACACACACACACACATACACACAGATATATATAAATAAATAAATAAATATAAACACAAGAGAACACTGCATGTGCCATGACCCTGGAAGTGGTGTCAGTGGTATCCACAGACATATAAAATTGGTACTTGGTGGCATCCATGACAGTTTTTACTTTGTCTGTCAAATCCTGAGCCAGGCCACCATCGGCTTTCTTGCTCACGGCCATGAGAATTCCAAAATGCCTTCTGGTACTGAGCAGTGCAGGTCCACTTGATTTGATAGTCTCCTCCCAGGTTGGCACAACACCCAGACAGCTGGTACTCTTATAGTCTCTCACTGCTAAACATGCTGTGGCCCATACCTGGTCTTCACTAAGTTTGTCAGTAGCCAATTACTGTACTTACCTATGTCAGCCTTACTTGTTTCAGCTTGTTACCAGTCTAACGACAGTAAAATCCAGAACATGATTGGCAATTTCTTGAATTAGCTACAGCTTGCTATCCTGTGGTACCATTAATTAGGGACAAGTAACTTGCATGGGCGGGAGTGGCAATCCTTGAAGCCTGAAGCAACAGCTAGCCTACTTCTGTATCACTGGGTACTACGTCAATCCTGCTAGTAGTATCTGCCTTTGAATACTGAAACCTACCCGCTAAATTACCCTCAGGGGGAGCCTGTGCCCGCACTGTAGCCCCGAGTGATCTGCCCAAAAGGAGCTCACTGCAACACCCCTAAGCCTTGTGATCCCACAGGACTAATCCGCCTCGGTTGCCACCCACCCACTGAGGCCTGACAGGATGCCACTGCTGAGAGGGCGCACTGTGCTCCGCGGCCTGGCTGGGGCCCCTGCCCGGTCTGGGCCCACTGAGCGCTAGTCCCTCCCCGAAACCACCCTCCACCTGGTTATAAGCCAAAGGCTTGAGGCTTGTGCACTTAAACATACACAGCCTTCTACCAGACCTTATTGAGCCAACAGCTTGGGTGGCTCATTATAACCCGGACATTATAGGGATCATGGAGACCTGGCTTAAGCCACACATACCAGACTCAGTATGCGCCCTCCTGGGCTACAAACTCATTAGGTTGGACAGGGCTCAGAACAAGGGGGGGGGGTGGAGTACTCCTATACTACAAGACACACTTAAAACGTCTCAGTCATAGGACATATGCCATCTACATCACATCTCTGTGAGTTCCTGCACGTCCTCCTCCTCCTGTTAGGAAACACCAAAAAGGTGCACTTGATCTGTGCCTACAACCCCCCTAAGGGTGGAGTGCCTGGGCTCTCCTCCCTCCTTGGACAGTCTTAGCTCAAAGGTTGGCTCGAACGAGTTACTAGTCCTAGGTGACTTCAACCTCAACTGGGCTGGTCGTAACGTTCAACAATATGAGCCACTGTTGGCTGGACTTGCCCTCAGCCAAGTCATCTCTGAACCCACAAGGCACTCTCCTAGAGGAGACAAGGGTTCCATCATTGACTGGGTGCTAAGCAACAGAACGGAGAAAATTATTTCCTGTGGCGTTCTCCCTGATGCTATATCGGATCACTCTCCTATCTACTGCGTATGGGTCAACTCCCCTCCCAAAATCCCCCACAAGGTGATACAAATGAGGGACTACTCCAAACTCAACGGAGACTTCCTTGCTGACCTGTGACACGCTGACTGGTCTCAGGTCACTGCCACAAATGACCCCTCAAAGGCCCTTGACAACTTTCTAAAAGCTTACACCCCACTTCAAAACAAGCATGCCCCCCTCACAAGAAGGAGAGTGAGGGGCACTGCAACTAAATGTCTCCATGGAGGCCTGTTTTCTCTCATGAAACAAAGGGATAAATGCTGGGCAACATATAAGTACAGTACTCACTGTCCAGCATGGAACTTCAAGATTACAAACAGCTGAGGAACTCGTGCAAGACAGTCATTCGCTCCACAAAAAGTGAGTTTTATCAGCCCATCCTGCTCTCCACAGCCAGAAATCAGAGGACATTCTGGCAGAGCATTAAGAATGTGGTTGGTGGGTCTACTAGAGCTCAGGTCACAAACATGCACATTGACGGGGTGAACTGCAACAACCCCCTCACAATTGCCAGTTCCTTCAACTCTCAGTTCACCAACCTGCCAGCTCTCCCCAAAATGCCTCATTACCCCAAAGATCGGGCCTCTCCACCCAGTGTGACAACCCCCCTCCTGCCCTTTTACCTCAAGGTCATATCGGACATGGAGACCCAGAAGCTCCTTGCTGGCCTCTCCCCTCACACTGGTGCTGGGCATGACTGCCTGGAACCAAAGCTGCTTAGGCTAGGGGCAACAGTACTAGCCCGACCCATAGCCTACGTCTTCAATGCATCGCTTACCTTGGGTATAGTCCCGGACATCTGGAAGATGGCTAAAGTCATCCCTGTGCCCAAACAAGGTGACCTAAAAGACTAAGAACTACCGCCCCATAGCAATCCTGTCAGTGATCAGCAAACTTCTGGAAAAGGTATTCGCCTCACAGGTCACCCATTACCTAAAGACCCACAACCTACTCTCCCCTGCACAGCACGGGTTAAGAAAGGGGCATAGCACCTCCACTGCCCTAGCAGTTGTTACCTCTGCGATCAGGTCTGCTGCAGACCGAGGCGAACTGACCGGAGCCATCTTTGTTGATCTCTCGAAAGCCTTTGATCGGGTAGACCATGCACTACTGTGCTCCTCTCTCCTATCACTAGGCTTCTCCCCCCCTGCCCTTGCCTGGACCAGTAATTACCTCATGGGCAGGCAGCAGTACACCAAGTTCAACAAGGCCCTGTCTGAGCCTGCCCAGGTAAACTGCGGAGTCCCCCAGGGCTCTGTCCTGGGGCATCTCCTGTTCTCCCTCTTCGTAAATGGAGTTACCCTCGGCTCCGGCTCTTGGGTCCTCAGTGCTGTACGCAGATGACCTAGTCATCATGACCAGCTCCCAGGACATCTCTACCATCAACGTCAAAATAAAATCAGATTTTGGCCAAATCCAAACTTGGTTACAGGACCATAAACTTATGGATTAACCTGCAGAAGAAGCAGGCCATGCTCTTTGGCTCAGCAGCCAAGAAAAAAAGCTGTCCCGGATTCACTACAGATCTCTGGGGCCGATAGGTCCCTACTGCTAGTTGCAGACTCGGTCAAGTACCTGGGGGTGATTCTTGACCCGCAACTGGATATGAACATGCACATATGCAATTCACATAAGGCCTCAAACTGCAAGTTGGCTCACGCTTACAGAGCAAAAAGCAGTCTCACTCCAGCTGCCCGTCTCGCCTTAGCCGGCGGGGGCCTACCTACGCTCCTCTATGGACTAGTCACCTTTACTCGCGTTGCAAAAACTAGTCTAGTAAAGTGGGACTCAGCATATAACATATGCAGTTTTGTGTTCAGCCCCCGCCCCTGCACCCCACGCTGTGAGTTTCTCACTCCCGGCTCCCACCGGAAACTCGCCGCTCCTATGTCGTGGGCAACTTCATAGACAGTGTTGTCAGAACTGTCACCCCCCCTTATCTTTGCAGAGTCCCTCGTTCTAGCTAATTCCTCCTACAATCTGCGATCCAGTGACTCTCATGCCCTCCTGGTACCCAAAACCCGCACTCAAATGGGTGACCGAGCCTTCGCTGCGTATGCGCCCAGGGTATGGAACTCTCTTCCATCAAGCACTCACTCCTCTCCCTCCACCAGGCTTTAAGAGCCTCCCTGGGCTTTCTCAAAACTTCCTCCACCTGCCTCTGCACTAGATAAACCCCTCGGCCTGTGCACCCCAACTAACTGAGACACTACCTACATAATATGACTTAGGTAGAGCCCCTCTGCATTTTATACTCCTCCTGTACTCACAGCTTACTAGAAAGAATAGACCACTTAGGCCCACCTGCCCAACAGGGTGAGCACTATTACTGTGCACTCCCTTATCTTGCTCTGGGCTCACTCTATCCCAATGTGACTCCTCTCTGCCTACCTGCAAGCCTTACAGCATTGCTGCCTGGAACGATGAAACCATACTGTACTTCTTCTTGCTGCCTGCATTGTAAACCCCTGTTGGTACTGTTACTTGTATTGACCCTGCATGCTAATTCTCTTTAATGTAATCCTTCACTGGTTTTTGCCTGATGTTCATGTATGTACCTTGTAATCTCCCGGGTCGCACCTGAAAATAGGCACTTGGCTGTCTAGTGTGCTTACCCGGTTAACAAAAGCAAATAAATAAATAAATAAATAAATAAATAAATGGGGTTGCCTGTCTGAGCAGTGGATAAACTGATGTAGAGACATTTCTGCCCATACTGTCCATTTTCCCTAGAATCTTTTTCTAGGGGATGAGAGGAATGGGGTACCTTGGCTTTGTCACAAGCAGCCATCTGCACCACTCTCTCGTGGTGATGGTGCGTGTGTAAATACACAGCACCCTGCCTCTCCACCTGGTACTTTTTCTCCATTTTCTTGTCAATGCCAGCCGCAGAGGTGGGGGGCTGCCAGAACCTTGAAGGTGGCTTTCCTTAGAGACTTATGGATGGGCAAAAACAACCTTTTTGCTGGTACCGAGCCTATTATCGAAATATTCAACCTCATCCTCAGCCCCTACCATCTCCTGAGAACAGAGATTAAGGGTATTTGCTCACAAAAGTAACATGAAAGGTGTAGTCTTCTGAGGACCAAGGAAAGGAACCGAACTCCTGGTCAGGGGAATTGTCAGAATTGTACTTTAAGGAGAAGGAGGAGGGTGAACCAACAAAACCTGACCCATCTCCCCATGGTTCTATTAGAGTCTGCTACTGAACAGCATCACTGATGGATTCCTGGAGTTCTAAGAAACAAAAATTACTCACCGTAGTAATATTGTTTCTTCACAGGGATCCATCAACGAACCTTACAAACCTGGACCCTGCCTCCCCTTCCATAACCTGAAAATAGGTTCACACAAGAATCCGTCCGTTCCCCCAATTACTAGTTGAGCCTCCTCCTCCTCTCATGCCCAGTCTCCACTTCTTCTGGAGACACATATAGCGGTCTCCCCCGATCGCGGACTCCGCCTGATTCTACCCCAGTGCGTCCCCCATTGAAATAGACGGCCAGGCTCCACTAGGTGGGCACGGGTGGATGCGCCCCCAATAATCCTGCAGTGTCAGACTCACGGGGCGTCAGCCAGGCATGAGCAATCAGGGTCTCTGCTGTGGTCTCTATCATCTAGGAGACTGGGCACTGTTTTTTCCGGTGTTCTGGGGGAGTGGCACGCACTGGATGTCATGGCATCACTGCCGATGTCACCACTCCCCAACCCCTCGAGTCAGCTACAATACTTGCTGTGCCTCCAGCTTCTGCTAGAGGCCAGGCGAGAGCCAAGCAAAGCCCCCCTCCCTCCCGGGAGAGGAGAGCTGTCCATCGGACGCTCGATCCTCTCCCATCCCTGCCGACCCCCGATGGTCTGGGCTCGTTCCGAACCTGGGTCGCCAGCAACGACAAGAACTGCTTTCCATGGTGCTTGAGCATTCCTTTACGCTTACTCGGTATTACTCAATACAGTTAGGCAGAAGGAGGCAAAGGCCCATCGGGACTGCCTCCCCACACCATGTGGGGGAATTTAACCATCGTTTCCAAAGTTGTATTTATCAAATTCAACATTAAATCTGATGAAGTCAGTAATATCTACCAAGTTTTGAGGCCGTGAGTTCCATTACTTTCAAGCCCTTATCGTAAAGAAATTTTTTCTTTTATAAAATGGGAAAGAAAAATCCAGCATGCTGATTGGCTAGTACCTGTGCATTAGATCCGTCTAATGCACAGCTAAAAACAAGCGCAGACAATCTGAAAGCAACCCAAAAAAAAATTAATATCACATATAAAATGAGCACTTAGGATGTTAAGAAATGTTAAGAATCTTAACGACCGCCATTTTCTTTGCTTTTTTAAACTGAGTAAATCCCACTAAATTGTCAAAAATACTTCCACAGTGCCCTGTTTTCCAGCAGAACACACTTATGGGCAACAATTTTCTTGTATTTTCACCCACATTAGTGATCAGATTTAATTTAGCACCCACCCGCTTCTCGATCAAATGCTCACAGCTGCTACCCGGTCACACACTAGCTCACTGCTCGCCTCCCGCTCAACGAGTTTCTCGTGCGGTCCTAATACAGACAAAACCTCAACTGCTCTCTGGCACACTTCTTTTAGTGTGAAAGTTGTTAAACCTCCATTATTTTTACTTTCATTTCTCTCATATTACATAACATCTCAGCAAAGTTGCTATCGCTTGCCAGCTCCCAACCCCTCCCACTAGTGGCGGGACTCCGGACGTCCGTTGACTCGTCTGTGCCCCTTCATCTCTTTCAGATCTCCGCAACCCTCTTCAATTTCAACAGGGACCTCACATTTCTGACACTGAACAGAAAACAGTAAGTAGCACTCAGAATCCTACACAATAATTTCTCAGCAGCTAAATATACTAACTTGCTTCGGTTCTCCTCAACATTTTAAAATCACTGTGCCTGCGGATTTCTCCCACCAGCCTGCCCGTCTGCTCACTCGATCTGCTGCTCATTCTTTGCCAGCATGCCTTCCTGCCGACTCGCTTACACCATTTCTTTCCTCCGATCCCAAATACACAAATCATGTCTGGCAGAAGACTGTACCTCATAACCAGAGATTGTTTCTCTGTTAAACACACAGCAGTAGAACATTAATCCTCCTGTTTTATGTTCAGTACCAGGAATTAATGTTTTCTCCTGTCTCCAGAGCTGCAGTTTCCTACAGTCTGTCAGCTGCTTGCTTGGTTATTCACCAAGGGCTTACGACTTACAAATGTGATTCTGCAGTAACCCCATTAATTGCCAGTACATTTTTGAACATTTTTAATGTTTTTTTAATGCTTGTTGTAGAGAAACTATACTATGCAAATGCAGCATTACAGGTGGAAGGACTATTTATTCTAAAAATTCACAACATGTAACTTTATTTTATATTAAACCTCTGAATTTTGATTGTCACAGTTATGACAAATACAGGTTCCCATTTTATAAGCGCAATATGACACTCTGGGGGTGTGCATTAGACATTTCTAATGCACGGTCATGGGCTACACGCACTCGGCCTACAGCCTCATGCCTTATTACGCCCCTGACCGCGCGTTACAAATGTCTAATGCACACCCCCCCCTCGTGTCTTATTGCTTGCTTAGTGGTAAAAACATAATGGATGTGCCACTGCCTGTTATGGGATCTCAGATATATGGGTTTATGGGCAGGTAAGATGTTACATTCATTTGCCAGTACTGGATCCTTTAGGATGTTAAACAGCATTAGGAGGTCACCTCTTGTCTTTTCTCATTTGAAGGTCACATAGATTCAATTCCGCTAGTCGATCAGAGTATGGCCTACCTCTTAACCTAGGCACAAGCTCAGTTTCTCTTCTTTGGATACTGTCAAGCAGCTGTTTATCTTTTTGTAGATACGGAGCGCAGAATGAGGCCACATAAATCGAGGTGTGGCCTAACGTATGCCTTGAATAAGGGTAATAAAAGCTCTTCTGACAGACCTAATGATTCAGTTTGCCTTTACAGTGGTCTTACGGCAATGGTCTCCATGAGACAGGCTGCTATTTGTAATAATACCAAGATCAGTTTCGGATGGAACAGATTTGATGGTGTGTCCATTCAGGACACAGTTCCTTAGTGGGTTCCTTTTACCCAAATGGACAATACAGCACTTATCTACATTAAATTGCATTTGATTAACCCTTGCCTAGATCTCGATATTGTGGCAGTCCTGTTGAAGCATTTAATTTTTGTGCTCACTGTCCACCTCTGCGCATAGCTTTGTATCATCTGCAAATTTAGATACACAACGATGACGAGTGCCATGGTGTAAGTCACGGATGAAAATACCGAACAATGCAGGGCCCAACACTGAACCCTGGGGAACACCACTTGTGACTGCTACTACTTCAGAGTATCTGCCACCCAGACCGGTTGGGTCCTTTCTCTAAGCCATTCATGAATCCACCTTACGAGGAACAGATTAAAGCCTAAGTTTGTCAATTTGTTTATTAGTTCAGCATGGAGGACGGTATCGAACGCCTTCTGAAAATGAAGGAAGACTACGTCCACTGGAATCCCCTATCCAGGCTACTACTTACTTTTTCGTGAAAAGGATATCATAATAGTAGTACACAAGCATCCCACTAAGAAACCATGCTGGGTGGCGTATAAGTTCCTTGTTCACTATCTAGTATATTCTTTAACGATCTCTCCATCAGTTTACAGACCACCGATGTCAGGTTGATTGGCCTAAAACTTTCCGCCCGAGTTCTACTAGCTTTTTTGTGAACAGGGATTACAGTGGCATTTTTGCAGTCATCTGGTATTGTCCCTGATTTAAGAGATTTGTTAAACAAAATGGTGAGGGGTATAGAGTTTGTTCCATCTGAATCAGCAGTGGAGTTGTTTTCGAGGGCTCTCATTTTTTGATAGCCCTCTTCCATAGAAAAGTGGTGAAAAGTAGTTGTTGGAGAAGGGGTAGCCATGCTGGCTTGGACCTTTGGGCTAAATACAGAACAGAAGAACCCGTTAAAGGTTTCTACTATCTCACATGGATCGTGTTTCTCTGTCCCATTATCAATCAGTGGGCCCAGAGTGTTGACTTGATCCCTTCCACTGTTAATGTAGGAGAAGAAACCTTTTTGGCTGCCTTTTGTTGTGGCGAGTCTAAATTCCAGTTTATGCCTTTCATTTTTAATAAGATTTTTTTTTGTTTTTTGGAGTGCAATATTACACTTTCCCCAGGTCTCATTGGTTTTCAGCTTCTTGTATTTCCTAAAAGCATTCTCTTTTTCCTGATCAGTTGCTGGATTTCTGGAGTTCACGATGGGGAATTTTCCTTTTTTTAAGTGTAACCTCTAGGTGGCGCTATCCAAGGGCTACTACCTGCCTGCTTGGCTAGTAGCAGGTTAAGGGGCCAGAGTTCCGAAATGGGTACCTCCACCTGGAGATCAGGGATGGTAGTGGTCAAGCTAACCTGGCCACAGCCCTCCAGGACACTGTAACCCCCCTCTTTCCCCTCTAGTGGCCTGAACACTGTACAATAATCACTTTCACAGTACCCCTGGTATACCACACAAGTAGCCACACTGTTTGCACTTACCACCAGGGCTGGTTCCTCTGGCTCGGCCCTGGGGATCCCCTGTAAAACAAGGTTATGCACAGCAAATAGCAACAGTACAGTACTTTGAGCACAAACTGGAACCACAGTCAGATTACCAATTTTTAACCAATTATTTTATTTTTATTTTACCAGGTGAGATTACATGCAGAAAAAGTTAGATCTGATTTATTCAGAGGACTTGAACAAGGGAGGGGCAAAATCAGGTTAATTTGCTTAAAGGTTACATCAGTCAAGCAGTTATGCATGCGCTTTGAGTCCCTCCACACAGTCCACCTCTGGGTACCCAGGTGGAGAAGAAATGGGCTAGCCAGGACCGTTGCCCGGGGTTGCAGCTGGTTGGGATCCTGTGATGGAAAACGCAACATGCACAGTACACAATGTTTGTAATCCGGAGCCAGAGGGCTCAGTTCGTAAAGGAAACAAAACAACAAGACAATCAGATGACACACTCAGATTAAGCTGTTGCTGCAGGGAGCTACCCTGGTATTTACTCATGATAACAAAGACTGGACACAGGCTGGATGAAAATTGAGACTGCAGGTGGTTGATCTGGAATGCCAGGAGAAGCAGGGCTCACATGAGTCGCAGAGGCATTGTTCCTGTTCAAGCGTAGAGCAGGGGGCTGATCCCCAGGCAGATCTCTCGTCGATGGCTTCTCTGTGCAGTGGGTAGTCTGGCAAGGCCCAGACCGCATGGAGACAAATTCAGATGCAGTCCGTTTTGGGCTGGATACAGCTTCCAGCAAGCAGAACATAGTTCACACAGTGGGGGACTAACTCACGACCCACTAGCAGCTCATAGCACATTTACATGTAAGGGAATTCTACTGTACCATGCAAAGCACTCCCCGGTCACAATCGCAAAGTCTCTGCACACATCGGGAGCTTAGGGGTAGCTGGAACTCCTGACAGGTCGATCGCATTTAGCAAAATCTTTGGTCTTCTTCAGGTTGAGCCTGGCTCACTTCAGTAGCTTACTTTAAGTCACACAAACTTGGATTTAGTCCAAAATAATTATCTTCTCTCCCTCTCAGGAGCAGCACACCGACATGCAGGCCAAAAACTTAGCCTTTTCAGAGTTCTACCATGCAAATCCACTCAGGATTGCTGCTCAGAATCACTTCAGCTCCTTCTTGTTCAGCTTCCAGCTTAGATCTAACTGAAAACTGCAAGCAGCCCAGGACTTCCCCAAGATCCAAAAGCTTTGGTTGGCTGATTTGGCTGTCAGTCAAAGCAAGAGCTCCCCCTTCAGTTGCAAAAAAGGCGCAAAAAGTTCAAACTACGGTTCCTACAGATTTTGAATTCAGACAGCTCCTGTAGTCTGGCTACATTTTAGGTCCCACCAGTACTGATTGGTCCAATTTGCAGTCCAGGACCAAGATAGTGGAGACAAACAAAACAGTCCTTGCTACAAAGAAAGCAGGTTAGACAAACTACATTATCATCATTACTCTAAATGATTTTCAGTAAATACTTACATCTTTCAACAGAGCTCCCGTTTCAGATTACATAAGCAGTAATTAGGCAGCGCTTAAAAAGACAGTACACACAGGCTATGGTAATCACATTTAAACTGTTAAAACGTAGGACACCAGCCTGGCAGTGAGCATTTAGGCAAGCTCGAGGAAGACTTTTTGGGAACCCCCATTTGTAGGGAGGTTACATAGGCACATGATTTTTTTCTAAGTCTAGTATAACTGACATCTTTTTATCAAAAATAACCCATCATATCATACAGCATCAGCGGTTGAGCATTTATAATTCAGCGAGATATCTTATACATTAATTAACCCTGCTGGTATTCGCGGTCTGTGAAACATACAGTAAATTTTTTAACCTTAAACAATAAAAATCAAACATGTCAGATATGCACATTTCATTCTAACATCTTCAATAACTCATGAACAGGTCTACTTCTTTCCTTCCTAGGGTGTAAAGCCTTCTACTGATGGTTTAGTACACTGCAATCTACCTATAAGGCTCTCCTGACCATCTCATATCCGATATGGTTCCCCTTCCCTCAACAATTGGGCCTCCACCACAGGCAAGGAATCCAGAAATGTTCCCCATTCCATCGTACATTTTCCGGTTTTTCTTTTTATTATACAAGTCTGTCCACTGCCAGCACATGGATCACTCGATTTCTCCACTTGTCTAGAGTGGGTGTACAGTACTGCATGACACCCATATGTAACCTCCCAACAAATGGGGGTTCCCAAAAAGTCTTCCCAGAGCTTGCCTAATTGCTCACAGCCTGGTTGGTGTTTGGCACAAAGCCGTTTAAATGCTGTTGCCAGTGAGTGCTTTTAAAGCCTCCGTGTACTGTCTCTTTAAGGGCGGTCCGTTTTGCAGTGTAATTAATCTGAATGGGGGGTCTGTGTGTTTCTATGCCAGAGTCCCACCCGGGCCGCTGAAGAATTGCTCCGTTTCTGCCATCGCTAATTGTGCAAAGGGAGCCCTACTGAAAGATGTAACTAACTGATGATAAACATTTAGAGCGGTAAAGATACAGAGTTTGTTCTAACCTGCCTCTTTGCAGCATGGACTGTTTCTGTTTAGCTCCACCATTTTGGTCCCGAACTGCTGAATTGGACCAATCAGTACTGGGGGACTCTAAAATTGGAGCCTGCTAAATTGGGACTGTATGGATTACCAGTTGGGATTCGTAGTTTTAGACTGTTGGCACCTTTTTGCAACAGAAGGGGGAGCTCTTGTTGTGACAGACAGCTAAACTGCCCAACCGAAGCTTTTGGATCCAAGGGAAATTTCCTGAGCTGTTTGCTGGCAAGCCAGGTTCGAGTTGGAAGCTGAGAGAGAAGGAGCTCATCTAGTTCGAGCAGTCGTGTTGCGCAGTAGTTCACGCAAGAGAACCA
Organism: Neoceratodus forsteri; assembly: GCA_016271365.2. Classification (NCBI taxonomy): domain Eukaryota; kingdom Metazoa; phylum Chordata; order Ceratodontiformes; family Ceratodontidae; genus Neoceratodus; species Neoceratodus forsteri. The sequence goes on from JADMNL010000022.1 coordinate 569,797,629, forward strand.
TGGAAGGCCTGAATTCCGGCCTGCTTGCTGTTTTCTGCCCTGAGATGAGAAGAGTGCTTGTTTTATCAGACTAAATCTGGTATGCAGAACGGAATTAAGCTGCTGCTTTAATACCAGGCTCACCTGAAGAAGACTGAAGATTTTGCTAAAAGCGATCGGCCTGTCAGGAACTTTATCTACGGTACTGCTCCCGGGTTTAGCAGTGATTCTGCGATTGGGACTGAGGCGTCGCCGGCCTGGTACAGTAAACTTTCTTTACATATAAATGTGCTGCAAACTTGGGGGTCGCTGCCTGGTTCCCCTCCCAGAACTGAGCTGTGTGTTGAAGGCTGGAAGCAGTTCACAGCTGCATCGGACTGAATCCGCTTGCTTGCACCTGCCGCTGGGCCCTGCCACAAGGGTCTTCTCTCCCTACCCGGCTTCTTCTGGCAATCCAGAACCACCATCTCCATCCTGTTCTCAGCATTGGGTATCGTGAGTAATTCACAGGGTAGCTCCCTGCAACATATCTTTTAAATCATCTGATTATTGTGTTGTTTCCACAAACTGAGCCCTCTGTCTCCGGACTACAATTAGGGGGGTGTGCATGTTGTTTTTCTTTCACAGGGCCCCAACCAGCTGCAACGCCAGCCTACCCTGGGCAACTGTCCTGGCTAGCCATTTTCCCCATCCTGGGTACCCAGAGAGTGTGACTAATTGGGACTCTGATTGCATGCACAGCAATGTGATTTTTTAGTGTGATTAAGCCAATTAACCTGATTACCCCCATCCTTGTTATAGTCCCCCTGAATAAATCAGATCTACTTTTTTCTGCAATTCACACTGACTGTGGTGTCAGTTTATGTTGAAGGTATTGCATTACCTTGTTTTATAGGGGGTCCCTGGAGCCAAGCTGAAGGAACCAGTCATGAGGGTAAGTGATCAACATACGTGTGTGTGCCAGACTGGTCCAGGGTATTGGGAAGGTGTGGAAGGTGTACACTGTGTACTGTGTGGGCCACTAGTAGCAGACGGGGGTCACAGTGTCTCTGGAGGGCTGTGGCCTGGTTATTCAGACTAATACCAACCCAGACCTTTGGGTGGAGGCACCCGTCACTGAACCTAGGGCCCTTAACCCGTCACTAGCTGAGCAGACAGGGGTAGTAGCCCAAGGAATAGTGCCACCTAGGGGTTACACGTGTATTCTGAATGGCCTGCCTAGCTACCACCAGCAGAACTGTAATCCAACGGGGTGCAGGTTCCATTCCCTCACTCCCTTCTTCCACTCCAAAGAGTAGCGATATGTGAATTTTATCTGACCCTCTCGATTCTGCGGATATCTCCTGAGCAATATTCTTCCAATAACTTTGCAAGATGACACTCCCCTAAAATAATGGAAATACATGCCCCCGTCTCTATGGCATCTTCCACACAATGGGACAATCCCTGGATGGAATTTATGGACTGTGCTGGGCAGACAATACGTTCTATGTATGAATGTATATTAAGTTTCTTTGTATTTATTACAAATTTATAACCCTGTGTGACAGCCCAATAGAAGCTGCCAATCTTCCTTCCCGGTCCCTTTCCCCAAGTACCTTAGTCTAACTGACTTTAGTAGTTCCTAACATTCTGCAACATTCAGTTCGGTCATCTGGGTTTTCCAGTCAAAACTTAACAAGCCTTGGTTGATTTTAGCATAAATCACCTTTAAAATACTTATAATCCATGAATAGACTGGATAGTCAGAAAACACACTCCTGTCAGAGTACAGAAAATATTGTGACGGTCACTATTGCCAATAGGTGCCTCTATAACTCCGGATGAAAGATTTGTCATAGAGATCCAGGATGATATTTCCCCTTGTTTGTTCCGTAGACGAGTTGCTCGAGACCTGCCATAAGTACGGTAACCATGAACTAGGATTAAATGGGGGTGCTAGTGGGGAGATCCTCCCATTGGATTCCAGGCATACTGAAATCAACCACAATAATTACATCAAAGTGCCTCGTATTTTCTATAATTTCACTAAACATGCACAAGTCTTGTTCAAAGGTCGAAACCGGAGGTCTGTAATAATTTCCGAGTAGGAATTTTGTTCCATTTTGTTGGGAAACCTGGACCCGTATACTTTCCGTAGCAAATTCACTGTTGTTATTACATGCAAATTCAGTTGAATTGATGGCGTTCCTAACATAGGTACCCCTCCCCCCTTTTTACTCGGCCTATTTTTATAATATAGTAAGTGGCCTGAGATTTCTCTAGAACAATCTGAACTAGCCCCACCACGTTTCACTGATGGATGCAATATAAATTTTGTACTGGTGTAAAATAGTGACCAACTCACTGATCTTAAAGAGCTAGTGTACTGCCTGCAATTATTTATAACTTTCAGATGTAGTCAGTTATCACTTCTTATATCTCAAATATTTATATCTCAAATATTTATTCTTTTCTGCTTGGTAATTAGAAGATCTTCCACCTGGCAGTAGTGGGATGAAATGCTCACAGCCTGGGAAATAAGATCCCAGACCTGCAGGCAATAATGTCAGAGGCTAAACTGGACATAGTAGCAATTAGTGAGACGTGGTTTACCAGTAACCACACTTGGGAGACTTCAGTACCTGGCTATGTATTGTTCAGAAGAGACCGAGGTGCAAAAAGGGGGGGAGGAGTGGCCCTGTATGTTAATGAAAATATCAAAGCTACAGAAATTCAGAATACACATAAGGAGCCAGAAGAACTGTGGGTCACCCTGGAAACAGGAAATGGGACAGCCATAAGAACTGGGGTTGTCTACAGGCCCCAGACCAGAGGGAGGACATAGACACATTACTGTTAGAAGATATACAAAACATGACAGCTAAAGGGAGGTTCTGATAATGGGAGACTTCAACATGCCAGATATAGATTGGTCAATACCAGCAGGAACATCTGCCAGAACTAGACTCATAGTGGATTCCTGCAGGGGGGCCTCAAACAACTGGTACAGCAACCCACAAGAGACAGGGCTATCCTAGATCTAGTACTGACTAACAAAGAAGGGATCACAGATCTCCAGGTAGAAGGTCACCTGGGGTCCAGTGACCATCACATGGTATGGTTCAATTTGGCACTACATCTAAATCATCCCATTCCAAGGCAAAAATATGGGACTTCAGAGGAGCTGACTTTGATAAGATGGCAACAGAGTTAAGCTAGCCCTGGCAAAAGAAACACAGGTGAGGAGGTACAGGCAAAGTGGGCAAGCATTAAGGATACAATACTTGAAGCAACATCCCATTGTGTTAGACAGAAAAGGAAGTGAAAAGAAGGAAACCACTTTGGTTCTCAAATACAGTAGCAGAAAGGTCAGAGCCAAAGGCTGGCCTTCAGAAAATATAAGGGAACACAGCGGGATGAAGATAGGAGGCATACCAAACTGCCCTAAGGGAAGCAGGTAAGGCAGTAAGGCAGGCAAAGTCCCAAACTGAGGAAACACTAGCACGAACAGTAAAGAAGGTGACAAGACTTTCTATAGATACATTAGTGAAAGAGAAATCCAGAGGGGTATTAATGTTTAATGGAGAAAGGAGCATGTGAGGAGGAGGACCCTGTAAAGGCATCTATCCTAAATAGATACTTTTGCTCAGTATTTACTGAAGAGAAGGTAGGCAGGCCCACAGCTCAGCATCATGGACAGGGGGAGGGAGGTGAGCACTACTCCCTTCACAAAAGAAAGGGTCCTACAAGAGCTTGCTAAGCTCAGGGTGGATAAGGCAATGGGACCTGATGGCATACATCCCAGGGTACTTAAGGAGCTAAAGGAGGAACTAGCAGAGCCATTAGCAGAACTGTTTAGTGAGTCTCTGAGCACAGGAGAGGTCCCAGAAGACTGGAGAAGGGCTCATGTGATCCCGCTCCACAAGAGTGGTAGCAGGGAGGCGGCGGGAAACTACAGACCAGTCAGTCTTACCTCAGTAGTGGGCAAGATTATGGAGGCACTCCTTAAGGAAAGGATAGTGCAACACCTGGAATCCATAGGCACAGGGATCCAAGACAGCATGGGTTTACAAGGAAGGTCCTGTCAAACTAATCTCATAGATTTCTTTGACTGGGTAACCAGAGTGGTGGACCAAGGGGGCAGTTGATGTCGCCTACCTTTGACTTCAGCAAAGCTTTTGACACTGTTCCACATAGAAGATTGATAAATAAGCTAGGTAGGCTCAGGTGGGTCAGTTGGTCAACTGGGTGGCAAACTGGTTGACTGGCAGAAAACAGAGAGTGGTGGTAAATGGTATACAGTCAGAAGAGATGCAAGTCACAAGTGGGTACCTCAGGGATCAGTCCTGGGCCAGTCCTATTCAACATCTTCATTAGTGACCTCGCAGATGGACTAGAGGTAAGGCTTGTCTGTTTGCAGATGACACCAAGATCTGCAACAGAGTAGATGATCCAGATGGGGTGGGCAGAATGAGAAGAGATCTGGATAAACTAGCAAAATGGTCAGAAGAGTGGCAACTGGGATTTAATGCAAAGAAGTGCAAAATCATGCACATAGGGAAGAGAAACCCTGAAGCCACTTATAGGCTGGGAGGAGTTGCTAGCAGTCACAAAGGAAGAAAGAGACTTGGGCATCATCATCACTGATGACCTAAAATCATCAAACAGACCTCTAAAGCAGTAGGTAAGGCTAGGGGTGTTAGGGTGTATTAGTAGGGGTATCACAAGTCGAAGGGAGGTAATAATCCTCTGTACAAGACATTGGTTAGGCCCCATCTGGATGCTAATCGTGCAGTATTGGAGCCACACCTTCACAAGGACATTAACCAAATTGAGGCAGTCCAGAGAAGGGCAACCAAATGGTGCAGGGACTGCATCAGAAGACATATGAGGACAGATTAGCGGAGCTCAATATGTATACCCTTGAGCAAAGGAGGAGAGAGGTGATATGATCGAGACATTTAAACACCTTAAGGGCATAAACAAGGTGAAAGAGTCTAACATGTTTAAATATAAGAAAATTGCAGGACAAGAGGACACAGCATGAGATTAGAGGAGGCGATTAAGGGGAATGTGAGGAAATTCTTTTTCTGAAAGGGTGGTAGATGCATGGAATAGCTTACCACAAGAAGTGGTGGCTATGAATACAGTGCAGGGCTTCAAACAGGCATGGGATAGGCATAAGGGAGCAATACAAATGACTATGAATAGATAGGTCACTGACAGAGCAAAGGCCGATGGCACATTTATAAGGTAGAAAAAGAAATGGGCAGACTGGATGGGCCTTGCGGTCCTTATCTGCAGTCAACTTCTATGTTTCTATGTTTCTAAGTGTAGAGCAGCACTGTCTGGAGGAGAAAAAAAAAGGCAGTTCTGTTCCTCCCACTACATCAACACTGAAAGCACACTGACGATTACATCACTAGTAACCAATGAGAACCATTTCTCACTGCCACATTTCACTTTCACATGAAGCAGCAGGGACTGGCTCTCCCTGGTTACTAGTGATGTCACAGATTCCTGCATTTTGATTGGTAGCTTGTGAAAGTCACTGCTCAGGCTGCAAGGATTGTGGTGCCTCAAGGTGTTTGGTCTCATTTCTGATGATATAGTGGGAGGAACACAACTGACTTTTTTTTTTCCTCCAGACAGAGTGCTGCTCCACACATCACCCCAGTGCTGCCAGGTAGAAAATATTCTAATTAGCAAACAGAAAATAAAAAAATACAAGTGCGACCACAGTGCAGAGTTTGAACTTCATAGCATGAGTCCTGTCTAAGAAGCAGCACACTCTTGCAGACTAATACTTTTGTAAATCACACTGATGTATCCCTGAAAAGAAACATGAGATTAGAGCAGGCTGGGCTCTTGCCCCTCTACAGGTCGCTGGTAAGGCCGCACTCAGAGTATTGTGTGCAGTTTTGGAGGCCATACCTAAAGCGTGATATCAGGCTACTGGAGGGGGTGCAGAGGAGGGCAACAAATATGATATGTGGAATGGAGGGGAGAGACTATGACAGCAGGCTGGGAGACCAGAATATGTACACCCTGGAAGATAGAAGGGACGGGGACATGATAGAGACATTCAAGTACCTGAGGGGAATCAATCAGCACTGTTCCACAGGTAGTAATGATGCCACAGCTCTGATGGGCAGGCAGGATACTTAAGCTAAGGAGGGGAGGGACACCAGGGGGCACAGGCTGAGAATAGAGGAGGGAAATTTAGGAGGGAAATGAGGAGGCACTATTTCCAGGAGAGGGTGGTAGCAAAATGGAAAACACACTACTAGAATGGGTGGTATCATGTAAATTCATGAACAGCTTTAAAAGGGCATGGGACAGGGAACAGGGGAGAGTGAAGGTGGGGGCCGGCAGTGGGATGGTAAAGGGGAGGGCTGTGTGGCAGCTGCAAACTAAGGGTGCTAGCTGCACACTCGAGCAGACTTAGGCCCTGTCCACACTACACCAGTAAAACAATTCGGTAACGTTACAGAGGGCTTAAACCATTACCGTAATGGTTTGCGTTTACACTGGTAACGTTACAGAAGGTGTTTTCGGAACCGTTATAGAAACCTGTTGTGAGGTGGTTTCAACAACGGTTCCTGTAATGGTTGCAGTTCTGTAACGTTACCGGTGTGTGTCTAAACGCTCCACCACGTTGCCTCCAGTCCCCCACCATACCTGCATGCATTGCAGCACTGGTGTAATGCAGGCGGGGGGGCGGAGGCTACCAGGGCATACCAACGGCAATGTGAGGCACCAGCGTAGGCTGCAATACTGGGCAGTCTCCATAGCAGGGTAACCCAACCTACAGCGGTATACCCACCCCTGGAGTTACCCATGTGTCCCCACTTGACCTATCCCCCTGTCCTCACATGCCTCCCTGAGAGCTGCCTCCTGAAGTATTCATATACTGTCCGTGATGACGCCTCTCACTGTGACGGGCACTGGAAGTACCCTGCCTGCCCATCAGAGCTGTGGCATCATTACTACCTGTGGAACAGTGCCAGTAGTGCACACATACAGCGGTTGAGCTCCTGAGTGCATCGTGCAACACCGCTGCGGTGGCCAATAGATGTGTGGCACTGTGTACAGGGGAGTGGGGGGGGTACACCGATGGCAGTAGTGGAGGGGCTGCCGTCAGCCATTCAGCAGCAGTACCTGACCAGCTGTCATGCTCTAGTGCCCTACCCCTGTTGGACATGTTGCCATGTCACACACTCTCCCTCCCACAGCAGTACCTCCCTGAATCCACCATGCAGCGCCCCCCCCCCCGGCGCCTTCTCCCTTTCGCCTCCTCACCATAGGTGTGTAACAGATCATTGCCATACTGTATGTTGCACATTATGGCTTGTACAGATGCATACTACCCCATATGTATTGCGGGTGGGTGCCTCTCATCAAAGCTGTGCTCACCAGGTGCACCATGGGATATACTCTGCTTCGACGGGGTTGGGACCACACATACTATCATACACAATGTGGATGGGCTGTACCATTTTCAATCCTTTATCAAACTGTTCACTGGCAGTGTGGACACACTGTACCGTTTAAGGTCTGTAACGGTTTGGAACAGTTACAGATTTCAAGTGGTGTAGTGTGGACGGGGCCTTAGATAGACCGGTTGATCTGTTTCTGCTGGCACATTAAATATGTTCATAACATTATTTCAGTATTTTTCCTAAAGCACCAGGGGGTTGGAAGTGGGCTCCCATCACAATTTGTGACACAAGAAACTGCAATTTCTTCATCAAATGCAGCACTTGCTACTTTGTTACTCTCACTTTTGTTGACCGGGAAAGAAGGGACTTGGCAATTCTGCCTGTTTTCCAGCTTTATCGGGGGGTAAATCAAACTAAAATAGTGAATCAGATTAAGCTGTTGCTGGTATTTTTAGTGAACTGGGTATATCTGCCAGGAAATGTATTTATTCAGGCTGTTTGTCGATCCACGAAAAGAGGCTACGCAGTTCTGCCTATTTTCAGTCTCGTCGGGAGGTGGGACACAGATGCAAACTGACATATTACCAATAAATCAGATTAAGCTGCTGGTGGTATTTTTTAGTGACTGGGGGAATTTGGCCAGGGCTCCAAGGAAATTCCCTACACTTTTGAAGTGTAATGGGATCTTCGGGTCCACTTGGACAGGCAGGCGGCACTTTATAGCGTCTCATCTGAATGACGGCACCTCAAGAGTGCAGCACCCATCCACCCCCACACTGCACTACAGTATCAGCATTGGGATTTGCTCCCAAATTCCTGGTGTGGAGCTAGAACCCACAGCCTTCTGATCTTCTGACCTTAAAGGCACATTTGCAACCTGCTGAGCCAAATGACACAGATATCAACTGACAGTACTGTACTGTGTCACGGATTTCTGCAATTTAGCAGTTATTATCCAAATTCCACACTTCTAGACTAAACCTATTTTTTTTTTTTTTATTTTATTTCTTTATCCCTCCTTACTACCTCCGGAGCCCCCTCCTTCCGTCCGCTCATGTCTCCCTTGCCTACCTTGGGGGTCTGCCCCTAGAGTGCCCATCCTCCTCTCCTTGCACAGTGGGGTCTGTCCTGCAGGTGGTCTGGGTGAACTTAGGGCGGCCTTCATCTAGGGCTGCCAGAGGGTTTTCCGTTTTCTCCTTACGTCCCCTACCCCTAGAAGTCGAGCTACTGGGCGTCGTCCCGGTGATGGCGTCGAGAGCCCTCATCGTCAGTGGCGTCCCCCCTCTCGGCTCCGTTGAGCGGGCGCCTCCATCCCTCTGGCCAGCCGGTGCTTCCACGGCTGAGAATGATGTAGAAGCAGCGAGCGTTCATGGTTCCCACCCCTGAGGAGAGAGCATCCGTTGGACGCTCGATCCTCCCTCTCCCCTGCCGACCCCCCGCCACCCGAGTCCGTTCCCGAACCCAGGTCGCCGGCGTAGCGCGAGGTGTGGCATCCAGTGCCTCAACCCTCAGCGCCACCGGGCCTAGACTAAACCTTAATGAAAAATATAATCATTTTGCAAAACTGCTCTACAAACTCGCCAGGATACTAATTAACATTGTGTTTCATTAGCTATCACTACTAATCAAGTCTCTGCAAACTACTTTATGTTTTGTGCAGCAGTCAGTGCTACCAGGGAACTCTCTGGTTCTAAACTGGGGGTTCGCTCTCCAGTGCCTTTTCCATCAAGTGCTACACACATTTGAATTTGCCCCTTGCTTCACCAAGAAATACAAATGGGGAAGCAGCATAGTGTAGTGCTTAAAGATACCAAGCTGCAAACCTGGAGCACTGGGTTTGAATCCCAGTCACCACTTGCATACTGTGTGACCACGAGCAAATCACTTAACTTCCCTATGCTCCCAGAATACACCTGGAAACGAGAATCAACTTAGCGCATCTTTCCAGGCCAAAAACTGTAAAATAAATTACATTTTAAAAAGTTCCACGTAGTACTATGTGGAACCTTTTTTCTAGAACACAAGTTAACACAGACCCCATTAATCTCACAACTTCTATAACAGTTATGTACTAGGAAATCCACTGTAGTAGTCTAGCCAATGCTCGGAGTACCATGTTCAAATCCCACCAAGCCCCTTGACCTTCCTGCGGTTCAGTCCCTCCTAGCAGTCAAACTGGTAGTAAAACCAGCTCCCCCATCCTAACCACAGGCCACACTGAAAATTATGTCATATCTCAACTGAGTAATTAATCCTAGAATTCAAGAGCAAAAGAATGACCATTTCCACAGCTTTTTGGAGACTGGTGGTACACATTTCAGTGCTGTGTGAATGAGGTATGCCCTTCCCAGTGCCCCTACCAACTGGGGTCATACAGGATCCAGCTATATAGTACCCACTACCCCCTTTAATGTGCGCTTTTAAAGAAAATATAGTACATTTCTGGTGACAGTGTTACCCCTTTGGAAAAAATTCTACATCAGCCCTGTAAGAACCTATGAAGGTGACAGCACAAGGGCAACATATTACGTGGAGAGGGGGCAGTGCTATACAATGGAGTAGAGATCTGAGCAGACAGAGTGCAGCTGCAGCAGTGGGTCACTGCCTCCGAGTCACAGAGGGTGCAAAGGTCCCCAAGGCCAGCAGCCAAACTGTCTTCCAATATCATACCCTACGGTTCCTAGGGGTCTCAAACTATGCCTTTACCACCATGAATGTTCTGCCCTCTGTATATATATATATATATATATAGTAATGCATATTTTCAGTCTGCTGCCTTTCTGCTCTGTACGTTTTGATTTGTTGTACTATTGCCCATTTGCCTGTCCTACTCAGGACCTCTATGCAAACGAGCTTTTCCCTGAGAAAATAAATGTAAATGTTCTAATGTATGTTACTGTACCACTAAACACCACCCAGCTCGCTTACCTTCCTCCTCCCACGCCGTCAGCTCGCCCCTGTCACTCCTGCTCACACTGCCCAGGAACTCCGGGGGCACAGGCTCCATCCGCCGGTCCAGCTGCTCCGCCGGGCCGTTCTCCCGAGCCACCGCCTCCATCGCCGCCAGGCAGTGCTCCTTCAGCTCCCCCGGCTGCAGCAAGGCCAGTTCCCCGAGCAGGGCGCTCCGCTCCGCCGGTCCCAGCTCCGGCCAGAAGCGCAGCAGGTGGGACTGTCCTGCCAGCTCCAGGCGGGAGCGCAGCTCTTGTTCGTCCAGCATCTCTGGCGCGAGCCTGGAGCCCGAGACACAGGTCGCTGCCTCGCGAGTCTCGTTTACCAGCTGAGCGAAGTCGCGCGCAGAGCAGAATACATCAACAGAGAGAAAAACTAGCGACCATATGACTTCGAGCAGCCCCTGGAACAGTCACACGACCAGAAGTGTATCCTGTTAGTGATCACGCCGTTCCCGTTCCCCGTCAGAGCGAAGTGTCACGGATTTAACAGCGCTTACTATCATTAAATTAACTTTAAAGTTGGCAACCAATCAGAAGCGCCAGCCAATGGGACGCTGCTGTAGGAGGACCCGGCGAGCGCACGCGGTTGTGTGGTGCAGCAGGCAGCAGATGGCGCGTGATCCAGTATACAGCGCTGCCAATGCAACGGGAAACCGGATCTCACAGTCCACGCCAGCCAGTGTCTGTGGCATTGTTACTGTAACATCCTTGGATCTAGAAACAGATCATTTAATACTTTTTTTTGGACCAACATAGATGTAACAAAAAGAACGAAGTGCTTTAGCTTTCGGGCATCTGTGTAGGTCCTATAAAATGTATCAAATCATTTGCTTGTAGATCTCTTCTTACCGGACCAATGCCGCAAACACTGACTCTGTATGCAACATCCTCGGATACAGTGTTAGTAGTATGGTCAGCCTAAAGCGAGAAAGTCACAGCCCACTTTAGCTTTTTATTTTAATCTGTCCTGTACATACAGCATTTTATATTTTTGAGGTTGTACTTTTTTTCAAGTTTTCAGTAGTACTGGACAGTAACAGCACTAGTACAGAAGTGGAGTATGTATCGGTACAATTTGTAGCCCTGGTGCCGGGTACCAAGAGGGTTACTACTCTTGCATGCAGGCCTGACCAAGGATAGAGGGGCCTGGGTTCCCAATTTGCTGTTACCAGAGTTCTTTCCCAAGACAGAAAATAAATGTGCGGTGCCTCAACCCAGAGTACATTTTAAGTGGGTCTGATTTTCACAGTACAACCCCCGGTATGCTGTACCAACCCACCTCCCCATGCAGTCACCGCAGCACATGGACTTACCATAACGACCCCCCCCCCCCCAATTCAACACTTGGCATTATTTTGACTAAAAGCTAATAATATGCTCACGAGTCAGAATTCTTCCAAAACAGATAATGCCATTTTATTTACGGGGGTTAGGACTGTAAAATGGTGAGATTAAGCACAACAGTTTGTGTTTTTGGCACTTTGCATTTACAGATACGCATTTGCAGAACAATCATCCTGTTTTTAAATTCAGACCTTATTTCAATATTTGCAGCACCATCCCTTTAACTGGCTAACAGCTGCAGATCAAACAAATACACAGCCCCAACCAGTATCAGTTTTTTGACCCCTAAAATGTCCTAGCGGGGTACACATTGCTGACAGGTTGCAGGCCTGTGGTGCAGCTGGTAGGCCGGAATTTGTGCACTTTAAATCAAATTTAGCTTTTTTTCTTGTATATCCACTTACTACTTTTGACTACAGTGCCATTGGGCACTACTTGCAGACAACTATGTACATCTCACAGGTGCAGGGCAGTTCCTGCCTTTACTCACAGTTCTGCTGACAGTCTCTGGTGGCGTGGTGACTGCGCCTCTGGGGAAGATGGATCAGCAGAACTTAGAGACTTGGATTTGAAGAGACTTGAGATGTGGAGCAGGCACTCTGTTGTGGGGTCTTCCAACTTGCTTGGAGACCTTGCAGCTGGTCCCTGTCGGCCAATTTCCAGGCCCGATGCAGAGCGTGAACGCTAGGCTTACCAGGCCACAAGGAACCCAGCCCCAGGAGTGACCCCATGGTCCAACTCACCAATGGATCAGAGTGCCCTAGCACTCGGGCTCGCGCCTGTGGCTCCTGGTGGCCCAGTCGGCCCCATTCAGTAGGGGTTCGCTGTTTCCCTACCTGACTGCAGGTTGCAAATGAGTAGATTCTCAGTCTCTTAGGTTCAGCTTAGGTTGGTGATTTTTAATTATAGAAGTTTAAGAAAACATCCTTTAGCCACACTACCATCATGGCAGCCGTGGCCCTTTTCACACAGGTCACAGTGTCTGGACTTCTGACCAAGCACATGGTCTCAGTGAGACTTGAGCAAATTCAGACTGGGCTTCTCCGAGGACCCTGCAGTTGGCACTGACCGAACACATTCTTCCACTTGACCAGTCCCTTGCAACTAGCAATCATTTGTTCCTCACCGTGCAGGTGCTGTTGAACCAGAAGAAACTCTTTTCTCCATTGCAGACTACTTGGCATGGAGGGACTATTCCAGTTAAGGGGAGGGTAGGGACACTCGAGGTCACAATCTCAGATTGGAGGGAAGAAGGTTCAGGAGGGAAATGAGAAGACACTTTTTTGCGGAGAGAATGGTGTCTAGGTAGAACGCATTGTTTGTGGAAGTGGTATCCTGTAGAACAGTGGGCTGCTTCAAAAGGGAGTAGTACAGGGTAAGAGGGAGGGTCGGGGAGGGAGGGCAGCTGCAGTATAAGGGTTGCTAGCTGCACACTTAAGCAGACTCGATAGTCCATAAGGCCTTTATCTGCTGGTAAATTCGTATGTTTGTATGTATGTTCATATAAATCTTTGGCCAAAATGTCCTTCCCCTTTTCTGTGACGTTAAGTCCACCCGGGTACAGACAGAACCTTTTTCCTTGCATGAACCTTTATCCCTGTTTCTCAATGCTGTGATGTAGACAAAATTCAACCTTTCCTTGCACTAAGGGCTCCACAGGCCCCCAAGAAGATCTCCATCTCCTTGAAAGTCCAGATTACCCTTTTTCCTCCAGAACCTCTGATCAAACCCTTCACCGCTCTTGTGTAGCTTCTTCCCACAGCAGCCTTCTGCAGAACCCTGCAGCTCTCTCTGCTGAGTGGCACACCAATACTCCTCGACCCCATTTAGCCATACATGGGGAAAAGCAAACCTGCAGACCCTGGGGGACAAGTAGCTGGCAACCCCCAGGAAGGCCCTTTCCCAGCCTAGCAGCTCCATTTTCTTCTTCTTCTTCTTTATCTTTATCCAGGCGGAATACCGTTGATTGAGACAGCTCATTTACAAGGTGGGCCTGGGTCATGGGCAGGCATATTACAGACAAGTAAATGTACAAGAACACATAGTACAAACAAAAGGATACGAAATTACAAATATGTTACAGCCTGTACAACATTTACATGGTACGAAAGAAAATAAAACAATCATTTGGTACATTTGTAACTTTGAAGCCACGGTTTTCCCCATAATAATCTAGACTAAAAAGATGTAAGTGGTACACTAAGGTCTTGCTAATGTGGTACAGTCTGTGCAGCAAGGTGACAAATACATCCTATGGTACTGTTGTTACCTTGGAGTCACGGTTATCTCACTATTAGAGAAAAAGAAAGGAAAAGAAAAAAAATAAGAGTAAGAGTGAAACTGGGATAATAAGGGAGAGAGGCTCCATAGTAATCTGATGGGTGCGGACAGTTGCATTGTTCTTTAAAGGCTCTGGCAAAGATGCTTTTAAATGAGGGTATTTTCACTGGCAGAACAATTTTTAGTGTTTTTTGCATTTTATTCCATATGGTGGGCAGGTAGTAACTTATGGCTGCTTTACCAAAATGTGATTTTGCCTTAGGAATTGCGAGGGAGGTATATGTGAGGCCTCTGAGAAGGTGGCTTCCAGGATGGCAGAGGTGCAGGCAGTCAGTAATGTAATTAGGGAGCGTATCTGATAGTGCTCTGAGAGTCCATAGGATGGCATTTTTGTGCCATCTGCAACTAAGTGAGTTCCAACCAAGCATGGAGTAAAGGGTACAATGATGTGTAGAGTATGCTGCATTAGTAATGAATCTAATTGCCCGATGGTAGAGGGTGTCAAGTTTCCTTAGGGATGAACTTGTCCCTTGTCCATACAGGATGTCAGCATAGTCTAGTAGTGGTTGTGACGCTCTGCCCCTGCTTCTGGTTACCTGTATAATATTTATCTTATAAATAAATGGTCTGTGTATGAAATGTCAGCATGTGAGAGAGCTGACCTTTAACTTTCAAGGTCAGTAGCTGAAACCACAGGATTAAAACAGACCAGAAGAACCAGTTAGTGAAGACTTCCTTACAGAAGGGTATTTTATTACCTTTTTATGACCTGCCCATGCTTTTGAAGTTGAAACTAAATGTGAGATTTATGACGTTACAGGAGGCAGACAAATTGGGCTAGTTCCTCTTCTTTTAGCATATAACCAGCAATGTGTGAAGAGTCATAAAATCCCTCAGATCACATTAGCACAGGAAACCAGCCTAAGGGATATGAGTGTGGGATTGTTAAGTTCAAAGAGAAATGTTTAATTAAAGACTGCCATATCTGGGAAATGGCTAGTTACAGATGTTTCAAAGCAATGACACTTATGTCAGAAATTATCTAAGGGAGATTCTGGCTGACCTCATCAAAAGGGTGTGGAGACAGAGTTAAAAATGAAACATCATATATGAGATTGTGCCTTATGACTCTAGACTCTGACTGGGAACGCACTTAGGTAATAGCTAGAGAATAATTATCTGTGGTAGGAGTGTTTGTTCTGAAACTTCCTTTTTGTTTTACAAGATTGTAAGCTGTACAATATATTGTTCTGTGTTTAATTTTCCCATTTTTATAATATTTTAGTAAACAATCATTTCTTTGAAATACTGCCTGGGTGTCTTTTCAGTTTCTTTTTGCATGTGATGTATATGGGGTTAAGTCTGACAGCTGGGTTTGATGGTGTTACTAAGCTTGGAAAAGGTAAGAATATACCTAAGGTCTCTTACAGAGTTAAAAAGGGTTCATTTTGGATACCTGGTTGGGTGCCCCTGGTGAAAGATTGTACTGCTGTCCCGAAGAGGGTACATATATAAGCCTGTACACTGGGTATGCTAGCCTAAGGTTCACAGTTTGAATCCCTCCAGAACTCGAGGCTAAAGGTGATTCAGATCCAAAGCAGACAGGAGGGTTACCCTGGCTGTTACCTGTTCACACTATTGCACTCTGAGGTTGGCACTGTGGGAGCAGAAGGCCTGACCTGCGTTTATGACAGAGGTAAGAATGTAGTTTGCACTAGGCGGATTTTTGCTTCCCTAGTTAGTAAATGCTTTATCCGAAAGAAGATGCCAAGTCTTTGCCTTAGCCTCTTGGCTAAGTTTTCAATATGGACCGAGAAGGATAGCCTGTTGTCAGCCCAGAACCCCAAATATTTGAAGTTTGACAAATTCAAGGGACTTACCTAGAAGCGACTGGATAGCAGGGATTGTGAGGGGATCCTTAGTTTTATTTGTGCTTAGATTTGGGGCAAAAAGCATGGCCTTGTTTTTTTAGCATTTAGCAACAGTTTTAGTTGCAGCAGATTTTCCTGCTGACGGTTGAAATCTAGCTGGAGGTCATTACAGGCTTGCTCCATTGAAGGCCTGTCTATGTATAGCACGGTATCATCTGCAAATAGATGGATTTTAGCATGTGATATACTGTCATTTAGGTTATTAACGTAGAAAGCAAACAGCAGTGGACCTAGAATAGACCCTTGAGGCACTCCTCTTTGTACAGTTTAAGTGCGGAGAGATTATCATCCGCTTTCACTTGTTGTTGACGACTGGTGAGATAGTGAACCATTTGATTGACAGTGGGTCTGCTCTGACATTACGCAGGGTGATGGTAAGGAGATCATGATCCACCGTGCCAAAAAGCTTTGCTCAGGTCAAGGAATAAAGAGCATACGTACTTTTTGTTATCTAAGGCCAACTGCCAGTTGTTAGTAACTTTAGCGAGTGCAGAGATTGTGCTGTGGTTAGGCCTAAAGCCAGATTGGACCACGTTGAATAGGTTATACTTTTCTAGGTGATACCTATTCACTACTTTTTACAGGATAGGGAGTAGGGAGATTGGGCGATAGTTATTTAAGTCACTGGAGCTACCAGACTTGAAGAGAGGGATAACTTGCACAATTTTCCATAATGCTGGAATTGATCCTTTGCGTAAGAGACACATTAAAAAGATGTGCTATTGGAACAGCTAGAACATAATATCCTATCCTCAGGTAGTATGGCTCAATTTGATCTGCACTAGGGCTTTTACTGGTTTCTAGCATCAAGAGGAGGTCTTCAATTTGTTTTACAGTGACTGGTTGGAAGGTGAAGGTTGCAGATTGCTTGTTGTGCTATGTTTAAACCAATCAGGATTTTGTTCATGTAGCTGAGATCGTAGAGCGTTGGCCGGTGAGGTGTCAAAAGCCAGTCCTGCCATTGCAAAATGGTTATTTAGAAGTTCAAGAATTGAATGTTTCTCAGTAGTAGTTACATCATCCTGAATGATTTTATATGGGAGAGAGTGAGCAGAGGAGTACCCTTCGATGTCTTTTAGAGTTTTCCAAAATTTATTGGTGTCATTAGAGGCACTGTCAATTTCTGATCGGAAGTACTTAGCTTTTTCAGCTCTAATAAGTTTAGTGCATATATTCCTAGCTACTCTGAGTGCTGCCCAGTCATTTAGGAGTTTAGTCTTTCTTGCTTTCCTCCACAGAGAGTCCCTGTTCAGTAAGGCTGCTTTCAACCGCCAGTGAACCATGGGCGCGTTTTCCTTTTGGTTCAGAATTTTACAAGCGGCGCATGATTATCTAGGGCCCTGAGCAAAATTTTGTAGAAATGCTCAAATGCAAGATCCACGGTTTGGGTCAAATAAAAGTCCTGCCAGTCTGCACCATGGTCGCTGACGTCATTGAAAAATGTGCATGTATGAGTAAAAAGGCGAGGTTTGTTGACTAGTATTATATCGAGTAAGGTACTGTTTTTTGGATTTTTAATATTAGGCAGTGTGGTTTCGGATATTATTTGTGTAAGACCAAAGGTGTCACATAGCTCTTTTAGGGGGTTTAGATGCTGCTGGAACCAGTCCAAGTTGAGGTCACCCAGTAGTATTACTTTGGTGGATGGTGTGTCTAGGACATCACTCAGGTGGTTCAGTAATTTCAAGCCTGCAGCAGGAGGCCTGTAGCATCCAATAATGTGCATGGCAGTTACACTGGTGAGCTGCACTTTTAGAGAAAGGCATTCAAATTCCTTTGGCAGGGTAGCTGAATTTACTACCGAGGTAGCATATTTGTCCTTGATGTATATTGCTACATCTCCACCTCTCGTAGGTCTGTCTGTTCTAAGTATGTTGTATGAGGGTATATTTATATCATGGTCCTGAGTCGCAAGCTTGAGCCAAGATTCTATAATCACCAGCACATCTGGGCAGGTGTGGTTAATCCATGTTTGAGTAGTTCCAATTTCCTGATCAAGCTGCAGGCATTAATGTGTATTAGGCTCATTCTGTTTAGTTGACCAATTTGGGAGGGGGTTGAGATTGGGAGCATAGGTCCAGGGTTAAACTCGACATTCCCTGTACAAATAAGTAATAATAAGAGAAGTCTTTGGGTGGCTTCCAGAAGAAGCCTTAGCAGTCGGCATTTACCCATCTTGTGATATCCCAGTTCAGTGGGGGGTAAGGATGAAGTTCTGGCTGTGCATGGGCAGGCATGTAGGTGCAGTAGTGCCTTGCTTAGAGTGAGAGCGGGCATATAAGAGTAAACAATGCCAGCCAGGGTTTTAAGAACCTCAAGTGTGGAAGAGACCCAGTGCTACTCTGAACATTTGGCATATCTTCCAGAACAGTGGGGTACTGACCGAGACAGCAGTATCACAGGGCAAGGAAGTTGAGATATGCCTGCGTTTAAGGGTGTAACAGTGCAGTAGTACTGGTAATATACAGTGGAGCTTGCTGGACATAAGGTAGGGGATTTTGTCATCATGGCCTGATCACCAATAGGGCTGACTGGGCGCTGGACAGGGCGATAGCCCAGGGGTGATAGAAGGCCAGTAAAATAAACATTTGGGTCACCATGTTTAATTCTAACTGCTGCCTAAGCCAGGTACAGATCAGAAAATTAGGTTAACTCATGCTTTCTGCATAGGGGCTGAAGCCCCCCCTCCCTCTGGAGGGGCTGTTGCTGAACTGACTCTGGAACCAAAAGTCTCTCTCTTTTTGGGAGCTCTCTGCAGCTTCTGATTGGTTGAACTCACTATGTCTTTCAAAAATTAATATGTATAAGGCTCCCTTGATGCCTGATTGGTTGTGGAAAAGGGCGTCAAGAATTTCCCCAGCTTTTTCCCCCACAAATCTGTTTTACTATCCCACAAGTCCCCTGGCAAATCCTGGCGGTCCAATTGGCTGAATTTGGGTCACATGGCTGCTGGCAACACAGCTTTACAGGCAGTCCACCCAATGTCCCAGTTCAAAATGGCCCTGCAGGCAGAATAAATGTCTATTTTTATTTGCCTCCATGTGCACCTCAAAACAACTGCACATTTTAACATTTTCATTCAGCCCTTTTCCCGTCACTGCTGCCATTTTAAACTGTCCCCAGGCAGTCCATGCACAGTCCCACTGCAATCCACGTCGGTCCCAGTTTTCCAGAACTAGTGCAGCCCGCAGAAACACGTTTATATTTACTTTCCACCACAGTCTTGAAGCAGCTTCTGTGACCTGTAAAATGATCCCACTATTAATTGTTTAAGCAATACACCATACCAGGGGGTGGGTTATGCTGGCATTTACCCACACTTGGCATGGCTCGGTCATGAGGCTGCAGGCCAAGTGACCAAATCTCGCCCGGCGTTGGTAAATTCCAGCATAACCCGCACCTTGTAGTGGTTTATTGTGATCATACTATGTACTTCTTTTTTTGTGAAAAAAAAAAAATAAAAAGACTGTTTCTTTCTCATTTTTCATAATTTGTATTGAATGTACTGCGCACCAGGAAAAAAAAGTTCTGTGCTGCTAGATAGAGTGTGTGTAGAAGTGCAATCAAGTTCATAATACAGCACCACACACACACACACACACACAGTAATATGGTATGACATTTTTTTTTTAATAAGGGAGCTGACGGTCATGATTTTTTTTTCTTTTTAGACAGATATCTTGTAAGAAACAGTGGCTCCCTGACGGTATACGACAGCGTGGTGTGAGCAATGAGGGTCTGTCGGCAAAGTTAACCATCTGGTTCTGGGATTAAGGTTTATTTTGCAGTTTGGTTTTTTTTGGGTGGGGGTTGTGAAACATGCCTGTGTTGCGATTGGTCAAAATTTGTCCACGAGGTGCAAACAGCAATGGTTTCCACTTGGTAGTTTGTTTTTTTGAGAGGGGGATTAGTGGGCAATGCAAGGAGATCTGGTTCGAGGGGGACACAGCGCTTGCACAGTTTTGGTGCTGCATAGCTGCTGTTTAAATTGGGCTTTTTTTTTTAAAAGAGTGGATCTCTGGGGGCAAAGTTTATCACCATTTGGCCAGGGAGAGAGACACACACAAACACGGATAGCAGGGAGAATGTAATGTAAACATCAGGTGAGCCCAGCTGAGTGTCAGTGTATCGAAGTATTTGAGGTACCGGCCAAAAATGAAGGGGTTGTGTCACTACAGTTGATTTACGGGTTCTTTCTGAAATGTGAAGAAATGTTTGAATCTCCTGCTGTTCTGTGGCTCTTTAGCAGGGGAATTAATACTGTATGATGGCTGATAGCACTAGACATTTCAGTTCATCTTTTGAATGTCACGCTGTGTCACTTAGCAGTGATTCAATATGGCAGTGTTTTGTTTTTGATGTTCAGGGTCAAAGCAATCTATTTAGATGCAACTGACTGGCAGCTTTTCCTGTGGATAATGGTAGGATTTATCACGAGTAAAAGGTGCCAGCCAGACAATCAGATTACAGCTTTTCCAGACCCCATTGTATAATTTAAGCCAACCCACAGCCTGTTGCTACTGCCTAAATTCACTGTCCCCCAGGCACTAGACAGCCTTTCTCATCAATATTCACGATGCCTCATTAATATTCATGAGGTAGCCCCCCCCCGAACAAGAACACTCATTGGCGCTTTTTAAATAAAACATATTTTGCCTTCTTCAGGGCCTCCTCTGGGACTCCAGTCCCCGTTTAGCTTAAGTTTGGGTCCAGGAGCACTCGAGATGCATTCAGACGACTGCAAGAATGGCCAAAACACCAGCGTGCTCCTGCCCATGCGTGGACTGCCGACCCTGCACCGGAGTGCAAAACAGGTTGGCGGCTCCACGATTTAGTCCGCCCTCCGATTCACCTGCAAATTAAAAAACTAATGCAGGGCGGAAGGAGGATCCAGGAGCAAATGGGACTGGCCAGGAGAACGGGGAACACTATGGGGAAACTGGGGAAGTGGGGGACTAGAACGGGGGGGAAAACTGGAGACCGGGCAGCCCTGAGGGGCAAAACAGGTAAGCCCAAGCAATAATACCCGACAGGGTGAGCGGTATTATGCAATACTGGACCGGCCAGGGGATAATGAGCCCGATGCCGCAGGCAGAGGGCCTTATAGCTCCTGGAAGGTCCAGTATTGCTCTTACTACCCATCCTGGAGGGTATTATTGTGCTTAGAAAATGGGCTGTATGTGAAATTTTTCAAAACATATTACAAAAATAATAATAATAATAAAAAATATATATATATATATATATGTATATAACATGAATAACAAACATTTAAAATTAACTTTTGTGGTAAAGTAGTACCTGTACTGGTACAATCACCACTGGAGGGTGCTGCTGTGTTTTTTGTGAAGTTTTTTTCCTGTTGTCATCTTCTCCAGCTGATGCCTGCTTGCTGCTTTATTTATTATGACTTTGGTAACCGGGTAGGTGCACTGATCCCAGAGACTGTTTTCAGGTACGACCCAGGCCACATACAATGGCACAGAAGTAGGCTATAAGTACAGTACTTAGAGCAGTAGGCAGGAACAATAGAACAAAACAAAAATACAAATATTATATAAGATACAAGGTTGCAAAATACAATAAATTCAGACTTACAGTAAATGGCAGAGATAACAAGCAATATTCCTAAATGGAACGTGGACCAACAGATAGACGACAGTGGCTCCTGGGCGTGGAAGGGGCTCTCCAGAGGAGTAGGGGAGGGAGGAGGGAAGGGGTGGAGATGTAGGTATAGGAGGGTTAACATAGAGGGTGTAGTACCAGGTTGGCACAACTGGTGAGGGTGAGAATGGGAAAGAAGCACCAGGCGGTTAGGGCAGCTTTCTAGGTGGGCATATGCAGCTGTGGTTTGTTACTAGCCAGGATTTGAGGTGGTGCTTAAAGGAGAGATGGGTGTTAGAAGATCTGAGGGGCGTGGGAAGCCCATTCCAAAAGGTGGGCGCTGCTACCGATAGGGCATTCCCACCCATTTTGGTCTCCTCCCCCATATGCAGACAACTCGGTGGAGTATTTTTTTTTTTTTTTTATGAGCGGTGAGTTGGAGTGGGGGAAACTTCATTTTAAGACAAGTAATTTTTTTTCCTCACCGGTTTTCAGTTGTGGTGCAACAGTTTCAAAGCTCGCTGTGTTTTGAGATGGGGAGGTACTCTGCTGTACTTTGCTGTCCAGGACTGTTATATTGTTTGAAAAAATAATTGTTGTGTCTTTTTTCAGCAGTTTTTATTGTGGCTGTCTTTATGTACAGGCAGCACTGTGTGGACGAATGGGAGCGTAGCGCGAGCCACGCTACTATGCCACTGTGAGGAACTGCTGCTATTATCCTTGCAGTTTTTCCTGAGGACTGTAATTGTTTCAAGTAGCCAGGCTGTTTTTTGGGGATGGGGTTATGTTGTTAAAGCAACAGAACTGCAGTGGGGTTGTGGGTAGGGTTTGTGAAGGGGTGGCGGGGGGAAAGCCCTACGCTAACAGACTGGGGAAAAATAGCAGCTGCTTCATTTTGAAATGGGAGCTGGCACATTAATACCAATTCACCCCCGAAGCAGGCTGTGCTGGCACTTATTATTTGCCAGGCTCTAACCATAAGTTAATGCACCCCCAACCCCCAGCATGCGTGGCAGCCAGTCACATTTATAAGATTTTAAAGCCCATTTTCTAAATAAAGTTATACTAACACAGAGAACACAAACTTACAAAGAGGCGTTGTAAGTCTGACATATCTGCAGTTACCTGGTTGCTCTTTGTTCCCCTCCCCCCCCGCCGTGGAGTGGGACCACGTCCGCTACCCTCTGGTCTTTTGGAACTACCACTGACCAAACTGAGCCATCGAATAGCCCTACCAGGGTTTGCGCTGCAGAACCTCCCTGGGTGAACGATCGTTTGCCTACAGGGCACCTAGCTGGCTGAATAGCCTCAGCATTGAGGTCCCCTCCACTCCCATGCTAGGTCTCTTCAGATCAAGGGTTCGAACACATCTCACTGCCTCCAGCTCCTGTGACTGTCACACCTGGCCACCCCTCCTGTCTATGCCCTAGTTCTGCTCTCCCCACACTGCACTTTACCCCCTTTCCTTGCCTCTCCTCCTCCCCGCCTTCATCCACCCCCTTCTAACCCACAAACAGCACTTTCTTTGTGTTGATAGTCGCCTCTGGCAGCTCATACCTCCCACTTTCCCTCCTGCAACCTCCTGCACTCACTCCCTCCCTGCCCTACCTGTTTGTACCCATATGTATGCATTGTATTATCTAAAAATGTTGTGTTTATTACGCTTATTCCTCCATATCTGCATTTGCTCTGCCTTGTTCCCTATTGTAATGTCTTAAACTGACGCAGAACCTTTGTAAAAGAGCCTTGGCTCAAAGGTATTGTAATCCTAGTATGAAATAAATAAAAAAATAAAAATAAATTGCTTGTTCACCCTCAGATATATCCCATCTGGCCCTGGGGACTTATCTGTAGGGCTGCTCGCCCTTTCCAAATCCTTTCACTGGTAAATACTTGCTGCCTCATCTCAGGGATCCCCATTATAGCTGCCTTAATACCACTCCCTGGCAGGGGACCTCGGTTTCCCTTTGGGAATACAAAGCAGAACTATTTGTTAATGTAACCCCCCCTGCCAATGGGGGCTACTAAAAGCTTGACTGGATTTACCTTAGCACCCTGCCACCCTCTCTCTTTCCTCCTGTGTCTCCTGGGCTTCTCCCGATATCCTGCCATCAAGGTTCTAGTCCCCCAGGTCTTGTTTTTCCCTCTGGTGCCCCTGCACGGTAGCCCAAAAGTGAAATCCAACCCCATATGGCTTAAAAACGCCACTTGCGAGCTCCCATTGTAAAAGTGCTGCCTCCAGGGCAGCGGGAATCGCATAAGCATGAAAAGCACCTTTGATGTTAAACCGAGCTGTTTTGTGGTCACCTCGGACACTGTGCCGTCAGTCCCAGGATCCCTTCTACCTATTTGGGACCCGGTGACCACGGACCTGCTGGGGGGCTGCTGCATTACGAATTTAAAGAGTTTGACTGGGACTCATTTAAATACACCTGAGCCGGGCCCCGGTCAGCTGAATAATGTATAAACAGTGTCTGGCTGCCCCAGAGCAGCTATTCTTGGCTCCGGCCAAAAAGAGAGGAAACTAAATGTTTTAAATATTGTAAACTGTTGCTGCATGTATGAAGGTGTATTACCAATGGGGGGGGGGAGTATTTTAAATTAAAATAAATGCTTTTTTTCTGGATTCACCAGAACTTTTGGGACTCTGTGTTCAGCCTGTCTGCTGCTGCAGGGGGAGCCTCCTTATGGGCAGTAGCGACAGGCAAACGAGTGGAGCAATTCAGCCACTATGTGCAGCGACTGCAAGTACAACCTCTGGGCTAAAGAACTGTGGGGCATTGGGGCAAATAATTATTTCTTCCTGGCTGCACCAGAACTTTATTTCAGGACTGTATTGTATCTGCTGAAGGGACAGTGGGTTAAGCAGGCATTGCCCACAAGCACAGCCATTTGGAAAGCCAGGAATATAAAGCCAGGACTTGTGGGACATTCACTACACCTCAGGGGCAAGCTCCAAGTACTCACGGGCACTTACAGGGGCATCAGTTTAAGTGCCAATTCACCAGACCAACTGTGCCTCAAGTATTGTGATTGACAGGTCCTCCAGCCATCTGGAGACCTGCCACCCCATCTTCTCTGCCAACCAGGAATCGAAAAAGAGCCCTAAAAGAGACAGAGTCTGCCAGCATTTCTTCACATTTTGCCATAGTGAGAAGAGAGCAGACTCCAGCCTGCTGGGAGTCCCCCACAGGGGTGGGGGCTCAGGCCCCTGCCATCTCTTCCAGGCCTGGGCCACTTAGCTAGGCCCCTCCAGCCTGGAGGGGCATTTATTATTTTCTAGTTAAAGTAATTTAGTTTGCTGCAACTGCTAGTCTGGAGGTTGCCAGAATTGTCCTTCAGGTGCTAGCCCTCCCTCTCACGTCGGGGAAAGATGTGGAAAGAAGAACAGCTACCAATGCCTCACTTGTGAGAAGACTGAAGAACACCAGGATGCCTTCGATTGTGGATGCCACCCGTGGAGGACCTGTGTGAGTACCTTTGTACCCCCAGTGCAAGGGAGAAGTGCTACTTGTAATCTTGGGGTCCTCAAGCCTCTGCTACTAGATGTTTGTCTGCTAAATTTGTGCGGAAGTATTAGAAGTCTGGGCCGCTAAGCCCCAACAGAGACTGCCTTGTTTCAAAATTGTGTGGATGCATGTTTGCCTGCTGCTCAAATGGCCCACTGCAGGTGCATCAAGATGTTTTGATAGTTAATCATATAAATGTGCTGATATTTGTCATTGCCCTATGGGTTAGTTTCTGCCCTCGTGGAGTTGCCAGCCAAGCTGCGTTTGTGACGTCATGGGACAGGAAGCCCTACAGCATATTGTGTCTGATTTATTCTGGAGAGAATCTACTTCTGTCTTTGCCGGATTCCATCTGAGAATGCTTGATATAAGTGTTAAATAGCTAGACATGCTGGATAAGACTTTGTCTAAAGAAACCTGTGTGGTATTTAAATGTACTGGATGTGACCTCGTTCTAATGAATATGGATGCTTG
The DNA here is from genome assembly GCA_016271365.2 of Neoceratodus forsteri. Taxonomy (NCBI): domain Eukaryota; kingdom Metazoa; phylum Chordata; order Ceratodontiformes; family Ceratodontidae; genus Neoceratodus; species Neoceratodus forsteri. The sequence continues at coordinate 569,823,125 of JADMNL010000022.1, forward strand.
ATAAAAGTGTTGCCTTCTAACTGTACTGGATGCAACTTCTGAGTTGTAATGTGCTGAATATTCAGGATGTGAAATCCAGAATCTAGCCAAGTAGCTTATCTTGGAATATTTGCTTTCTGTGATGCACAGGGCAACCCCTGTCTTGCTGTGACCAGCAGGGTCTGCTCCTTCTGCTAAATGTAGGGCAATCCCTGCCTTCGTATTACCTCGTATCTGCAGCCATTGTAGGAATGTAGTTCTCCACGTTTTGCCCCTCCCTTCCAATTAAAAGCCGGCCAACTCAACCAGCTGCAAAGTCCACCAGGCCTGCAGCATCTAGGACTTTGGTATCTGGGTACCCAGTGTGGTGTGAGATTACGGGGTTTCAGTTGTATCTGGGACTGGTACCAGTGCGGGTAGAAATACAATTGTCTATGTAACATCTGGTTAGTCAGCAGCTAGATAGCCAGGGATCTGGGTATCATCTGTCGAATTGGGATATGTGATTGTTTTTGTCTCTTAGTAATATAGCCACACAGCTGGAGGGTTCACCAGCAAAATCCAAATCAATCAGTGTACATATGTAAATAGCCAATCCGATAAATACAGGTTACTCACCTGTAACAGAAGTTCTAGGAATGGTATATGTTGTTCATCCACACTCTCTGGCAGGTATCCTTGCCGCTTTAATTCTTGCCGGAAGGTCTTCAAGCTGGCTCCTCCCACCCACCCGGGTGGTAAAACTCTCGGCTCCGCCCCATGATGCCAGATCTAGCCCGCTGGAAGCCAGGTTGCAGGTTGAAGCCGGGGAGGTCGGGTGGGTTGTGTGGATGAACAACATATACCACTCCTAGAACTCCTGTTACAGGTGAGCAACCTGTATTTCTAGGGATGTGGATATGTTGTTCAATCCACACTTATTGGCAGACTCCTAGCAGTTCTCCGGGAGGAAGGAGGCAAGGCGCGCACCCCCTACTTAGGGAATAAGGACTGAGGAACCGAGGTCCCAAAACCAGCATCCCGGCGTGACTCAAGGTCGATGTGGTAGTGGGTAGTGAAGGTGTGTGCTGACTTCCCAGGTAACAGCCCTGCAGATTTCCTGGATAGGGATATCCCTAGAAGCAGCCACCGAAGCAGCGGTATGGTGGGTAGAATAAGCTCTTATCCCTTTGGGAGGCTCCATGCCTGCCAACCTATAGCAGAGATCTATGCAGGAGGTGACCCACTTGCCTATCATCCACTTGGCTGCAGGTCTGCCAGGTACAGCTTCAGTGTAGGCGACAAACAGCTGGCGAACCTCTCCCTTAACTCTAGCCATTCGCTCCTTATAATAAGAGAGCGCTCTTCTAGGGTCCAAAGTATGGAGCCTATATTCATCCTCCGAGGTGTGATTGGGGTAGAACACTGGCAGAGTCAACACCTGGTTAAGGTGAAACTCCGACACCACCTTCGGAAGGAATTTTGGCTGGGGGCGCAGGACAACCATGTCCCTATGGAAGACCAGATAAGGAGACTTGATGAAAAGTGCCTGGGGCTCTCCCATCCTTCTGGCTGACGTAATAGCCACCAAGAAGGCGGTCTTTCACGACAGGTGAGCGATGTCACACCTGTGCATCGGTTCGAATGGCTTGCCCATGAGCTTAGCCAATACCAGCAGTAGATCCCATGGAGGTGGAGGTTCTCGCACCGGAGGGGATATGTGATCAAGGCCTTTGAAAATGCGCCTGACCACCTTCTCCTGAGCCACTGACTGCTTGCCGGCCCACGCCCGGTAAGCAGAGATGGCTGCCAGGTGCACCTTAAGGGTCGTTGACTGAAGTCCTAGCTGAGAAAGAGACCACAGGTAGTCCAGAATGCTAGCCAAGGAACAGGAAGAAGGGTCCAACCCTTTGTCCTGAAACCAAATGGAGAATCTCTTCCATTTGAAGGCATAGCATTTTCTGGTCGACTGCTTACATGACACCTCAACTATGTTGAGGACCTCATCGGAAAGACCCAAGGCCTGGAACTCTAGCTGGTCAGGAAACAGGCCATCAGGTGCAGGGATTGAAGGTCTGGGTGGAGAACCTTCCCCTTGTTGACTGAGAGCAGGTTCGGGCGGGCTGGAAGCCACCTCAGGAGCCTGGAGCTGAGGCTGAGGAGATCTGGGTACCAGTACTGGTGGGGCCAGTCTGGAGCTACCAGAATCACCTGCACCTTGTCCCTCTTCACCTTGAGAGGCACCTTGTGGATCAAGGGAAATGGAGGGAAAGCGTAGAAGAGGCCCGGGTTCCGCGGCCTCGAGAAGGCATCTCCCTGCAATGAGCCCTGCTGAGGGGGTGGGCATGAAATAACCTCAGCTTCGCATTCTCCCTGGAGGAGAACAGGTCCACCTTAGGGGTGCCTCAATGGGAGAACAGATCTAGTACTACCTCCGGCAGGAGAGACCACTCGTGAGATGCAGCGCCTATCCGGCTGAGGGCATCGGCCAGACTGTTGAAGGCTCCTGCCACATGGATGGCTAGGAGATCTGCCTCCAGGCTGATCACGCGAGACCAAGTGTGGAGAGCTTCCTTGCACTGGGGCAAGGAGTGCGTCTCGCCCTGTCGGTCATCAGAGTGACCGTCGGCTCGGGGTGGACAAACGGGATACCCTCGTGCAGATTAGCTGGAATGAGCCACCATTGTAGTCCATTCCACATCTCCTGGGTCACCGTCACTGACTGGTCCAGAGGACCGGAGCGCTGTGACCATTGGTGGGCCAGTCCCCATTGCAGGGGACGCATATGCCAGTGGACCCAATGGACCATGCTGGTGCAGGCCGCCATGAGGCCCAGAAGGTGCAGGAAGTCCCAGACAGGGTGCAATTGCCCAACCAGAAATTATTGGGCAAAGGAGGAAAGGACCTCAGCCCTGTACACCGGGAGCCGGGCTCTGGCTCAAAGAGAATCGAGCTCTGCCCCAATGAACTGAATCACCTGCGATGGCACGAGTTCTGACTTGGACTCATTGATGAGGAGGTCAATCTGAGAGCAGACCTGGAGGGCCAGATCCCTGGACTGCTCCACCTCCGGTCTGGAGGGGTCTGCAATCAGCCAGTCATCCAGGTAAGGGTACACTTGGACCCCTCGGCACCGCAGAAATGCTGTCACCACTGCCATGCATTTGGTGAAGACCCTGGGAGCTGGAGAGAGGCCGAAGGGCATGGCCCGGAACTCGTAAAGAGATCCCTCTGCTTGAAAGAGGAGGAATCGCTGGTGAGACAGATGGATTGGTACATGAAAGAACGCCTCCTGAAGGTCCAGAGAACAGAACCACATGCCTGGCTCCAAGGATGGAATGATCTGAGCCAGAGTGACCATCCTGAAGGTGTGACACCTTAGGAACTTGTTCAGGTCGTGTAGGTCGAGAATGGGGCGCCAGCTCCCCATCCATTTTGGGACCAGGAAGTACCAGGACACAAACCCTGGGTCTGGAGAGGGGTCCACCACCTCGCTGATCACCTCCTTCTTGAGTAGGGCAATGTCAGCTCAACGAGCCGACAGAGAGGCTGCAGAACCCATAGCCCCCGTGGGGTGACGGCTCAATGTGGGGGATCTGCTCGAATTCCAGAGGCAGACCCCTGCCTACCACTTCCAACACCCAGCAGTCCATTGTGATAGTGGACCAGGTGGAAAGGAAGTGGTGGAGCTGTCCCCCCATGGGGGGAACCCAGGGAGGAGTGACGAGGCTGGGGTCGACACCACTCAACCCATCACTGGGCAGGCTTGGAGGAAGGACCGGCCGAGGAGCCTCCTGGGCCTTTCCTTCCAGGCTTCCTGCTGGTGGAAGCAGCAGGCTTGACTTTGGGGTGCCAAGCGTGAGCCTGCTGGCCCTGATGCTGGTGTTGCTGGGCCAGACGTGCCGCAGGAGCTGAAGGACGAAAGGGCTTATGCTGCTGCTGGCAGCCTTTGTCCTTCTGGGCAGATGTGACTGAGTCCAAGGTGGCATTGGACTTCTTGATCCAGTGGAGATGACCCTCCACCCCGGGCCAGATTAAGTCAGTACCCAGGAAGGGAACGTCTGCCAGCTTGTGCTGGGTATCTGCCATGAAGGTGGAGATCCACAGCCAAGCTCTGCGGTGCATGGCTACTGCAGCCGCTACTGACCAGGCACATGAATCAGCAATATCCAATGAAGTTTGGAGCTGCTCTTTAGCTACCGCCCTTCCCCGATCCCGCACCTGCTTGACCGTTGTCTGAAAGTCAGCCAGGAGATGAGGAATCACCTCATCCAGGGAGCCCAAAGGGGTATGTGAAAAGTGTGCCATCAGAACGGCTGAGCTAGCCTGATGAAGGCCTAGGGAGGAAGCAGCATGTACCTTCCAACCTGAGTAGTCCAATTTCTTGGACTCCTTATCGGGCGGTTTGTTCACATCCTGAGTGTTCCCAGAACGCCAGAGAATGCTATCAGTCACTAACTCCTCCACAGAGGGGTGCTCCGAGAAACTGGACAGTGAACCAGTAGGGACAGCATACTTTCAAGACATTCTGGCCGAGGGTGCAGGACAAGATGCTGGCCACCGCCATAACTCCAGGTCCGGGCCAACAATGGCTTTGGCCACAGGAAAGGCCTCTGTAGGGGAATCCCCTCGGTCCAGTATCTCCGTGAGGGAATACTTGGCCCATTTTGAAACGGGTTCGAGCTTCATCCCAGTGGACTCTGAGTTGAGTCGAGGCATTCCCAAAAATGAGGATGGGCTGTCGTCCACCGACTGACCCCCTGCAGACTCCAGGTCGAGCGGCATGGAGAACAAGGAGGAGTTGTCCTCAGACTCAGAGGAGTCTGTAAACAGCTGCTGAGTGCCTGAGCCACCCTCCACGTGCAGAGGTCGATCGGGAGTGAGGATGACCGACAACCTATGGGGCAAATCCTGACCTGACCGAGAATCCTTGGTCGGGGCCCCAGTCTTCAGCTGTGGAGGCGGAAGTTCCACCACAATGTGTGGAGCAGCTGGTTTTGGCCTAACAACCGGCGCCGGTGCTGGTTCCTTGACTACTATGAGGGGTTGTTTCGGCTGCTCCGATGACAGCCACTTAATGACAGGAGAAGGCGACGGAGTCGGCTTGTTACCAGACAGTAAGTGCTGCTGCCACAGTAAGTCCTCATAGCGCCGACACAGCTTGCGCTGGAGCCTATTCTCCAAAGAGGATGAAGATGATGAGTGGCGACGCCACTTTCTATGGTACTGAGACCAAGACCACTGACGTTGGTGGGATCGGCTGGACCTGGAAGAGGACCGAGACCAAGACCTTCGGGGATTCCGATGGTGGGTCTGAGAGGGGACGGTGGAAACCCGCTCCTCCCTCGGTACAGGGATCTTAACCAGGGACTGTGGCACAGGAGGCACAGGCAAGTCCTCATTTTCCACTGGGGGAACTGGTGAAGTAGGGTTGTCGGCATCTCCAGTCGACAAACTATCCGATGGGTCGAGAAAAATGTCGACTGCATCGACGGGTGTCTTGGCCGGCTGACCTGACAGGGACACCGTGAAGCCAGCGGCCTTAGCCGCAACCTCGACCGAAGTTGAAAGTCGACGGTCCGGTGAAGGGGATCTCTCCCGCTCCCATGAACGTCGATGGTGGGACTTACCTTTTGAGTCCTTCTTCTTGGACCAACTGGAATGTCCCGATGGTCCTTCTTCCTTGGTGGAGAGGGATTGACAAAGCTCCTTAAAAGAAGCTGTATAGGAAGAGTCCAAGGAGAGCGGGATAAATGCCACAACCGAGGAGGAAGAAGAAGCGGCCTGGGCTGCTTCCTCCTCGGGGGTGATCATCTGCTCCAACTGTTCTGTGGAGCCCGCTGCCGTGGACACCGCCCAACGAGCCTCCTTTGACTTGACTGGTGGGTACCCTATCTCAGGGTGCCCCAAAAGTAGTCGAGCAGCGCGGTCCTCCAAGACCGAAGCCGAGAATGAGCTGCACAATTCACAAGCCTGTGAAGCGTGGCCCAGCCCCAGGCAGTAGATGCACGTGGAGTGCGGATCGGTCCGGGACATCTTCTGCCCACAGGGGCACTGACGAAAGCCAGGAGTCGATTTGTCCATCGCAGCCGTGAGGGAAGTTGAAGACCGAAAGATTGTAAATTTTAGAATTAGTTTCAGGTTAACCAAAGAGAGTGGATCCAGGCCTAAAACGCAGAGCGTTAAGGTGGGACCCTGAGCTTCCAAGCGGTAAGGAAGATCTGGTGTCATGGGGCGGAGCCGAGAGTTTTACCACCCGGGTGGGTGGGAGGAGCCAGCTTGAAGACCTTCCAGCAAGATTTAAAGCGGCAAGGATACCTGCCAATAAGTGTGGATTGAACAACATATCCACGTCCCTAGAACCTCTATTCTACTTCCCCGTTCCTAACTCCTATGTCCCCTAAATAAACTGATTGTTACTGTTTTTGAATTCCTGAGTGTGAGCATATTATTAGAGAGAGTCCTTAAATGCAAAGTGTTGAAATGTGGGAAAATGTTTATTGGGGCATGTCTGGTGAAGGTAAATGGTTATCATGGATGGTATAACATCTCAGGGGTTATACCTAGTAACAGCTAGCCCACGTGAAGCACTCTGAGTGCAAGCACTGAACAAAGGTTTAAAATTATCTGTTAGTGAACCCAAACCCCTTAGCCAAGCTTGTAAGTAGTAGGTAGGGGTGTAACACTGGGGATAGCGCCACCCATGGGTTACATTAAGAACATCCGATTTCTGCCTGTCCTTCTCAGTTACCCCTCCTCCCTATGTTAACCTCTGTTAACCTAACAATTCCTCCTCACTTCTTTCCTTTTTCCCTAATATATCATAAGAACTATTTTTCCCCTCCCTTGAACTCCACAGTATGCAGCCGTGTGTCTACCTTTGCTTCTTTGACCACCCTTTTGGTTTCCCTTGTTCTCATTAGGGACTGTCCCCATTCTTCCTTCTCTTGATTTTCCTAGTACCTGGTGAAGGCCTTCATTTTGGTTCTCGCTGCTTCTCTGACCTTTCCAGAGAACCATATTGCTCTCTTTATTTATTTATTTATTTATTTTTGAAAGTAGGATTTACAACCTTTGAGTCAGGGACTCATTTACAAAGGCACCTCGTCACAGGGAGGGTAGACATGGTTACAGTGTGAGATACAACAGTGGTAAAATACAGGTGCAATACAGATAAAAGAACACAATATAACAGTGATTTACGGAATAAAGTTACATGCAGTAAATAGCAATTGTATAAAGTATAACAGGAGTAGAAGTCACAACCCTGGTTATACCAGGGAATTACCTAGGTGTAAGGGTTGGGGGGAAACAGGGGTGAGGAAAAAAGGAGGGGGGAAGCAGTCCAACGGACATTGTCAAGGCTATGGGCCAGAAAACGGGGAGGGACCCGTGGAATCTTGTACCTGTTTCTTTTGATTACTGTTCTCATGTAAGACTTAGTTGCCTCATGAATGGCCCCATTGATTTCTCCTCATCTTTCCTCCGCATGCCAGATCCAGTCCTCTCTGTGGACTAACTTGTCCTGGAACAGCTCCCTCATCTGGTTGAAGTTTGCCCTTCTGAAATCTAGGACTTCGGCCTTCAATGAGGGCTTATTTGTCCCAAGGGCCAGGCTGAATCAGACAGAGCCATGTGGCTCCCCTGTCCTCACTTCTCCTACCACTTCCTAGCTGTTGATCACTACATTGGGAAGGGCAGCCTGCCTAGTGGGTTCCTTAACCAGCTGCACCATCAGGCAGTCCTGCAGTGTATCCAGCAGGACCTGATGTCTGGAGCTCCTGCCTGCTAGAATGACCCAATCGATATCTGGGAGGCCACCAACAACAACTTCCCCTTTGCTATCCCCCCTTTCTGATTCTACTGGTAGCTCCTTATCTCTCTCTCTCTCCCCCCTGACCTGGAGGTCTGTAGATCACCTCCATCTGCAGTTTCTTGCTTGGGGATTCCATGAGCTGAACCCACAGTGAATCTGTTTCTCCATTATCTCCACTTTCCATCTTCCACTGCCTCTATACCTCCCCTGACATATAGGGCTACACCACCCACTTTACCTTTTCTTTTCCCATCTAAACATGGTATAGCCTGGGACTGTCAGGTCCCAATCGTTATTTTCTGTGGCCCAGGTTTCTTCGATGGCTACTAGATCCATGTCGGTCTTTGCCACCATTGTCTGGTGCTAACTAACTTTATTCCCAAGACTCCTGGCATTAAGGCAGATCTCTTTCGTTTTTAATATTTACTATGCTGTTACTCCCTACACCGACTGGCTCCTTTCAGACCCCTGCCTTATCCAGCCCTGTCACCTGCTTTCCCTGGGACTTACCAGTTCTCCTTTGTGCCCCCGTGGATGACTCCCATTGGAAGGGCTGTCAAGGCCGCCTCTTACCCGGAGCAGAGTTTAAGCGTCGGTAGAAGGAGCTAGAGCCACAGTCTGCAGTGTGGGACCTGTGGTGGGTGGCATCCTGCATGGTCAGGATTCTCTGCTGTTTTATGGTCCCACCACAGAGCGTCATGAGATGGAGCCAATGTCAAGATGTCAGAGTGCCAACTCTCCCCTCCCAGTACCCTGGTCCATAGCACTGCCACCTGTGGTCACTCAGATGTCAGTAGAGCAGTGGGAGCCAGTAACCCTCCCTCCCACAAGGAGATGAGCGTCTATAGGAAGCTCAACCATCCTTTCCCAGCCAGCTCTCTAGCAGTCCAGGCTCGTTCCAGAAGCTGGGTCACTCGTGTCGCAAGTGGTAGCACTACCGCTGCGTCAGCAGGCTGGGTTATTGGCAAACCCCGTTCTAGCTTTCTCCTGATCCCCTCTTTTTCCTATTTCTTCTCCCTTTATTTTATTTTTCATGCTGAATGTAGACTTCGTCACCCCTCCATCATTGACCTTTTCCCCACACCTAATCTGAACTTCAGCCTTACTGTTACCTGAGTCCTAGCTAGGTTCCTCAGCCACTATCCCTTCTCAGAGGTTCCCCTAGCCTCTGTCTTCCCTGCAGTCAATTTAATCGTCCAACATAGATGTCAAACTTTCGCCCCAGAGCACTGTCTCCCCCCATTGTCAGGTGAAGGCCATGACCCTTGAAGAGCCTCCTATCCCAGAAACCTCCCAGTCCCCCACAAAGTGGTACCCCCCTTTCTGACATCCCCTCAACCATCTATTAAACTCTTTGGGCTCTTCCTTCCTACTCTGTTGTTCCCATTCCCCCTATTCCTCACAGGGAGGACCTTGATCTGACTAATTAGCAACTGGCTGTTATGGGTAACTTTGCTCAGTTTCCCTTATAGCCTCTTGACTGAGTAGGGGCTGTTTCAGACAAGGGGTTGGACTGGAGGAGGCCATCCCACCATGTCTCCTTCACCTTTTCACAAACAGCTTTTTTGTTCTTAAGAAGGTACCCATAAGAGTACTACACAGTGTATGCCCAGGTTATTACTACTGGTTTTAAATATGGGCTCACAAGGTTTCATGATGTTTCATGTTGATGGTTGAAACATTTTTTTATAGTTACTTATGTTTCATGGATGTGTCTAGGGAAATGTTAAATGTCTAGAACAGTCAGGGAACACAAGTTATATAACAGTAAAGGGAACGGAGGCAGCTGTCAGTGAGGGCTGCTATCCGAGAAGATACAATTGTGATAATGTAGAAAGTGAATACTGTCATCTCCTGGAACACGAAAGGTATGAACCACCCCATGAAAAGGAATAAGGTCCTCACCTACCTTAAAAACAAATGGCTGGCCGACCTGGTGGCACTGAAGGCTGAGGCACTGGACGCCTTACGTCATGTCGCACCGGCAATCTGGGTTTGGGAATGACCTCTGGTCATTGGGGAGCTAGCATGAGGGAAGGGAGGAGGAGGAGCAGGATTGTGCAGCCAAAGGCAGCTCTCCTTTCCCAGGGGAGGTTGCTTAACCCCCCCCCGTAGTTCTGCTTCCATTGGGTGGATGTCCGATGGGAAGCACAGGTGGAGGGGGCAGCAGACAATTGCCAAGGGTGGGGTGGAAGGGGCTGAGCTGGTACTCGGCATGCACGTGCGCCTCCGTGTGCATGCAGGCTCACGTCTGCCGGGGTCCTAGGCGGGGCAGAAAACCGGAGAAAAAAATGCAAAAATTGTAAATTAAAAATAAAAAACAAAAAAACAGCTGAAATAGTATAGTATGTCTAGGTAGAGAGGGAAGAGCACCCATTTTTGTCAAGGATGGCATTGAGATGGTAGAAGATGGGTACATCGGGGATAGTAAGGGGGAGATAGAGCAGCTGTGGGTGTACTTTACAGCAGCCCCAGGCAAGAAACTGCACTTGGGGGTGATATATAGACCTCTGAGGCAAGGGGCAGGGAGGGACCAATAGCTCAGGGAAGAAAAAATGAAGAAAGGAGGGAGAATCATAAGGCCAGCTGGGGGGGGGAGGGTGATAGAGGAGGACAAGCAAAAGGTCACTGTCCTCAGTGATTACTCTTGCTCAGTTTTCACTAGAGAGGATGGTGGACTCTTGCCAGACAGTGGCATCAGGGCGGCCACTAGGAGATGAGGCAGGCAACATTTATAGGTGAAAGAGTTCAGAAAGGGCTGGCAGCCATAAAGATAAATAAGGCCTCGGGACCAGATGGATTGCATCTGAGGTTACTCAGGGAACTGGCAGTGGAACTGGTCAAACCCCTGGTAGGTCTATTCAACAGCTCACTGAGGACAGGGGTGGTTCCAAAGGATTGGAGAGTGCCGGGCATGGTTCCACTTCACAAGGGGGGCAAGGAACAAGCAGGAAACTACAGACCTGTCAGTCTTACCTCTGCTGTAGGGAAGCTGATGGAGTCACTGGCAAAGAGGACCTCGTGAACTACTTGGAGAGCGGTGGGCTCCAGGATAGTAAACAGCACAGATTCATGGCAGGGAGGTCTGGTAAAACTAACCTGATAGTTTTCTTTGACTGAGTAGCGAGGGAATTGGATATGGGCCATGCTGTGGATTTGCTGTACTTTGACTTCAATGACACTTTCAACTCGGTACATTCCAGTTGCTTGTTGAAGAAGAAAGAGGATCTGAATGCAGTTAATATCATAGTAAACTGGGTAGGAAACTGGCCGAAGGGATGACAGCAGAGGGTTGTGGTCAACAAGGTCAAATCAGAAGAGAGGGAGGCCATGAGTGGGGTGCCACAGGGTTCTGTCGTAGGTCCGGTCCTTTTCAGTATGTTCATCAGTGACATTGGTGAAGGAATCTGGGGTAGGCTGTGTCTCTTGTGGATGACACTAAGCTTTCTGGGAGGGTGGATAGTGATAAGGGAATCAGCGAAATGCATAGGGACTTACAAAAGCTAGGGGATTGTCTAAAGTTTGGCAGTTGAACTTCAATGCCAAGAAGTGCAAGGTAATGCATCTATGGAACAGGAATCCTAGGACAGAGTACTGGATGGGTGGGGTGAGACTTAACACCCCACCCATCCAATACTAGTTGGCTAGATTTGTGCTAGACATTAAAGGTTCATACTCAACTTATCACCACTGCAATTTGCTCCATAGTCTAAATTGGGTTCCCTTAAGCTTAAGAAGGGACCAAATGTTCTGTAACATTTTGTATAAATGCTGTAATGGACTTGTTCCTGATTATCTTATTTCTAGGCTTCCTGTGCAGGTTTTCAAATTATTCTTTATGAGATACCCGAGGTAGAGGATTAATAGTTCCTATTATAAATACTAGATATGGGAAAATGCAATTTGATTATCTGGCTTCCATTAGATGGAATTTGCTTCCTCCTAGAGTATGCAATATGCCCGCTTATCAAAGTTTTAAATCTGCTGTATTAGATTTGTATTTGTTTAAATGTACTTGTTATTAATGAATTCCTAAATGTCCTGTGAGTTTGTTAGTGCTTCTTAAATTGTTGAATGTTGTAGGTGTATTCAATGTTTGTATATTTACTGCAACATATGTTTTAATCTTTCTAAGCAGGACATGCTTGCCTAATTACCTTATCCTGTTGAAATATAAGAAATAAACAAACAACAAACAAACACTATGGCTGAGGAATGGGACCTTGGAGTCATCATCAGTGACTCCCCAAAATAACCAATTCAGGGCAACAAGGCATGTAGCTAAACAAGTCAGATGCTGGGTTGTATTGGGAGGGGTTTTGATAGCAGAAGGGAAGCGGTATTACTTCCCCTATATAGAGCTTTTGTGAGGCCACACCTGGAGTGCTGTGCCCAGTCCTGAAGTCTTCACCTCAGGGAAGATGGGGCTAGGCTGGAGATGGTGCAGTGCGGGGCGACAGAAATGATTCAGGGCAAACAGGGCAGGTCCTATGAGGAGCACCTCAAGGCACTGAACTGAACTGTACTCTCTGGAAACCAGAAGGGAGAGGGGAGATATGATATAGACCATCAGATTCTTAAAAGGAATTAACAGGGTGTACTGTGGTGAACGATTTAATTTGAATACTAGCTGACAGTCACATGACATGAGTGGAAACTAACAGGAGGGAAGTTTAGGAGGGACAGGAAGTATTACTTTACAGAAAGAGTGGTGGAGCCATGGAACAGTCTACCAGCCAGAGTGGTAGGTACAAAAAACATTAGCAGTTTCAAGCATAGCTGGGGTAAATGATGGGTATAGTGCTTGCTCGGGGCGGCAGAAACTGGGAGGAGAATGGGGGGGGGAGTTAGGGATGGCTAGGATGCTGGAGGGTCAGTAGGTCTCAGGGTTAAACAGGGAACTTAGGCAGGCTTGATGGACCATGGGTCTTTTTTTGCCATCATTGTCTATGTTTCCATCTACAAGAGACTCACCTACAAGAGTACCTATCAGATTATCTCAACAATTATAATCTTCTATGCACACAACAACATGGCTTCCGCAAGCATCATAGCACCACCACTGCTCTGGCCCTGTTCATAAATCACACACTCACTAACATGGATCGTGGCTGCACCACTGGTGCTATCTTTGTGGACCTATCTAAAGCTTTTGATATGGTCAGCCATGCCCTACTCCTCTGCAAACTGCTGTTGATTGGCTGCTCATTGGAGACCACCAAATGGTTTCAGTGTCACCTCTCTAACTGCTCACAATCCATTTGCATCGGCTCTGCCTCTTCCCCAGCCTTGTCCATGACCACAGGAGTAACTCAAGGGTCAATCTTTGGTCCCCTGCTATTCTCTGTCTTCGTCAACAACCTCCCCCCAGACTGCCTTAAATGCAACACCCTCCTATATGTGGATGACCTCGTATTATTCTATAGTGACAAATCCCTTCCCCGCATATCATCTCTCCTCACCCAAAACTATATCGCTGCCCATAGCTGGTTCACTTCTAACCTACTACTGGTTAACACTAAAAAAACAAAGGCGTGTTATTCATTTCTAAACCCTTCCAATCCAAAGCTACTGCTAATAACTCATCACTACTTAGTCTCTTGCCCGAGGGGCCCCCTGGAAAATGTCTCCTCCTTTAAATACCTGGGGATTACGCACGACTCCACCCTCTCCTTTGCAGACCATGTCAATATTGTCATCAACAGAATCAACCAGAACCTTGGGTCTGCTTACCGCATAAAACCATACTTGTCCAATGAGGCTTGCCTGGCCATTGTCAGAGGTAACCTCCTTCCCTTACTGGACTTCTGTTCCCCCATCTACTCTCGAGTCTCTGCCACCCTACAGAATAGGCTCTTGTTTGCCTACAACAGCATTTGTCGCTTTGTGCTATCTGTTCCCTACTCCACGCATCACTGCGACCTCTACCGCTCCCTTGGCTGGCTCTCTCTACAAGGCTGCCTCAAACTCACCCTTGGGTGTTTTGTAGACACAATCTTAAGAAACCGTGCTCTCTCACGTCTCTAGAACCTCTGCATATTCCGTACCAAGGCCAAGCACCTTCACTCCTCTGCTGTCCTTCTTGAGGTGCCGGGAACCATGACAAATATGAGTGGGAATGCCCTATCTGTGGCAGCTCCCTCTTTCTGGAATGGGCTGCCTGCACCCCTCAGATCCTCCAACACCCACACTTCCTTTAAATTTAATCTCAGATCCTGACTCCACACCAAGCACAGCTGTAACTGTCCACCTAGACAATCTCTCCAGCCAACTCGCTAATCCTATCCTTACATTGGCCAACTCCTCTGCTCTTCCCTTCCTACTACTATTTGGCGACCGTAGTACTGCTCTAGTGCTAATTTATTATGTATCTACTGTGTACTGATATTTCCTGCTGTATTTATACCATTATCAATGCCAACTGTTGTACCCCTTTACCCACCTAACCCTGTATTTGAATGTCTCCATGGTGTTTTATTATGCATCCATTGTATTTTATTCTTAATCATGTACCTCATGCCTACTTGGCCTGGGTCATGCCTGAAAACAGTCCTTTGGACCAGTGCACCTACCCGGTTATCAAAGTCATAAATAAAATAAAATAAAGAATCTGAACACTTAAAATTAAGATGACTGGGTGGAGCCGGTCTTCTCCACCTGTTGTAACTAATATGTGAGGGGGGTGGCCATGTTGATTAACAAATTCCATTCCAGGTAATGGACACTCAGTCTGACACCATGGGTATGTAAAGAAAGATGTTGGGGTGTCTGTGAAGGTGCCAGTTATAATAAAGACACAAGACACAAATACAGCAGCTGGTGTATATACTTTCTTATATTATGCTGTTACACACACAAATAACATTACAAAGTCTCAGCACAGCATCTCTATATGAAATACAATCTGTAGAGCAAACAACTACAGAGGATCAGCAATCTTTTCATATTTACCTCTCTTCCGTGGATACACAGGCACAGTGAATGGCTTCCTTCAAATGGATTCCTGGCTCACCTGTGTGTTTCCCTCGTCTCCGTACTTATACAGATATGGAGGCTGCACTGCGTGACTAAATCTGCATACTACAAAGAAATCAGTTTCCACATCATCTCATATCTTCGTTCCTTACTGCGCAGGATTTAGTCACGTAGCTCGGCCTGTTCCCATAACGGCATAGAGGCTCCCATTATTTCTATCAGAGAAAACTAGACATTCTGACTCTCCTTCGTAGGAAGAATGTAGGAAAAACAGCTAGTCCTGGTACAGTGTGTTACAGCAGCTGTTAGTTGTATGTGTGTGAGTGTGTATGCATAGCAAGGTCGTCTCTATTCTGTGGGTTCAGCAAACTGCAGGTCTCTGCTGTAACCTTTATCTCCCAAAAGGGTCCCTGCTTGTAACTGAATTATTAGCTAAGCAGCAGTAGCAGCAGTATGTTTTATTCAACGCCTTGAAAACGGAGCACTCTGTTGAGCAGAGCACATTTCAAAAATGCACACTTTCAAAACTGCATAAAAATAAATGTTTTCACATGTATTTAAATATAAAATACAATCCATTAACATAATATGGAGCGGCAGAGAAACGTTGGTCATATTCAATAAGGAAGTTAAACAGTTTCAGACTGGCAACAAGGTGAAAAAGTTTCACTCTGTTCCTGAAACCACTGTTTGATATTTTGTTTCTTATTTAAAAGATTTATGTGTTTTAGGATGGTTAGGATTGAATTCCACAGCACAGCACAGCGCCTCTGCATTTTATAGATGTTCTCCCTATTTCTAATGTAGGTCTTGGGACAGTAAATTAAATGCCACCTGAAAATCTCAGACTTAGTTTTATTGGTCTGATTTTAAACAGTTCTTTAATATAATTAGGAACATCATTCTTTAACACTTTTAACATAAAGAGTGTAGTGTGTAAATCCCTCCCATGTGCTAAACTGAGCCAGTTCAGATTTCGGTATAGCCGATAGTGATGTGTTTTACATGGAGTGTCTAACATATACTGTGCTAATCTGTTATACAGTACGTCAGTTTTTCCCAGCCAGGTTTTAGAGGCCCCAGAGTATGAGATATTGCCGTAGTCAATAACCATTATACCTGAGTTATTAATCAGTTTCAATTTCAAATTCTATTCAAGTACTGTTGGGACAGAATGATGGCTATACAGTGCTCCCAGTTTTTTATGTATGTTATTTAGTAATGTTTGAATGTGTTCCTCCCATTTAAGTGAGCTATCCAGCCACGTATCCAGGTATATATATCAGAAGCACCAAGTTTTGTCGACAGTGACAATGCCGACCTTCCTTACAGCGACGGCACAATATCGACGCAGATATTGTGATGCCTGTTCTATGGGTATTTTCTGTGGGGACTCTGCCCCACACACACCGTAGGCCCCCACACCCCCAGACTTTAGGATTCCAACTCCAGGTTGGAGTTAGTCCAGGGAAGGGGTGGAACACTGGGAGAAAAAGGACTGTTACCACAAATGTCACTGTAATGGTCTTTTTTTCCTGTTTCGCCATCAAGGTGTCGACGAAAAGGGGTGCAATGATTTATATCTGGTAGTTTACATTATGACAGCCTCATGTTTTGTTGAAATATTCAGGTCTAAATTAGAAGATTTATTAGATCTGCTAAACAGAATCGTCTGTGTTTTCTTTATGTTACATTTCATCAAGTGAACTTCAAAAAAATCTTGGATATGATCG
This sequence comes from Neoceratodus forsteri, assembly GCA_016271365.2. NCBI lineage: Eukaryota > Metazoa > Chordata > Ceratodontiformes > Ceratodontidae > Neoceratodus > Neoceratodus forsteri. Next base: position 569,839,607 of record JADMNL010000022.1, read on the forward strand.
AATGCATTCTGAAGTCTAACCCGTACGAGGGCTGCCGAGCTCTCCTTGGTGTAAATTATCATGTCATCAGGGAATAGGTGAAATTCTACACCCATGTCATGGAACTGGAGTCCGTTTACATAAATATTGAAAAGGAGGGGCCCCAAAATAGACCCCTGAGATTCTCCAGTTCTAACTTCTGCCAGAGTAGAGCTGTAGGCACCCAAGGACATGAACTGTTTCCGATCCTGCAGGTATGACCTGAACCACTGTACTACTAGAGGGGAGAGACACAGGGCCATTAGCCTGGATAGGAAGACATGATGACTGAGCATATCAAAGGCTACTGATAGGTCTATTATAGCACCAGTCATCCGTCCCCTGTCCAGGCTATCCTGACTATCATTTGCCACCTTAACTAAGGTGCGTTGGGTACTGTGATCGGCTCTGAACCGTGACCGATTATCATTCAGTTTATTTTCAGATTCTAAAAATGTTTTGAATTGATGTGATACCACTCGTTAAAGATTTTAGAAACTTGTGGCAAGAGTGAGATTGGCCGATAGTTGTAGATATCAAGTTTCAAACCAGATTTGTGAATTGGTATCACTTTATCTATTTTCCATTGTGTTGGGAATTCTGCAGTAGAAAGGAAAATATTAAATATAAGGGTTAAAGGGTAAGCAATACAAGGTGCAGCATATCGGTGTAGTTTTGAGGGTATTCCGTCAACCAACCCCAACAGATTTGTTTATGTCTGGTTTTAGTAGTTCCATTCTCACTTCAGCTACTCAAATGTCATATAATTTAAACTGTAAGTCCTGCCCAAGGTTCTTGAGGAGTATAGCCAGACTGTATCTCAGATCCTGTTGACTTAATTTGTGAATAAAAAGCATGTCCCTGAACACCCACCCCATTAAAATAATCGTTAAAAGCCTTGACTATTTTGGGGCCTAATGGGATCTGTTGCCATTAATACAGTATGAAAGCTTTCAGCATACTTAAGTTAATGTCCCCCTGTCAAACCTGAAATAATGTTCCAGAAAGCTCTGCGGTTGTTTTTACTATCGGTATCTAGTTTACTTTTGAAATACACTTGTTTAGTCTCCCTGTTGCTTGACTATATCTATTTTGTGCCTTTCTATAGGCTAACTGGTGTGGAGCTCAGGGATTTGGCTTTATTGGGGACTGGGGGTCCACCTGGAGTGATGCAAGCCTATACTGGCATGATGGGCTGCATCTGTCCGGGAGGGGAACCAGGATCCTAGGTGATAGGTTTAAATGCTTCATTGGCAAGCTATTAAACTAGCCAAGGGGGGAGGCACTGGAAAGGAGCAGGAAAATCCTAGCCCCCCCAAATAATCACGGTAGTAAGTGCGGCAAACACCAACATAGAGGTGTCGATAGGGAGCAGAGCAGGGGCAAATGGAGAAAGTGACAAAGGCAAGAAGGACAGGTATGGGGCAAAAGGGAGTAAGGCCATCAGGAAATGGAGGGTAATGAGTACCAATGCCCATAGTCTGGGCAACAAGCTCCCTGAGCTGATGGCCTTAATGGAAGAGGATGCCTGGATATCATAGCAGTCACAGAAACATGGTACACAGAGAACCATGACTGGGATGTTAACATACCAGGGTATATAACCTACAGGAGAGACAGGCAGGGGAGAAGAGGGGGAGGAGTAGCTCTCTATGTAAAGGAAGGGATAAAAGCAACTGAACAAAAGAGTAAACAGGGAGGAGAGGAGGCACTGTGGGTCACCTTGGAGACTGGAAAGGGCACCACAATCCGCACAGGGGTTGTGTACAGACCCCCATGTCAGGGGGAAGGAATGGACAAGGATATGATAGAAGGCATTCTTGGAATGGCAGAGAGAGGGGAGATACTGTTGATGGGAGACCTGAATATGCCAGATGTTAACTGGAGCACATTTGCTGCAGCCACATCCAAGAGCAGGGCCATTCTTGATGCCCTACAGGTGGCAGGCATTAGACAGCTAGTTTCGGAAGCCACTTGTGAGGGAGCAATCTTAGACCTCGTGCTCTCAAACGGGGGCAGTGAGAGGATCTCAGATCTAGAAGTGGGTTGCCATCTGGGGACAAGTGACCATCAAACAGTGTGGTTCATGTTAAACTCAGCTACAGAGTCAAGCCATACAAAAGTGAGGGTACTGGACTTTAGGAGGGCTGACTTTGGCAAGATGGGAGAGTGCCTCAGAAAGCACTAGCAAACAGGCTAGAAGGAGGTGTGGAGCAACAATGGGGAATTATCAAACTGCCATCACAGAGGCAACAGGCCTTTGTGTGAAGCAAATGACAACAAATCGAAAGAAAAAAGCCACTATGGTTCTCAAGAGAGGTGGCTGTGAAAGTCAGGAAGAAAAGATAGCATTCTGGAAGTATAAGGAAACACAGAAGGAGCAGGACAGAGAGCTGTACCAGTTAAGGCAGAAGGAAGCAGGGAGGGAAGTCAGAATAGCAAAGGCCCAAACTGAGAAAGATAACCAACTCAGTTAAGAAGGGGATAAAACCTTTTATAGGTACATCAGCGAGCGAGAAAGACAAAGGGAGGGATAGTGAGGCTGAATAGAATGAACAGTGGTTGGGCAGAGGGGGACAGTGAAAAAGCAGGAATACTGAATGAATATTTCTGCTCAGTATTCACAAAAGAGGAGGGGGAAGTGCCCAATCCAATTAACAGAAGCATTCTTGATAGGGGGGGTCAATCCCAGTCCTTTCACAGAAGAAAGGGTTCTGCAAGAACTCCTAAAACTGAAGGTGGACAAAGCAATGGGTCCTAATGGAATTCACCCCAGAATTCTAAAAGAATTAAGGGAGGAACTAGTGAAACCACTGGCTGCTCTTTTTAATAAATCATGGGAGGATGGTGCGGAACCCGAGGACTGGAGGAAGGTGGATATGATTCCCCTTCACAAAGGTGGGTCCAAGACAGAGGCAGGAAACTACAGACCTGTCAGTCTGACCTCTGTGGTAGGGAAAGTGATGGAGTCACTTCTGAAGGAAAGAATAGTCGAGTACCTAGAGGCCAGTGGAGCACAGGACCCAAGGCAGCATGGGTTCACGGCGGGAAGGTCATGTCAGACGAATTTAATAGATTTCTTTGACTGGGTGACCAAAGTAGTAGACCAGGGAAGGGCTGTGGACATGGCAAGGCATTTGACACAGTCCCACACAAAAGATTAATAGTCAAATTAACCAGCCTGGGAGTGGGATCCTGGGTGGTAGCCTGGGGAAAACATTGGCTGGACAACAGGACACAGAAGGTAATTGTAAATGGAGTCCATTCTGAAGAAAGGGAGGTTACTAGTGGGGTACCGCAGGGTTCAGTATTGGGTCCAGTCCTTTTTAATGTCTTCATCAGTGACATTGCAGAGGGACTGGAAGGAAAAGTATGCCTTTTTGCAGATGACACAAAAATCTGCAACAGGGTTGATACACAATGAGGCATGGAAAGGATGAAAAGGGACTTGGCAAGGTTGGAGGAATGGTCAGAAGTATGGCAGCTAGGATTCAATGCAAAGAAGTGCAAAATAATGCACCTGGGAAACAAGAACCCAGGGGAAGAATACACAATGGGTGGGAGGTAGTAACAACAACAAAAAAGGAAAGGGACCTGGGGGTAATCATATCAGATGACCTTAAGGTTAGCAAGCAATGTGAGAAGGCAGTAGGGAGGGCTGGGGCTATACTGGGATGTATAGGGAGAGACATCAGCAGCAGAAAACAGGAAGTTGTTATCCCTCTGTACAGACAGTTGTTGAGACCCCATCTGGAGTACTGTGTCCAGTTCTGGAGACCCCATCTCTGCAAGGACATAGACAGGATAAAGGCAGTCCAGAGGAGGGCAACTAAAATGGTGCAGGGTCTGCAAGAGAAGCCGTGTGAGGGAGACTAAGGAGCTTAATATGTATACCCTTGAGGAAAGAAGGAGAGGGGACATGATAGAAACTTTTAAGTACCTCAGTGGAATCAACAAAGTCCAAGAGGGTAGCATTTTTCAGAAAAAGAGACTTGCAAGGACAAGGGACACAATTTAAAGATAGAAGGAGGGCAGTTCAGGGCAATGTGAGAGTATTATTTCACAGAGAGGGTAGTGGATGCATGGAACAGCCTTCCTGAGGAGGTTGTGGGGTCTAAAACTGTGGGAGAATTCAACAATGCATGGGACAGACATAAGGCAATTCTTGTGGGGGGTAGGAAGAAATAGGCTGTTGGTTAACTAGGATCTGCGGCCTATCCTGTAGGTAGGGAAATGGGCAGACTAGATGGGCCTAGCGGTCCTTATCTGCCGTCAAAGTGTGTGTTTCTATGTTTCTATGTAGCCAGTTATTTTCATTAGATATGCATTTAGCCCTATGCCAAAGTCTCTCTTTTGTTTTGATTTATGGAAACCTGAGTTATACCATTTGATACTTGTCTCTTTAACAGTTCTTTTAATTCTGGGAACATACGTGTCACAGACTTGTATAAATTATCTTTTTTCCATAATAGTTTTATAAAGTTGTTCACGTTACAACATTATTACGGTATATTTTCAAAATCACACACATGAGATAAACAAGAATACATAAAAGTTAATTCTTTTTAAACTATGGTTGATAATAGCAAAATTCAGTTATCCAATAATAAATAAGATTAAACTTTTTAACCAGTAAAAGATTTCTAGCCAATGACATAATTGTTTTTTCCTAAATGTTTGTTCATAGGATGAAGCATCAAACAACGTCTATATTTAGTATCCAGATCTTTGTTTCCAACTCACACACATTTGTTAGGTCATATCCCAAAATGGTGACCAAATTCTATGCGAGATGCCTTACTTGTCAGCCAAAGAATAACAGATTCTCTCATTGTTAAACAAGAAGACGATGTGTATAAGCCATTCACTAATGGAGGATATGGTGGTACCTTTCCAGTGTTGTAGAATAAGTCATCGAATACTGAAGGATGCCTGCGTGACCCATGTTTTTTCGCTTTTTGTCCAATTCCGATGATCCTGGGAACACTCCAAGAATAAAAATTACTGCCATAGCCGCCTTCAGGGACCACCAGACTGGGAGGGACAGCGAGGGAAGGTAATGGAAAGGCACCAAATCGGAAGGCGAAGGCCTCCGTATTCGGCAGATCCGATTGGTCCCCTGCTCCATTCAGTAACATTTGCTTGATTTTTGCAAAAGCCGTATTGTGAAGGCATCTAAATTGTTAAAGTCTTCAAAAAAGGAGCTGTTTTCATATATCTGTGAATTTTGGGGAAACTGTGACTTGTGAAAACTGTGATAAAGTGATTACAGCCTTTTACTGAACCTTTGAATTGGACCAGACGCTATGGCGCCCCAGCCCCCCACAGCCTTTTGTTGTGCTAATCCTGAGACTCCCTGCCCAGCAAAAACATTTGTCTCTGCAAAGTTTTAATTGTAGTGCCTTCCTCTGTCTCTTCCCAGTTGAAGATCCCTGTCTGAAGCCCTCTCTTGAGCACCGGGGCCACGCTTCGCCAGCGGGAGGTCAGCAACCGCTAAGCCGCTTCCAGGGACCACCAGACCGGGAGGGACAGTGAGGGAAGGTACAGGAAAGCCGCAAAATTTATGTCCACCTGCCCTTCCCCTCCTTGTGTGTTTCTTATATAGGTATCCTCCCGCCCAAATACAAATCCCACCCCCAGCGCCATGCTGATCAGTAACCTGCCCCATATCCTCCTCTTAGCCGTCAAATCAGCAGCCCTCCCTTACTGCTCTCTCTCTTTGACTACATTGCCGTACTTTAGCTGACCAACTTCTGCTCTTTATCAGTAACTTCATGCAGTAGGAAGTTAGGCATCCTCCCATCATATTATATCTTTCCCCTCTTAGTAATTCCCTGTCGCAAGCTAAACCCTTACTTCCAACCCAATATAATATATAGAGGATCTTAGAATCCACCTTTAAATCCCTCCCCTCCCGCATTAAAATTCCTCTCCCTACTTTATGATCACCTATTAGGATGTAGCTGAGTAAATCGTGGAATCACCACTGTGGTCATCATAAAAGCTTGCATTTATCATCAGCAGTGCTCTCATAATGGGGGGACCCTTCTGGATACCTCTTGCCCTGTTATTCATGGTGAGCAGGGAGAAAGATATTCTCCCTGTCACTTTCATTTTGGAAGATACAATTCACTATCCTACTCACTCTATTTCATCAACATTAAAGAAGGACCGGATCCTCATGTATGACCTACCAATGTTGCAACACAACCCGTGGGGTAACTTCCAGGAAGGGACTCTGGCAGTTCTACTATCATATGGGATGGTGCTTCATTACTGGGTAAACAGCTCCCCATTACGCCTGTCTTCCAGACTGCTATTCAGTGATTTGGCAAGAACCCATAACCCCTTATATGACTGGTATAAATTAAAACAGAGGCCCCTGAAAAATAAAAGGAGGACCAAAGATAGAATCCTCATTTTATCTCTTGAAGCACTTGTGAACTTCTTAATATTCATATTGATTTGCGCTGGTGATATAGAAATTAATCCAGGTCCTCCAGAGTGTATTACCACACCAGCAGAGTTAGCCACGACCAAAGGGCTAAGTTTTCTCCACATCATCGTATGCAGCCTGCTAAAAAAGCTCACGATGTTACAAGCCTGGCTTAACCATACTTTGCCAGACATACTAGTGGTGTCGGAGACATGGCTCAGACTTGCCATAGCAGATAGAGACATAAACTTACCCAATTACCAAGTATTCAGAGCCGATCACCAAACAAGGGTCGGGGGAATAGCTATATGTAAAAGCCAATCTATCTGTAACTTGCCTTGATGCAACATCTATGTCTAAAGAATTTGAATGCCTACCCCTCAAAGTGGCCCTCTCCAACACTGCATCACTACAGCTAATTGGCTGCTAAAGGCCCCCCCTCAGCTGACCTCAAGCTACTAGCCCACCTGGGAAACCTAATCAAGAAGTGTACAGAAGAAACTATAATCATAGGTGACCTAAACCTAAACTGGCTATCCAAGGTAGCAGCACCCTTAATCTTATTCTGCGATACACATGGGCTTACACAACTTATAAATGAACCAACCAGAATCAACAAAAAGAATCTGAGCAACAGCACATTACTAGACATCATATTAGTGAGTAAAACTCACCTCTTCACGCATGCTGGAGTGCTATTCAGTGATATAAGTGATCACTGCCTTATTGCTGGAATAAGATCATCCGGCAAACCAACACCCTCGGCTAAATTCACACTGAGGAGATCAAAGAAAAAAAATCAATATTGAGGCATATCTGCAAAAGTTAAATCATTCTACACATTGACAAGAGTTCTATCTAGCAAACACAGTGGAAAAAGCACATGAGGTATTAAACAACATAGTTATAGGTGCCCTTAACATTCATGCACCAATTACTAGGGTACGTATCAAAAACGAAACTTGCCGCTGATTCACAACTGACCTTAAATCTGCCCTACTTGAGAAGGATAAGCTATGGAAAAAGGCACGAAAGACTAAGAATCTGAAAGACTGGATGATGTTCAAGAAAACCAGAAATAGCTGTACCAGGAAAGTACGGGATGCTAAGGCTGCTTATTATATGGCAGAACTCGACTCCTCCTACCACAACCCTGCCAAATTCTGGAGTACCATAAAGGACATAACAGGATAAGAGCCTAGTACTACACTTCCAGCTCAAATTCACCATAACAAGGGAACAACTTCAGATAGAATAGAAATACTGGAATCATTCAACAATCACTTTACAACTGCTGGCTTTGCATTCAACACCTCTCCGGCTAATCTACTACGCGCTCATGTTTGCATCCAGAGCACTGAAACTTAGTTAACTGAATCTTCCTTCTCCTTCAAACCAGTCTTGTTGAAACAAGTGGAGGATCTAATTTCACAGATGGGTATCAAAAAAGTACAGGTGCAGATTCCCTTGATCCCTATTTTTGAAAGATTGCAATACAAGCACTAGCCGTTCCAATAACACACCTTTTTAATCTTTCATTAATATCAGGTTTTATTCCCTCAACCTGGAAAATAGCCCAAGTTATCCAACTATTGAAAGCCTATGGACCTCAACAACTATAGACCAATCTCTATCCTCCCAGTGCTATCCAAGCTGCTAGAAAAATTAGTGAGCATTCAGCTAAGAGAATATCTCAAAGAGGCTAATCTCGTAAATCCAGCACAATCTGGGTTTAGAACCAAGCATAGCACTATCTCAGCACTGGCTAAAGTAACAAATGCCTGGCAATCGAACTAGAAAAAAATTTGTGTTTGTGCTGTATTCCTAGACCTAAGTAAGGTGTTTGACAAGGTGGACCACAAACTGCTCCTCTCTTCCTTGTATTCCATAGGTTTAGATCCATCCTCCCTTAGATGGTTTAGATGTTACCTTATGGGAAGAACACAGCAAGTGAAAGCTGAAGGAGACCTATCTCCACTCAAGCCACTGCAAAGAGGAGTTCCACAAGGATCCATCCTGGGCCCTATCCTCTTTGCCATTTACATCAATAACATTGACACTAACCCTTCCAAAGCCACTGTACGCTTGTTTGCAGATGACACTGTATTATATGTCAGCAACTCTTCACCTGTAACAGCTTGTGAAGATCTACAAGCAGAATTCCACATACTACAACATCAACTATTGGAAAAAAAGCTTCTCTCCAATGCAAAAAAACAAAAGCAATGTTTTTCTCCACCCAAAGTCAGACAAGTCACTCCTCACTAAACAATCTCCCCCAGTTATCCACTATTCTTGGTGAAAACCTTGAATATGTAAAAAAAATTCAAGTACTTGGGGTCTGGATAGATAGCAGACTCGACTACAAAGATCACATTGAAGAACTTCTAAAAAAACTTTGTCAGAGGCTTGGACTTTTTTTAACAGAATAAGGCACTTTCTAACCAGAGACTCTAAGAAGAGGATGGTCCAGGCTACGTTTCTATCAGTATTAGACTATGCAGATTTCCTTTACAGTCGCTGCCCTATTTTCTATCTAAACAAATTGGACACACTTTACCACAGAGCTTTGAGGTTTATAACAGATCTACCCCTTAGCACTCAACACTGCTCTCTCTATGCTGCAGTCGGATGGACATCACTCCATCTCAGAAGAAACAGAAATGCTGCAGTATGGACGTGCAGAGCACTAACTAAGATGCTCCCAAATTATATCTTAGACTGCTTCACACAAGCCGCAGCTAGTATCTATGCCCTAAGAAGCCATAATTTCATCATGCTCAAAGTGCCTAAATTCAACACCTGGCATGGAAGATCTGCTATCAGCTATGCACTAGTTACATCATGCAATATGTTACAGAAGACCCTGAAGCTGAACAACTTTATATCGCTAACATCCTTTAAACATCTATACCTAAGTCTCTTCCAAGAAAAATGCAATTGCTTCCACAAGCATTAGAATATTCCTATTCCTAACCTTCCCCTCCTCAGGCAGCCAATATTTGGTGTCAATATAAGACTCTTAACCCCTCAGACTTCGTGCATCCAGCCCATAGTCTTCTCCCATTAGTTCCTGATACATATCTTAGCCCTTATCCCAACCATTTATCTCCTAGTGCAGGCCCCAGCCCTTGTTCAGGCCACTCTTATACTATCCTACCAAGATACCTATCACAGTCTGTGATCACCTTCATCCAGTCATTCTATCACTGTGTCTCCTTTGTCCACTATGACCTTACACTTGAACGTTGAAATATTGTTGCTTTAATTAGGAAATATACCAAGACAATTCTAATGTTGATATGTATATATTAGATTAGTTAGTGTGCATTCATACGTACCTGTTTTTATTGTTATGTTTAGACAATCTTGTTTTTGAATTCTGTATTTCTGTATCTTAGTATAACTGTATATAAACCAACTATTGAACCTTGACCTTATCAGGTCCACCTTGCAAATGAGCTGTGCTCAATGATGTTCACCTGAATAAAGATTTGATCGATTGATTGAATACTGAGGGATGCCTGCGAGACCCATGTTTTTCACTATTTGTCCAATTCCGATGATCCTGGGAACACTCCAAGAATAACAAGCATTTGTCAATGCCGAATGTTTGCTTACTGGCATTGGCAGTGGTAGTGTAGAAGTTACAGAGCTGAGTAATAGGAATGGCAGTCAAGTATTGAACTGAAGCCAACCCAACCACCACCCTGCAGAGAGTGACAGGCATTGGGGTGTGCATTTGGGTCGTCAGGCATAACGGCCACGCCATTTCACCACACCCCACTCTGCAGAGACTGACAAGTGTCACGTGTTCCTTGGGGTCTTTGGCCCTTATGCGCACCCCATTTCATTAGGAAATACGGTGAGATGGGTGCGATATAGGAGAATGGGGTGAAGTTTGGGGCCGAAGAGTCCAAGGCATACCTCGATGCCTCTCAGTGACTGCAGGGTGTGGAATGGTATGAGCATCACAGGCAAGAATCCCAAGTCACACCCCTGATTCCTGTCATTCTCTATAGGGTTGGGCTATTTAGTTGAAAAGCCTAATACCTCAGGCATTCGTTGGTATTTTAACTCCAAATTTTCAACATGTTTGTTTGTGACCCCACCTCATGAACAGAGGGAATATCAGTTTGGTAGCAGCTGCTTATGCACAGTGACTACGGGATGTAGCACCACAGGTGCAAAATATTCGAACAGGATGTAAAAATGACAGCTGTACTCAGTCATGGGGAGGTGTAAAATGGCTGATGTTGCAAAATGTGTAGTAAAAAATATTTAAAAATGGTGGAAGTCACGAGCCGCATATAGAAACTGCAACGACAATCTGCTATATAAGTAGGTTGGGGATATTTTATAGCAGATTGTCAACTCAGGCATTTTGGTGCCTCCAATCATGAACAGTGTCACTGTGATTTTCTTTATCTGTGAACAATGATTTCCCAGCAACCACGCATCTCTGCACTGAAAGTGTGAAAACACACTTGACCATGTTGTGAAAAATGGCAGCTGTACTGTTCATAAGGAAGTGTTGAAAAATGCTACTAGTGAAAATCTGGACTGAAAATATTACAAAGTCATGAACTAACAAGGATGCGTGGAAACTGCACAATGCTCACTCGTAACACAGTCATTTTATGGACTTTTGTCACCAAATTTTCAACATAGCCATTTTAAGACCTCTGCTCATGAACAGTGTAACTGTGATTTTCTTAATCTGTTCTAAATATTGCTTTCACACACCAACAGCACCATTGTGCGCTACATGTGCGATAACACATTTTGGGTGACATATGAAAAATTGCAGCTGTACTGTTCACAAGGAAGTTTAATAAAATGGACATGTTGAAAATCTAGAGTGAAAATATTAAATTTGCAAACTTACGAGCATGCATAGGAACTGTGCAACGCACGCTTGTAAAAGTCATTTTTAGGCATTTTTTCACTAAATTTTCAACATAGCCATTTTAAGACTTCTGCTCATGAACAGTGTCACTGTGGTTTTGTTAATGTGTCCCATACATTGAGTTTGCACAACGACTGCGCCATTGAAAATTCGCAAACCTACGAGCGTGCGTGGGAACTGTGCAACGCACACTCGTAAAACAGTCATTTTTAGGAATTCTGTCACCAAATTTTCAACATTGCCATTTTAAGATCTCTGCTCATGAACAGTGACACTGTGATTTTCTTAATGTGTCCCATACACTGAGTTCGCACAACGACTGCGCCATTGTGCGCTACATGGGCGGAAACACATTTTGGGTGAGATGTGAAAAATGACAGCTGTACTGCTCATAAGAAGGTGTGGAAAAATGGCAATGTTGAAAATCTGGAGTGGAAATATTGAAAATTCGCAAACCTATGAGCGTGCGTAGGAACTGCTAGCACGCACCGTCAAAACAGTCATTTTTAGGAATGTTTTCACCAAATTTTCAACATAGCCATTTCAAGACCTCTGCTCATGAACAGTGTCACTGTGATTTTCTTAATTTGTCCCGTACATTGATTTCGCACACAGACTGCGCCATTCTGCGCTACAAGGGCTGAAACACATTTTGGGTGAGATGTGAAAAATGACAGCTATACTACTCATAAGACGGTGTGGTGAAATGGCAATGTTGAAAATCTGGAGTGAAAATATTGAAATTTCGCGAACTTACAAGCCTGCGTAGGAACTGCGCAACGCACGCTCGTTAAACAGTCATTTTTTGGAATTTTGGCACCAAATTTTCAACATGGGTTTTGGGCCCCCTTCTCATGAATGATGTCACTGTCATGGCAGTATTCGGTCCCAAAGGGTGATTTCGCAGTCACTGCGCAAAATCACCCTTCGCGCCCGAATAACGCCATGACAGTGACATCATTCATGAGAAGGGGTCCCAAAAACCCCATGTTGAAAATTTGGTGGTGCCAAAATTCCTAAAAATGCCTGAGATATGCAGCAAAGTTGAAAAACCCCTATCTATCCCATTATACAGCTTACCGGCATTTCCTCAGTTCACGGTCGGTTTTGAAGAGTGCAGACGTGTTCCCGGTCCACCTAAGATCGTCGCGCCGGAGTCCAGATGTAAGTATGGGGTGAGGGGTGTGTGGGGAGGCTGGGTGCGCAGTGGGTGGGTGCGGGTTGTGGGAGGGGGTTCGGAGATGCGCCTTGAGGACTGTTTTTGTTTACAGGTTAAACAAAACAAAAAAAAGACGTGGGACACTTGCCCGCGCTGGGGTGGGCTCCCAGCATGGCACAAGGACTTTGAGGCGTTCAGCCGACGGGGATTGGGCACCCCCGTCGGCAAAACAATATAAAAACATTGTGGGACGCTCGCCACGCTGGGGTGGGCTCCCAGCATGGCACAAGGACTTTGGGAGGGGCCGTTCAGCCGACAGGATTGGGCACCACGTTGGCAAAATGACTGATTGCCACGCTGGGGTGGGCTCCCTGCGTGGCATCAACTACTAGGGGGCCAGGCAGTGCAGCTCAGCGGCGGGGATTGGGCACCCGTCGGCTATACGCTGCGTCGGGAGGCGTGCACGCGGCTGGGGGCTGCGGCGTGAGCAGCTTCTTATCGCTGCTCACTCAGCGTAGCTCCCTCTTTCAACTGTAAGCCACTGCATTTGGGCGTGTCATAGACAGCTCCAAAATGCATGGCTTACAGGCCGCCTGCCAGCACAGTGCCTGAATTGGAGGAGGAGGAGGTGACACACCTCCGAAATCTCCGATGATGGCACTATGTTTCTTGCACATGCGTGCAAGCAAACATAAAAATGAATGGGGACAACGTGATGCTATGTCCTGTAACTTTATTACATATTGCTAGTATTTCTTTCCAAATTGCTTGACTCTTGGGACAGTCCCACATCATATGTGCTAAGCCCGTGTTGGTGTTGCCACACCTCCAACAATTAGCATTGCTTAAATACCCCATTGAGAATAACGTCTCTGGGTTTAGGTAGTAGCTATGTAGGATTTTGAACTGAATTAATCTACCTTGTATCTCCTTGTGGTTCTTGGAGGTGAGCTCCCATATCAGGTCCTGATCCTACTCTGCAATTCTATGGCCCATTTCTTCTTCCCATTTTCTTTTGGCCTTAATGGTCAAACATGAAGATGTTAAATTATCAGTCAGTATTTTATATATGATCCTTGCTCCCTTTTTAAGTGAGGTTATAGTAATCAGATACACCCACTCCTCACATGCTGGTAGAGCGTAGTCATTATTTAGAATACCAGACCATCTCAGGGACTCCCTTAATTGTAAATGATAATGGAATTGGTACCCATGAATTCCGTATCTCTCCCTGAGTCCCTGGAATGGGAATAAGATTCTAGTATGTGAATCCACTGAATGGACAATTCTGGTAATGCCTGACCTTGTCCTTTCTGTATTAGAAAGGACTTTATTGTCCCTTGCTAGTCGTGAGTTCCCCCAGATTGGCATTAGGTTCAATGGTACCTTGTTGGGATTTATAATGCTGTTGATGTTTTTAATGATAATACAGAACTGTCACAGAGTGACTCTGTGATGGATTAGGGGCCCTGGAACTTTTGAGCTTGGTGCTTTACTTAAAGCCTTTTGATACTGTAACTATTTAAAATGAGAAATTAAATAAATAAATGTAAGCTTTAAAAGTTGAGACTAAGTTAAAAGATAGTGTAGTGGAGACTAGCAAAGTAGAAAAAAATAAAGCAAAGGGGAGGACAGAATTAAGAGCGAGTCATTTAGTAAATCCCCCAAGGTAATTCAATTAAAGAGAGAGGGAGAACTGAATCCCTTGTGTGAAGGTAGTTGGGATTCATTACATGATAACTGAGTTAATCTGGAGCTTAAATGAGCAGCACCAGCAATCTGTTTTTACTTGGGTTGAAAGAACACTTTTAGTCCTTCTTTTTAGAGGTGTTTGGTAGCACAACAGAATACAGGCACTGCTTGACTAAGAGGAAGAATGGGTTGCAAGTGAGGGGAAATAAAATAAAGTAATTTAAGTCACTGTTCTGTTTAAGTTTTCAGTTCTTAAGGGACAGTGTTATTTGGAAGACCTTCCTTCTCCAGTGGTTGTAAATATTAACAGTAGCAAAAGTATTTTGAAATGCAACATGTACTTATTGCACATTTAACTTCCCCTGGCAGTAGGTCAGTGCAATGTTCATTCATACACATGTGCTCTCCTATCTTTTGATAAAATAAAGACTAGGGACAAGGTATTTGTAGTGGGCTGTAAAACCATTTGTAAAAGGCTGGTTAGTTTGAATTACTTCCTGCTCAAAGCTCCATGTTGGTAACAGCCTGGCAGTTGTGTTTAAGTAAGCAGGTTATGAAACTATATGGGGGATTGTACACCTCAGAGAATAACTATATAAATTGTGTGGTACAGTTCTCACTTGCAGAAAGGGCACCTGTTCGTGTGTCTTTGGATTTTCAGCTTCTAATTCTGATTCTCCTTGCACCACTCCCTTCCAGGGCAGCTATAGTGCTGGCCAGCCCTCTGTTCCTTTGATTTATGCTGTCTCTTGTTGGGAGCGGTGCCTGATGGTCAGAGCTGTTTGTACAAGAGCCAGGAACTGAAATAAGAAAGACTGAATATGTGTATAAATGTATGTGAATTATAAACTATTTAGTGAGATAGTTAAAACAAAATAATCATGTTTAAATAAGAAGTTTTACTTTAGCATTAATGATGTGGGTGGAGTTGGGGAGAACACATGATCATTTCCCTGTATAAAGGGACTGTCATTTGAGATTGTTAGCTTAGATTGTGCTCCTGGGTCTGGGGGCGAACTCCAGGGAGCTCTGTGAATTGTTCCAGCAGGTGTTTGGAGAAGAACACCTTTCAAGCCATGTAAAAGTCATGGGATAGAGTTTATTTGCCATTCTGATTATTTTATTTTGTTGTCATACCAGTCCGCTGATGTTACATTTGTCCTACTGTGAAAAAATTTTGAGATAGAACTGAATAAATTTCATTCATTTACAACTACAACTGTGTCACGCTACCAATGAATCCACAAAGAGACCTGCGCCCGCTCACAAGAACCTTGTATACATGAATTGTCCAATAGCTTAGCCTGTTGTGAGATATGTAAATAATCAAAGAAGTAGTTAGGTCCAAGCATAACCATAAGGGCTAACCATAAGGGCTGTGGTTCCCCCATTGGAGTTATGGTGTAGATTTTCTAAATGTTTCAGTGCATGCTTCAGCATAAAAGCAAGTTGGTATCGCTCCCACCAAGGCAAGGCAAAACCCCCGGAGGCACATTGTACCCTCAATTTTAGAAAGTCCTAGTAACATGACAGCTAAAGGGGAGGTTCTGATAATGGGAGACTTCAACATGCCAGATACAGATTGGTCAATAACAGCAGGAACATCTGCCAGAACTAGACACATAGTGGATTCCCTGCAGGGGGAGGGCCTCAAACAACTGGTGCAACCACCCACAAGAGACAGGGCTATCCTAGATCTAGTACTGACTAACAGGTAGAAGGTAACCTGGGGACCAGTGACCATCACATGGTATGGTTCAATTTGGCCATTAGAACTAAATCATCCCATTCCAAGGCAAAAATATGGGACTTCAGAGGAGCAGATTTTGATAAGCTGGCCAACAGAGTTAAGCTAACCCTGGCAAAAAGAAATACAGGTGAGGGGGTACAGGCAAAGAGGGCAAGCATTAAGGATGCAATACTTGAAGCAACTTCTCATTGTGTTAGAGAGAAAAGGAAGTACAAAGAATAAGGAAACCACTCTGGTTCTCAAAAACAGTAGCAGAAAAGGTCAGAACCAAAAGGCTGGCCTTCAGGAAATATAAGGGAATGCAGTGGGTTGAAGATAGGGAGGCATAACAAACTTCCCTAAGGGAAGCAGGGAAGGCAGTAAAGCAAGCAAAGGCCCAAACTGAGGAAACACTTGCATGGACAGTAGAAGAAGGTGACAAGACTTTTTATAGCTACATTAGTGAAAGGAGAAAGTTCAGAGGGGATATTGCTAAGATCAAAGGGGACAAGGGGGCATGTGAGGAGGAGGACCATGTAAAAGCATCTATCCCCAATAGATACTTCTGCTCAGTATTTACTGACGAGAAGGTAGGGCAGGGCCCACAGCGCAGCACCATGGACACAGGGGGGAGGGAGGTGTACACCAGTCTGTTCACAAAATAAAGGGTCCTACAGGAGCTTACTAAGCTCGGGTGGACAAGGCAATGTGACCTGATGGTATACATCCCAGGGTACTAAAGGAGCTAAGGGTAGAACTAGCAGAGCCATTATCAGAATCATTTAGTGAGTCTCCGAGCACAGGAGTGGTCCTAGAAGACTGGAGAAGGGCTCATGTGATCCTGCTCCACAAGAGTGGTAGTAGGGAGGAGGCAGGGAACTACAGACCAGTCAGTCTTACCTCAGTAGTGGGCAACATTATGGAGGCACTCCTTAAGGAAAGGATAGTGCAACACCTGGAATCCATAGGAGCACAGGATCCAAGACAGCATGGGTTTACAACAGGAAGGTCCTGTCAAACTAATCTCATAGATTTCTTTGACTGGGTAACCAGAGTGGTGGACCATGGGGGGGAGAAGTTGATGTTGCCTACCTTGACTTCAGCAAAGCTTTCGATACTGTTCTACATAGAAGATTGATTAATAAGCTGGGTAGTCTCGGGGTGGGTCAGAAGTTGGTCAACTGGGTGGCAAACTGGTTGATGGACAGAAAACAGAGAGTGGTGGTAAATGGTATACAGTCAGAAGAGATGCAAGTCGCAAGTGGGGTATGTCAAGGATCAGTCCTTGGGCCAGTTCTCTTCAGTATCTTCCTCAGTGACATTGCAGATGGACTGGAGGGTAAGGGTTTGTCTGTTTGCAGATGACACCAAGATCTGCAACAGAGTAGATGATCCAGATGGGGTGGGCAGAATGAGAAGAGATCTGAATAAACTGGCAAAATGGTCAGAAGAGTGGCAACTGGGGTTTAATGCAACAAAGTGCAAGATCATGCACATAGGGAAGAGAAACCCTGAAGCCACCTATAGGCTGGGAGGGGAGTTGTTGGCAGTCACAAAAGGAAGAAAGAGACTTGGGTATCATCATCAGAGATGACCAGAAATCATCCAAGCAGATCACTAAAGCAGTAGGTAAGGCTAGGGAGCTGTTGGGGTGTATTAGTAGGGGTATCACAAATCGTAAGAGGGAGATAATAATCCCTCTTTACAAGACACTGGTTAGGCTCCATCTGGAGTACTGTGTGCAGTACTGGAGGCCACACCTTCACATGGACATTAACCAAACTGAGGCAGTCCAGAGAAGGGCAACCAAAATGGTGCAGGGACTGCATCAGAAAACACATGAGGACAGATTAATGGAGCTCAATATGTATACCCTAGAGCAAAGGAGGGATAGAGGTGATATGATTGAAACATTCAAACACCTTAAGGGCATTAACAAAGTGAAAGAGTCTAACAAGTTTCAATATAAGAAACACAGCAGGACAAGAGGACATAGCATGAGATTAGAGGGAGGCTGATTAAGGGGTAATGTGAGGAAGTTCTTTTTCACAGAAAGGGTGATGGATGCATGGAACGGCCTACCTCAGGAAGTGGTGGACATGAATACAGTGCAGGGCTTCAAACAGGCATGGGATAGGCATAAGGGAGCAATACAGATGAGTATGAATAGATAGGCCGTTGACAGAGCAAAGGCCGATGGCACGTTCCTAACGTAGAAAAAGAAATGGGCCTTATGGTCCTTATCTGCCATCATCTTCTATGTTTCTAGTCTGGGTGGTTTCCCTTGCCATAGGAAGTTTTTTATTATTTGATTAAGTCTTTTGAGAATCTTTTTCTCCAACAGAATAGGCAAGTTTTGAAATGGATAAAATAGTCTTGGTGCAATGTTCAGTTTAATAGTGTTCACCTTACCCCATAGTGACAGATTATGTTTCCCCCACCTAGGCAGATCCAAATCAATATCTTTTATCAATGGTTCATAATTAAGGTTTACAGTTTCTTTTAAATTGGTGGTGATTCGTAGACCTAAATATGTAATGTTGGACTTAAACCATTTTCTGTCAAGAATATCCTCTAAGAGACTCATGGTTAGCAGAGAAATACCATTATGTAACAGCTGTGTTTTTCCCCAGTTTAAGTCCTGAGAATCCTTCAAAGGTTGTCAATATAGCTTTCAGACACTGACACAAATGTACTTGGTTGCTTATTGTCAGTAATAAATCATCCACAAAAGCAAATGCCTTGCTCTCCATTTTCCAAGATGTTATGCCTTTGACTTCTGGGTGGATATTAATTGCTTGTATAAGGGTCTCGAAGGCAAGAGTGAAAAGATAGGGGGACAGTGGACAGCCTTTCCTTGTGCCACAGGTTAACTTGATTTGGGGGGGACAGCATACCATTTGTTAAAAACTGAGTCTTTGGCTTATATAACATTTGCTACCCACTTACAGAGAAATCCTCCCCGAAACCAAATTCATTCAAAGTTCTTGACATATATGCCCAGTTCACCGAGTCAAATGTCAAGTGACAACATAACATAAGACTCTTTTCCTTTATCGGCTGACCAAATCGGGTTAAGTAATCTATGGACACTATCTGCTCCAGACCTATTCTTAATAAATCCAACCTGTTCTTGACCCACCAATTTAGTTACGACAACTTGCACCCTCCTGGTCAGTACCTTTGTGAGTATTTTATAATCAGTGTTCATTATGAAATTGGCCTACAACTGGCGCAGTCCAGACTGTCCTTGTCTGTCTTATGGATCAGTGTAAGGTAGGCCTGTCTCATGGTAGGAGGAAGGCATTTATTGGCCCATACTTCTCCGTCACCAGATATAGCTGCTGTAGCAATGAAGGTGCCAGCGTTTTGTAGTATTCCCCTGGGAATCTGTCAGGCCCTGGTTTGTGACCTGATGGAAGATCTTGCACAGCTAGTTGTATTTCCTGTAGGGAGCTTCTTCTACCCAGTGCCGCTCTATCCTTGTGTTGCAGTGAGGGCAATTTTATACTTTTAAAAAAGTCATCTAATTTATCAGATGATGGATTCCCTTTATTTGAGTATCTGTTCAATGATGGAATCACTTCTAAAGGAAAGAATTGTTGAGTACCTAGAGGCCAGTGGGGCACAGGACCCAAGGCAGCATGGACTCACGATGGGAAGGTCGTGTCAGACGAATCTAATAGATCTCTTTGACTGGGTGACCAAAGTAGTAGACCAGGGAAGGGCTGTGGACATGGCCTACCTAGATTTTAGCAAGGCATTTGATACAGTCCCACACAAAAGATTAATACACAAGATAGCCAGCCTTGGAGTGGGTCCCAAGGTGGTAGCCTGGATAAAAATTGGCTAGACAACAGGAACAAAAAAGGGTAGTAGTAAATGGAGTACACAGTGAAAGAAAGGAGAGTTACTAGCGAATTTTGCATGAGAGTTCAATGCTAAGGACCCGTCCTTTAATGTCTTTATAAGTGACATTGCAGAGGAACTGGAAGGAAAAGTATGTCTTTTGCAGATGACACAAAGATCTGCAACAGGGTTGATACACAAGATGGAGTGGAAAGGATGAGAAGGGACTTGGCAAGGTTGGAGGAATGGTCAAATGTATGGCAGCTCAGATTCAATGCAAAGAAGTGCAAGGTAATGCACATGGGAAACAAAACCCAGGGGAAGCGTACACAATGGGGTGAGATACTGACAACAGTAAAAATAGAAAGGGACCTGGGGGTAATTATATCAGATGACCTAAAGGTGGGCAAGCAATGTGAAAAGGCAGTAAGGAAGGCTGGGGGATACTGGGATGCATAGGAAGAGGCATCAGTAGTAGAAAACAGGAAGTTGTTATCCCTCTGTACAGACAGTTGGTGAGACCCCATCTGGAGTACTGTGTGCAGTTCTGGAGACCCCATCTCTGCAAAGACATAGACAGAGTGGAGGCTGTCCAGAGGAGGACAACAAAATGGTACAGGGTCTGCACCAGAAGACATATGAAGAAAGACTAAAGGAGTTAATATGTATACCCTTGAGGAAAGAAGGGAGAGGGGACATGATAGAAACTTTCAAGTACCTCAAGGGAATTAACAAAGTCCAAGAAGGTAGCATCTTCCAGAAAAAGAGATGTGCAAGAACAAAGGGGCACAATTTGAAGATAGAGGGGGGACGGCTCAGAGGTAATGTGAGGAAGTATTTTTTCACTGAGAGGGTTGTGGATACATGGAACAGCCTCCCTGAGGAGGTCGTGGAGTCAAGAACAGTGGGGGACTTCAAGAATGCATGGAACAGGCATAAGGCAGTCCTAGTGGGGTGTAGGAGGAAGTAAGCTATTGGTTAACTAGGATCTGCAGCTTATCTGTTAGGTAGGAAAATGGGCAGACTGGGTAGGCCAAGCGGTCCTTATCTGCCATCAAATTCTATGTTTCTATGTTCTGAAGAAATCTGTGGCTTTTTTATATGGAATTTAAAGGAGAACCGTATACATAACGCCCTGCCCACCTATGGAATGCTTAACCCCCGATTAAGCTTTTTACATAGGAATCCCCCTTTTTTCCCAGCAGCCACTTACTTTAATTTTATTTTGTAAAGTCCGGAAACCGGAAATGTGGGGGACCATGTGCAGCTCCATTCAGGGGTGTTGGCAGGCATACGCACTGTACTCAGCAGAGTACAGTAAAAAAATCCAGGCAGGGGCAACAAATTATGAAGGGGCAACAAAAAGAGGAAAGCAAGGACACTGTGTCTGTGTCATGCTGAGTCCTTTTGCCTTTGTTGTTTGCTGTGGGGCACTGATGCCACAAACCAAATATACAAACAAGATCAACTTACCAGGCAGGCAGGAAAACAAAGGAAGGAGGATTACAGGAAGAAACTGATTACTTGAACTCAGACATGGCAAATGGGGGGCTATTGTTGGTGGGCATGGCAGCCATATTTTGGTTTATGTGTACATAATGGGGCAACATTGCATCAGTTTTGAGTACAAGTTTAAAATTCCTGGCTACACCCTGGATCCATTTACTGTACAATGTGGTACCACTTCCTGCTTCAATGTAAGCGAGTGATGCAGTACCGCACTGTTACAGTAAATGAAGCTGCGCATGCGCCACCATATCTCCGGTTTGCGGACTTAACAAAATAAAATTAAGTGGCTGCTGGAAAAAAAGGGATTCCTATGTAAAAAGCTTAGTCGGGGGTTAAGCCCTTTTAGAGGCGGGCAGGGTGTTATGTATACGGTTCTCCTTTAATAAACTCAAAAGAGAAATAAAAAAATAGAATACAAATTATGTTAAACTGTTTAAGCTGTAAATTAATCTCTGCCTTTCTGTGCTGTTCCATATTCTGTGGTCCCCCCATAGATCCAGTCTGTCTCCCCCTCCCCGCCGCTCCACCACCTGTGGAACAAGATGTTGAGCTTGTTGTAACCCCCAACCCCCATCGTTGTTTTTCTAAAAAAAAAAAAAAAATTTTCTGTTAATGTTTTTTTGTCCCACTCAGAAGGTGGCAGTTTACGTGATGCTGCCATGGAGAAGCAGGAAGTAGGGTGTTTCATGGCAGCAAAGACATTAGCAGTGTAGTTTATTTAAAGCACACCAATTCCGGAGCTAACTGTGTCTGTTGCGAGTGGCTGTTTGTTTGAAGTGAAACTGCATCCGCGGTCTCAGTCTGTGGCATACATGAGTCAGCGGGCAGATGGAGTGACACGGGAGATGATTATAACATGACTGGCACTGTGTAAAAAACGCTATGTTGAAGATTATATTTTTAGGTTCTCGTTAAGAGAGAGAGAAAAACACGGCCGCTGTGTGGTTTGAAAACTCATGGCACCAGGATATGTGTAATAGGGTTGGCATGCAAGGCACTGGTTTTCTCCAGGGCTCTAGCTGTAAGTTAATGTCCGGACTTACCACCTGTCTAGGGCACTCCCCTTCCCCCCTTCTGCAGGCACTTACCTTTATCTTTGTTCCCGCTGTTCACCACCGAACTATATCCCATTGTCCCATCCTACTCTAATGCACCATGCCAGCCTTGTCCTAGAGTCAGCCTTGAACTGCCTGTTATTTTAGTTTTGTTTCTTGTCTCCTCAATCGTACATGTATGAATTTTGTGCCAACTTTGCCCTAGAGTTAGCCTTGTAACTGTCTGTGTATTTTTAATATACTCTTCTCTGTTCCTCAACTGCTCAATGTATACCTACCTTGCTCTAGAGCCAGCACTGAATTGCCTGTTATTTTTCTATGTATTCCTTATGCTCCCTCAGTTGTCTGTGTATGAAGTTTTTACCTGTAACTACCTTCCTATGTATTCCTTATGCTTCCTCGATTGTTCATGTATGAAGTTTTACCTGTAACTCTCCCGGGTCACACCTGAAATAGGCACAAGGCTGTCTAGTGTGCTTACCCGGTTACCAAAAGCAAATAAATAACTAAATAAATGTACCCCCCCCCCCGAATGCCTGGTAGCCAATGAGATTTCTTACATTTCAAAGCCCATTGTATAGTAAGCAGTAATACACTGGTTACATTGGTTGTACCTGTGACGGGACAGGGACTAGAACCCTGTATTCTTTTGATTCATTTATCCTTTTCTAAATATGCATCTGCTTCAGGTACAAGATGGCTACCAGATCACATGATCAAGCAGTATATGACAACTTATGTTCTCATGGGAAAGTTAACAGGAAAGCCAGGGAGGAGGCAATAAATCAATAAACCCAGTGGGGGTATCCTTCCTGGAGATGTTCCCATGTAGAGTTGCCACCTTTGGATGAGGCAAAAACCGGGTCCTAAGCTCCGCCCCTAGCCCCACCCCTTTTCATGACTCATCATGCACTGCTCCTTCTAGAAAGCCATTTGTTATATCAATACATAGATACATAGATACATAGACAGTGTCAGCAGATAAGGGCCTATGGCCCACCCAGTCTGCCCATTTGAGCCTGTAAGTTCAGTTTGTGTTCCTAGAAGTCTGTTTCCCCTTACCCCTGACCTCTAGAATTCATTTATGTCTATCCCATGCATTCTTAAATCCCGTGATTGTTTCTGCCCCCACCACTTCCTCTGGCAGGGTGTTCCACTTGTCCACCACCTGTTCTGTGAAGAAATTCTTTCTCATGTTTCCTCTGAATCGTCCTCCCTCCAACTTCAACCCATGCCCTCCAGTCCTGGAACATCTTTTTCGCTTAAAAATAGTGTTTTCCTGCACCCTGTTCCTCCCTGTAAGATACTTGTATGTCTCTATCATATCCCCTCTCTCCCTCCTCTCCTCCAGGGAGTACATGTTCAGTTCCTTCAACCTGTCTTCATAGGACTTGTGATGCAATCCATGCACCATCTTTGTTGCCCTCCACTGAACCTTCTCTACCCTGTCTATGTCCTTACGTAGGTAAGGTCTCCAGAATTGTACACTGTACTCCAGGTGGGGCCTCACTAGTGTCTTGTACAGCAGAATTATGACCTCTCTTTTCCTGCTGGTGATGCCCCTGCCTATACATCCCAGCATCCTATTTGCTTTACCTGATGCCTTGTCACACTGTTTCCCTACCTTGAGGTCATCAGAGATGACAACCCCAAGATCCCTTTCCTGCTTGGTGCATGCTATATCCTCACCCCCCAACTGATATATTGTGCCAGGGTTTTTGTTCCCCATATGAATTATCTTGCACTTCTTTGCATTGAATTTCAACTGCCAAACCCCTGACCATTCTTCAAGTTTCTGCAGGTCGCTTCTCATTCTGTCTACAAATCTACAAATTCTGTCTAAAAATCAACACTCACTTAAAGCAGCAGTTCAACAAAAATGTTAAGCTACTGTACCGTACCTGTTAAAATTACTGTCCCAGGTCCTTCCTAGTTATTTATTTACAGTATTTATTTATTGACATTGGTCTACCAGATATATATACAGAGATAAAAAAATCTTATTTACAGATATGATCTAGGGGAAACAAAATACTGTAAATAGCATACAACAGTATACATGGTATATATAATACATAATCTGCCGACAATGTCTATATATCTATGTATAATAAAGAAATGGTTTCCTATAATGTGTCATTTATATATTTTTCTGGCTCCATTTGCTTTTCATGTCCACAGCACTATTTCAAAGCAAAAGAAGTGATCATACCTTTTTTCTTGAGGAAAAAACATTTAAAATGCCCAGATTCTGTTAGAGATTAAAATGTTTACCAGCAAATGAAAGTGGAAGACACCTGGCTGTGTTGCAGTACAGAAGGTGGGGGTAGCTTTGCTGCTATGCCACTTTAAGATGCAGTGGAAAGATTAGGTTAAGTAAGCACTAATGGTGTTAATGGCCATACTTTACACCTCCCGGGTTGACTGCCGTCACAAACAAAAGGCTATATTGACAACAGACCTTTTTTGTAAGCAGGACATGCAGCTGAAACAATGAGGCAGATAACAAAATATGTTTCAAAAGTATGTGAGCACTCAAAATGGTTCAAAAACCTGACCAGCACAGAGCAAAACCAGATTACCGGTTGGGGACCCTGAAAACCTGATCACCAGGTAAAAAACCTGACAGGTGGCAACCCTGTTCCCATGTTGAACAAAGGACACAGGTGGATGTCATTATGGTAGCAAGGAGGTGCTGAAGGGTAGGTGGATACACACACACACTCTCTCTCTCTCTCTCAAAGACGGCTGGGACAACATGGAAGTGTTACTCAAAGTGAACGTCAGACAATGCCAGAGCCCCTGCCACACAAAGGCTAGCTATTCAGGCAATCTGTTCCTTCCCATAACTGCTCCAGCTGACTACTCTATTAAACCACTCCACCATGCTGCTTCCCCTAGTAATTTTCCCCCTTTTGGTCCCCCTGCTGTCTCTTCCACCCTCCTCCTGGCCAGTTATGCTGGAGTGTCTGCAAAGACTACATTCCCCGTCCACACTCCCTCCTCCCTCCGACACCTACCCTGAAGGCAAACTCCCCACGACTCACCTGCTGAAACCATTTGCAGGCTCTTCCATCCGTCCGTTCTCCTTCTGCCTAGGCCAGATAGCCCTACATCCCACCACTCAAGTCTTCTCTGTGCTCATCCAGCTTTCACCTGCCCCTCCCCAAAGCCCCTGAGGGCATGGCCCCTAACCAAACTGATGATCACTCTTCTACTTCTGTTATCTGGGGACATAGAGCCACATCCTGGACCTTTCTCCCCCCACGATCCAGCCTCCACCGCACCCTCTCAACTCCCCCGAGGTCCGAAACTGGTGCACCTGAACATAGGCAGCCTTCTGCTCAAATTACCCCTGCTGCAACCAGCTGTATTCTCACTTCAGTCAGACGTCCTGGTTAAAACCCCACAATAAAAACTCAGAATTTGCCATCCCAGGATACATTGTCATCCGCCACAATCGGCCAGGTTGCGAAAGAGGTGCACAAAATATTAATATACAAGTTAGCCAGCCTGGGAGTGGGTCCCAAGATGACAGCCTGGGTAAAGAATTGGCTGGAGAATAGGACACAGAGAGTAATAGTAAATGGAGTCCACTCTGAAGAAAGGGGGGTTACTAGTGGGGTACCGCAGGGTTCAGTATTAGGACCGGTCCTCTTCAATGTCTTTATAAGTGATATTGCAGAGGGACTGGAAGGAAAGTATGTCTTTGCAGATGACACAAAGATCTGCAACAGATTTGATGCACAAGGTGGGGTGGAAAGGATGAGAAGGGACTTGGCAAGGTTAGAGGAATGGTCAAATGTATGGCAGCTTAGATTCAATGCTAAGAAGTGCAAGGTAATGCACCTGGGAAACAAAAACCCAGGGGAAGAGTACACAATGGGGGGTGAGATACTAACAACAACAAAAATGGAAAGGGACCTGGGGTAGTCATATCAGATATCCTAAAGGTGGGCAAGCAATGTGAGAGGGCAGCAAGAAGGGCTGGGGGGATACTGGGATGCATAGGGAGAGACATCACCAGTAGAAAACAGGAAGTTATTATCCCTCTGTACAGACAGCTGGTGAGACCCCATCTGAGTACTGTGTGCAGTTCTGGAGACGCAATCTCTGCAAAGACATAGACAGGATGGAAGCTGTAAAGAGGAGAGCAACTAAAATGGTGCAGGGTCTGCACCGGAAGACATGTGAAGAGAGACTTAAGGAGCTTAATATGTATAGCATCGAGGAAAGGAGGGAGAGGGGGGACATGATAGAAACTTTCAAGTACCTTAAGGGAATCAACAAAGTCCAAGAGGGTAGCATCTTTCAAAAAAAGAGGTGTGCAAGAACAAGGGGGCACAATTTGAAGATAGAAGGGGGGCGGCTCAGAGGTAATTTAAGGAAGTATTTTTTCACAGAGAGGGTGGTGAATGTATGGAACGGCCTTCCAGAGGAGGTTGTGGAGTCACAAACAGTGGTGGAATTCAAGCATGCATGGGACAGTCATAAGGCAATTCTAGGGAGTGGGGGTAGGAAGAAGTAGGCTGCTGGTTAACTAGGATCTGCAGCTTATCCATCAGGTAGGGAAATGGGCAGACTGGGTGGGCCAAGCGGTCCTTATCTGCCGTTAAATTCTATGTTTCTATGTATATCGCATCCATGCTGCAGTTCGCCAATATCACCCTATCTCATCCCACACAATCCATCGACACACTACTAACAAAACTAGCCCTCCCACAAATTGCACCTGTATTCATTGCAGGCACTTACTGCTTACCTGACACCATGTTGCCTGCCATCTTGGACCACCTCGGCTACCTAAAAACATGGACCGCAGGGGGCAAGCTCCACATCCTTGTGGATTTCAATCAAAATTGGCTCTACCATGCAAACCCCAAACTCCTGAACAAAGTAGGTGCCCTAAACTTTTCTCAAATGGATCACCGAGCCCACTCGACTCAACCATGCTAGCCATCCAAAAGATGGCAGACAAGGGTGAGGTAGTACTGGTTGGAGACTTCAATATTCCAGACGTGGACTGGAGCATCCCAGCAGCAGCATCAACTAGGAGCAGATTTATCCTGGACTCCCTTCAGGGTGCCTTCCTCAAGCAACTGGTCATGGAACCAACTCCGGCAGAAGGCAATACTGGACCTTCTGCTCACAAACAGGGACAGTGTGATGGGGTAACAGTGGGGAGCACCTGGGTAACAGTGACCACCAGTCATTGTGGTTTGAAATCACAGAAAGAGCAGAACCAAACCACACAAAAACACTTATCCTGGATTTTAGGGGGCAGACTTTGGGAAATGGGGAAATACTTGAAAGAGGCATTAAGGGGAATGGGACAGGAATCAGGGTTGAGGAACAGTGGGCAGTATTTAAATGGGGATTATAAGAACAACAGAATTATGCATTACAGGTTAGCAAGAGGAAAAGGAAGAGGAGACCATTATATTTTCCAAAGAGGTAGCAAAGAAAGTGAAAGCCAAAAAGATAGCATTCAGGCAATACAAAAGACACAGGCAGAAGGGGATAGGGAGAAGTACCAGGAGAAACAAAGGGAGACAGGGAAGTCAGTAAGGAAGCCAAAGCTCAGACAGAAGAACACATTGCAAAATCAGTGGTTAAAGGGGACAAAACCTTTACAGGTACATAAGTGAAAAAGAAAGACAAAGGAGGATAGTGAGACTGAAGGGGAGGATGGGAGTCGCATGGAGGATGACAACAGTAAAGCTGACATATTGAACAGGTATTTCTGCTCAGTCTTTACTGAGGAAGAGGGGGTAATGGGTCTGAAGAGAGTACAAGGGTGAGAATGGTGCAGAAATGGACACAAGTCCCTTTACACGAAAGGGTCCTGAAGGAACTGGAAGTACAGAGTTGACAAAGCAATGGGGCCAGATGGGGTGCACCCCAGGGTCCTTAAAGAACTAAGAGAGGTGGTGGCTGAACCTCTGGCTATCCTGTTTAGCCAATCACTGGAAACAGGGAGGTACCCAAAGACTGGAGGATAGCAGATGTAGTCCCTTATACAAAAGCGGAACAAAGAGGAAGCAGGGAACTACAGACCAGTCAGCCTCACCTCGGTAGTGGGAAAGATCATGGAAGCACTTGGAAGGAGAGATTGGTGGAACATCTGGTTGTCAATGGACTACAGGACCCAAGGCAGCATGGTTTCACCAGGGGAGGTCATGTCAGACCAATCTCATTGAATTTTTGACTGGGTGACTAGGAGGTGGATCAGGGAGGGCAGGGACATGGCCTATCTGGACTTCAGCAAGGCCTTTGACACTGTGCCACATAGAAGACTATTACACAAACTGGGGAATATGGGTGTGGGCAGGACAGTAGTGGTGGGTAGGTAACTGGCTGGGTGGCAGGACACAGAGGGTGGTGGTAAATGGCTGTCATCCACAGAGGGAAGAGTGACCAGTGGGGTACCACAGGACTGAGTGCTGGACTGGTCCTATCTAACATCTTCATCAGAGACATTGCACAGGATCTAGAAGGCAGAATTTCACTGTTCGCTGATGACACAAAGCTCTGTAACAGAGTAGACACACCAGAGGGTGTAGACAGAATGAGAAGGGACCTGCAGAAACTTGAAGAATGGTCAAGGGTTTGGCAGTTGGAATTCAATGCAAAGAAGTGCAAGATAATGCATATGGGGACAAAACCCTGGCACAATATATCAGTTGGGGGGTGAGGATATAGCATGCACCAAGCAGGAAAGGGATCTTGGGTTGTCATCTCTGATGACCTCAAGGTAGGGAACAGGTGACAAGGCATCAGGTAAAGCAAATAGGATGTTGGGATCAGGCAGGGCATCACCAGCAGGAAAAGGGAGGTCATAATTCCGCTTATACAAGACACTAGTGAGGCCCCACCTGGAGTACAGTGTACAGTTCTGGAGACCATACCTACGTAAGGACATAGACTGGGTAGAGAAGGTTCAGAGGAGGACAACAAAGATGGTGCATGGATTGCATCACAAGTCCTATGAAGACAGGTTGAAGGAACTGAACATGTACTCTCTGGAGGAGAGGAGGGAGACAGGGGATATGATAGAGACATACAAGTATCTTACAGGGAGAAACAGAGTGCAGGAAAACACTATTTTTAAGCGAAAAAGATGTTCCAGGACTAGAGGGCATGGGATGAAGTTGGAGGGGAGACGATTCAGAGGAAACATGAGAAAGAATTTCTTCACAGAACGGGTGGTGGACAAGTGGAACACCCTGCCAGAGGAAGTGGTGGGGGCTGAAACAATCACGGGATTTAAGAATGCATGGGATAGACATAAAGGAATTCTAGAGGTCAGGGATAAGGGGAAACAGACTTCTAGGAAAACAAACTGAACTTACAAGCTCAAATGGGCATTATCTGCTGACACTGTCTATGTATCTATGTATCTATGTAACCACAAAATGCTTAACCACTCTCTCCTTGATTGGTCTCTCATCTTCCACCCACATCAGATACTAGCCATGGGCCTACTTCCCTACTCCCTTAGTGACCACAACATGACTTACATAGTCAGGAAAATCTTCATGCCCAAGGCGCCCCCCCATCCTGTTGACCAGGTCCTGCAAACCCCTGGACCTCACCTCTCTTTTACATGACTTAGCCATTACAGACTGGTCCTTCATCCACCAAGCTTCTTCCACTAAAGCCACTCTGGAGGGTTTCAAAACAAGGTTGCTTGCTGCCTGGAACCACTATGCCCCGCTCAGACCGTCCAGGGTGCATGGTGCCCACCTCCCCATCATCACAGCTGATGTCATTGCCAACCTCAAAGCAAGAGACCTGGCCTGGAAACCTTCTTAGGAATTCAGCTCACCCCAAGCTCACCTAAAGTACTGTGCTCTGTGCAACGCATGCACTAGGCTAATCTTCCAGGCAAAAGCCAAGTTCTTCAATACTGCCTTTCACACAAACGTAAACCATCCTGTTAAATTCTGGAAGGTCCTCAAATCGCTTTTTGCCCTCCCCTCCCACCTACTATAAACATAGGCACATCCACTAACCCTCCAGCTGTAGCCACAGCTTTCAACTCCTACTTCACTAACTGCACTGCTATCCTCTCTCCCTTCCCCCAACCCCTCCCTCTGCTCCCATCACGCCTGACCAAGCCCCGCCACCCACCTACTCCTTCTCCTTCTGTCCAGTTACACCACTAGAGGTGTACAATGCCCTTCTTGCTTCTGACCAATGGCAAGTGCCTCTCCAGCCTTGATGGCAAAATGTTGTACCGAGCCAGTCCGGTGACACTGAGGGTTGAGGTGCTGGATGCCACACCTTGTGCCACGCCAGTGAGCTGGGTTCAGGAATGGACTCGGGTTGTTCGGGGGTCAGTCAGGGGAGGTAAGGATTGAGCGTCTGGAGGACTGCTCTCCTTCCTCGGGGAGGAAGGTTTGTGCTGCATGCATCAGCACAACAAGAGGGGTTCGGCCCACGCCCAGGGTGCTTGACTGCCTCCACGGAGGTGGAGACAGCTGCTGTGCCCATTGCATGGGCGCAGGCGCAAGGGAGAAGAACAGAGGAAGAAACCGGGACCCGGCAGGACCCATGATGGCCCCGATGTGCTGGAGGATGTACCCCTCTGAGGGAGGGGTCATAGCCCCTACCAGGTCTGCGGAAGTGGTGACAAATAATGTGATAAAAATTAAATGTACATATAGGCCCCTGCCATTGCCATCCCCTGGCAGTGGTTTTCAACTTATCCTTCTCTCTAGCCTTGGTACCAGCTGAGTGGAAGCATACCACAGTCATCCCAGTCCCCAAAGGAGGTGATCCCTCTGCCCAAGGAAACTACTACTTCATTTCCCTCTTTCCCATACTGGCTAAAATCCAAGAAACACTTACCCTCTTTCAACTCGCCTCCTTCCTCAACTCCTCTTCTTTCTATACCCCTTACCAGTCTGGTTTCAAGAAGTCCCATTCCACCACCACCTCCCTGCCGAGGCTCATGGACTCCATTCTCTCTGCCATGGATAAAGGGCACATCACCTTAGCCATTTTAGTCGACCTAGCAAATGCGTTTGACACAGTATCCCACTCCCTCTTCCTGTCTAAGCTCACCAGTGTAGGGCTTTCTAGTATAGCCACCGACTGGTTCCAATCCTACCTGGTTGGCCGGACGCAGTCTGTCAGGATTGGTAACTCCACCTCCGATCCCCTTCCTGTCATGTCAGGGGTGCCATAGGGCTCTGTCCTGGGGCCACTCCTGTTCTCTGTCTTCCTAAATGACCTGCCCACTGCCTGCCCACACACCTCCATTCACATGTATGCAGACTACATCGTGCTATAGTAATCCGGCCCCTCTGCTTCTGATGTGGCGACCACACTACAGCAGGACTTCAACAATGTCCAGCTCTGGTTTCACTCCAATCAGCTTCACCTCAACACCAAGAAGACAGTCTCCTTGACCTTCGGCACAAGACAGAGACTTTCTCGGCTCCCCTCCTCCCTGACTTTCCACACCCTGGACAGGACTTCACTGGAGGCCTGTCCCTCCTTCAGATACCTCAGGGTCTAGCTCAACAAGCACCTTGACTTTTCTGTACACATCGATGACATCCACAAAAAACTCCACCCCAGACTGGGTGCACTTTACTGTAATCATGGTTGCATCCTGTTGCTGGCCCGTCAAGCAATTATACAGAAAATGATTCTGCCAATTTTTGACTACGGAGATGTGGTCTACAGTGCTGCCCCCAAGTCCGTCCTGACCAGATGGGACTCCCTCTTCCATTCCTTCTGTTGTTTCGTTCTCGACTGTCCCTACTCCACCCATCACTGTACCTTCTGTCAATCCCTGGGCCTACCCTCCCTACAGGTCCGCAGATCATCATACTGCACACACCTCACTGCCAAGTTCTGGTACCAGTCCTTGACCCCCTACCTCTCTTCAGTCCTGTTTGCCACTCCCCCCAAGCCTACGAGAGCTCAGGCAAAATGACACTCGACTCCTACATATTCCCCACAGGTCCACCTTGACAGGCCACGCAGCTTTCAGCTACTGTATGGAACTTCCTCTCTCCAGAATATTCAACACACCTCTCCCTCCCAGCACCCCGACGGTCTTCTGTCAGCACATTTCTCCTCCACCTGCTCATGTGCCTAACACATCCTCAGCTCCTAGGCCAGTTACCCCTTCCTGGGTTTGCTCTGTGATGCTATTTATATCAATCTTATGATGTGAAGTGCTTGTCTCATGCCTCACCTGTTCTCTGTTTATGTGCATCTTGTAATGGCTGCACTATTTGCTTATATAATCCTGCCGTTGTCCTAATTTGCACTGCTGTACTTGTATTATTGTTACCGAGTTTTTACCATTGCTGTATTATTACTGTATTATTATCGTTGTTATTCTCTTTATTTTATTGTACTGTCCCCAGGACACATCTGGAATCGAGTGGTGCTCTGCTCAGCATGTCTTCCTGGTAAAACTCTTAAATAGATAAATAAATAAATAATTAAATAAGATAGCGCAGAGAGGGACAGTAATTCTGTAGTTAGGGCAGGTGAACAATTTTAGATAAGGATAGCTCATAATTTTGGTGTACACCAACTATCTGTTAACTTGCTTTAGTTTCATTTTCTTGGTAAATGTGCAACCCTTTTGTCCTCTTGTAAATACATCCTTTTGTAAATACTTGTAGTATTTTAGTAAGGATTCTATTTTTTATAGAACCAGTGACTGCATGTTTTTTTTTTTTAAAGATAATTGTACTATTTCTGCTGGACTGTGTTTGCAGTCAATCTCCGAAGGGGCACTCTACCCATAGTTATTGTGTTGACCTTCCTGACCTTGAGCAAGGAGGAGGTAAAAAACAAGTCTCTTGGTTCCTGTTAGTACTGACTGGTTCCTGACTTTCTGGTTATCTCTGAAACATGGCTCAAATCTGCAACAAAAGACAGTGAAATAAATCTTCCCAACTACCAGCTCTTCAGATCTGACCGTCCATCTAGGGGCCGTGGGGTAGCCATCTATGTCAAAGCAAACATCTCTGCATCCTGCCTCAATATTACATCACAGCCAAAGGAATTCGAATGTTTATCAATTAAAATAACCCTTCCCAACATGTCATCTTTTCAACTGATTGGCTGCTACAGGCCCCTCTCTGCAGGCCTCAAACTCCTATCCCACCTAGGATCTATACTTAATCAAGGCCCTGAAGACACCATCATTTTAGGTGACCAGAATTTAAATTGGCTAGCCAATGCATCTGCACCCCTAGTAACCTTCTGTGACACTTATGGTTTCACTCAATTAATCAAAGAACCAACAAGAATTAACCCAAAGAATAATCTCAACAGCACACTCCTGGACATCATGCTGGTAAATAAGCCTCATCTGTATTCTCATGCTGGAGTGCTATTCAGTGACATTAGTGATCACTGTCCCATAGCTGGCATAAGATCAACAATCAAGCCACCCAACCCTGCAAAATTTCTCCCAAGAAGGTCAAAAAAGAACTTTAATATTTCAGAATATCTCCATGATTTGTGCCACACTACACATTGGCAAGAATTCTATCTCACAGCTTCAATAGAGACAGCTCTTCAGATCTTAAGTGATATTATCACAAGTGCCCTCAATATACATGCACTCTCACCAGTGTCAGAACCAAACTCAAATCTTGTCGCTGGTTCTCTGCTGACTTCAAATTCAGACTGCTTGCCAGAGATAAACTCTGGAAAAGGCAAGAAAGACAAAGGATCCAAATGACTGGCTTCAATTCAGAAAAGCCAGAAACTCCTGCACAAAACAGGTAAGAAATGCCAAGGCTGCCTTCTACACAGCTGAATTGGATGCCTCCTATCACAACCCTTCCAGGTTCTGGGGTACCATAAAGAGGATCCTAGGTCAAACTTCTACCCCTGTCTTACTACCCAAAGTGCACCTAAATAGTATTGAAATCACTGACAAGCAAGAAATCTTAAATGCCTTCAACGACCATTTCACTACAGCTGGTCTAGCTTTCGACTCCTCACCTGCAAACCTAATGAGATCATCACTAAACTTGCAATCTACTGAGGGACAAAAGGCTGCTTCCACATTCTCCTTCAAACCAATACTCTTACAAGAAGTAGAAGACCTTCTTTTCCAACTGGATACAACTAAAAGTGCAGGTGCAGACTCCCTGGATCCCTACTTTCTAAAAGTAGCACTGCACGCCTTAGCTGCCCCCCTCACTCACCTCTTCAATCTGTCCCTAGCCGCTGGTTCTAGCCCCTCAATATGGAAGACAGCTCAAGTGTTTCCACTACTTAAGGCTGGTGATCCCATGGACCTCAACAACTATAGGCCCATTTCCATCTTACCAGTACTGTCCAAGATGCTTGAAAAGTTAGTAAACTTTCAGTTAAGTGCCTACCTTGATACCAACAATCTCCTTAACCCAGCTCAATCTGGGTTTAGATCTATGCACAGCACCATCTCTGCCTTAGCAAAGTTACAAATGACTGGCAGACTGCCTTAGACAAAAAGAATAACACCTGTGCTGTGTTCCTGGATCTAAGCAAAGCCTTTGACACTGTGGACCATGAACTACTAATCTCCTCTCTGAACTCCATAGGCCTTGACTCACTCTCTTAAATGGTTCAGATGCTATCTCGAAGATTACAACTGGTAAAAATGAAGGTGACCTATCCACCTCTAAACCACTCCTAAGAGGAGTACCGCAAGGCTCCATCCTGGGCCCCATCCTCTTTGCCATTTACATCAACAATATTGACTCCAATCTCTCACAATCTAATATTCACCTTTTTGCAGATGATACTGTACTATATGTCAGTAATCCCTCACCATCAAAAGCCTGTGAGCTTTTACAGTCTGAGTTCTCCCTCCTACAGCACAACTTATTAGAAAAGAAATTACTACTAAATGCCAAGAAAACGAAAGCTATGTTCTTTGCCACCAAGAGCTGCTCTTCCACTGTCCCATCATTCACCCTCTCACAATTATCTACCATCCTTGGTGAAAATCTGGAATACGTGGACAAATTCAAATATCTTGGAGTCTGGATTGACAATAAACTTGACTACACTAGCCACATTGAAGAGCTCCTGAAAAAGCTTAGACAAAGACTTGGCCTATTTTATAGGATCAAACACTACCTGACCAGAGATTCCAAACAATGGCTAATCCTGGCATCATTCCTATCCTCATTGACTATGCTGACTTCCTCTATGGCCACTGCTCCCTCTCCCATTTAAATAAATTAGACACCTTGTATCATAGAGCTATTAGATTCATTACAGATCTTCCCTCCAGCACCCATCATTGCTCTTCTACAATGCAGTCAGTTGGACATCCCTACAACATAGAAGAAACAAAATGCTGCTGTCTGGATCTACAAAGCTCTGACAAACAAACTCCCTTCCTACATCTCAGACTGTTTCAACTGGATCACATCCAGGCCTTACACCCTAAGGATCAATAAACTCATCATGCTGAAGATTCCTATCACCTGCACCCGGTATGGAAGGTCTGCAATCAGCTATTCCCTAGCACTTATCTGGAATTCTCTTCAAAAGACCCTGGAATTGGATACCCTCATTCCTTTAACATCCTTCAAAAAACTGTACACTAGTCTATTCCCAGAATCATGCAACTGCTTCCATAAGGCCTAGTCCTCTCACACCCCCTCCTTCCCCCACCCCTTTTTATGCCACCCCCTATTTCTCTATCCTTCTTCTAGCTTGTTCTCCAACCTACTTCATACAAAAATGCCCACCCAAGTCCAACTACCCGAGCTTTATCCCTACTATACTGTCTGTTTCTTTCCTTTTAATATGATTTAGGTTTATTGTCATTTTGCCTTGTATATATGTAAATATTTGCATATCTGTCTCATTCATAAATCATTGTATTTGTGTTCATTCTGTACCATGTTTTTGTGTAAAATGTGTAACCTTATATTGCTATGACCACTCAGGTCCATCTTGTAAATGAGCTATGCTCAATGATGTTCGCCTGAATAAATAAAGATTTTGATTGATTGATTGATTGATTGATTGATAGTAAAAACCTTGTAGTGGCAGTGAGCTGGAAAACCCTGGTGAGTGGGATTTCTGTTACAATGCCTAATGGCAAATGCACAGCTAATAATACCGCATTCTAATAAACTTATATGGTATAGGCAAGAATAAGAGTAATGGCAAACATTTCCTTATAATCCCTCCTATGAGGTTATGGGGCAAAATGTCGAACAGCCTCATAGAAAAGAAATAGTGTGTCATTTCTGATGAAAAACATTGGCATACTTCAGCATGCTGATGTCCCTATAGTGACTACGCAACAAGTGGCAAAGACAGCATATCATGACAAAAATTGTAAGTACTAAAACAGCCTGAAGCATAAGCAACAGGTTAAAAGTAATCTCTTTCCAAGAACTAGAGATCAAAAGATCAATATCACCATCATGTAATAAGGAATCCAGGTTTGGGAGTGGATTTGGGCCTTCTGGTGTCGGCGGGGGGTGGTGAGAGGCTCGAGTGTCCGGAAGACTGCTCTCCTCTCCTGGGGTGTGATCTGGGGGTTTCCCACCTTGTAGTGGCTCCCGGTGGAGACTGGAGGCACTACATTCAGGTGGGGATGTGCAAAGGGGGACATATACGGGAGGGGGTGGGTGCGTTTCCTCTTTGCACTGATGTCACTGCACATCTGCCACCCTGGGGAAACTAACCAAGGTGGAAACCCCCGGTCTCTGGGAGGATGACAGTGGTCCCCAGGGGGCAGTGCACACATCCACCTCCAGGGATTACATATTTAAGTCTTTCAGCATGCCTTCATAGGGTTTGTGATGTAATCCTTGCACTATATTAGTTGCCCTTCTTTGAACTGCCTCCACCTTGTCTGTGTCCTATGTAGGTAAGATCTTCAGAACTGGACACCGTACTTGAGGTGTGGCCTCCTTAACATCCTGTGTAATGGAATTATGACCTTCCTTTTTCTGCTGGTGATACCCCTGCCTGTGTATCCCAGCATCCTGTTTGCTTTTCCTGCAACCTT
The DNA here is from genome assembly GCA_016271365.2 of Neoceratodus forsteri. Classification (NCBI taxonomy): domain Eukaryota; kingdom Metazoa; phylum Chordata; order Ceratodontiformes; family Ceratodontidae; genus Neoceratodus; species Neoceratodus forsteri. The sequence goes on from JADMNL010000022.1 coordinate 569,876,973, forward strand.
GCTGCACTGCCTCCCTACCCTGAGGTCATCAGAGAGGATAACTTCTAGATCCCTTTCATGCTTGGAGCATTCTATAATCTCCCTCCCCAGATGATATGTTGTTCCTGGGTTTTGTGCCCCATTGTTTGTGTTACATCTCAACTGCCAGTCCCTTGACCAGTCTTCAAGCTTCTGCAAATCGCTCCTCATTCTCTCCACATCCTCTGGCATGTCTACCCTGTTGCAGAGCTTTGTATCATCAGCAAACAGGCACATTTTTGCTTCTAGTTCCTCTGCAATGTCACTGATAAAGATATTAAAGAGGACTGGTCCCAGCACAGATCCCTGTGGAACCCCACTGGTCACCTTTCCCTCTGCAGAGTGACAGCCATGTACTACCACCCTCTGTGTCCTGCTATCTAGCCAATTTTCCACCCACTTTACCACCATCTTCCCTATTTTCATGTTCCCTAGCTTGTTTAATAGCCTTCTATGTGGCACAGTATCAGAAGCCTTGCTGAAGTCCAGGTAGGCCACATCTACTGCTCCTCCATGATACACCTCCCTTGTCACCCAGTCGAAGAACTCAGTGAGGCTAGTCTGGCACAACCTCCCTCCTGTAAAACCATGTTGCCTTGGGTTCTGTAGACCATTGGCAACCAGGTGTTTCACTATTCATTCCTTCAGTAGTGTTTCCATTATCTTTCCCGCTACTGATGTCAGGCTGACTGGCCTGTAGTTTCCTGCTTCCTCTCTGCTTCTGTCTTTGTATAGCGTGACTACATCAGCTCTCTTCCAGTCTTTGAGTAACTCCCCTGTTTCCAGTGACAGGCTGAACAAGGTTGCCACAGGTTCTACCACCACCTCTCTTAGCTCCCTCAGCACCCAAGGGTGTACCCCATCCAGCCCCATAGCTTTATCGACCCTTATTCTTTCCAGTTCTCTTAGGGCAGCTTCAGTACTGAGAGTGTGCTGGTAAGCGCTTGTTTAATTGCTTACCTTAATGCCAGCACACTGTACAAGTTTTTCAGAACTGCTCCAGAATTACTGATTCAGCATCCACAGAATGAACTGAACTTTCCTGTGTGCTGCCGTGTAGGAAGGGGGCTTGATGGCAAGCCCAATCAGCTGAAGCAGCTAGTGAAGGGGGTTGGGTGTGGTGCTTCAAAGCCTGTGCTCGTGCACGGCACGATCGCAGGTTTTAGACAATACTGAGTAAAGTTTCCTCTGCATGTGAAAGTAGGTTTGTTTAAATTTTTAAGGTAAAAATGCCACCATTTCTGTATCTGGGGCTGTTTAGTTTGAGTCTGGGAATTTTGTTGGGGTGAGGGGTAATAGTATAAAACGTTGGGAGGAAAACTATACAGAAATATATAATAGTGCTCCACAAAACCTACAACTTGTGTTTTTGGCAAATATGTACACTGGATATTGTGATATAATTTGAAGAATACAGTAATATCTTGCTAATTATTTAACTAGCCAAGTATTTTTTCACAGAGAGGGTGGTGGACGCATGGAAGGGTCTTCCTGAGGAGGTCGTGGGGTCAAAAACAGTGGGGAAATTCAAGAATACATGGGACAGACATAAGGCAATTCTGGTTGGGGGTAGGAAGAAATAGGCTGTTGGTAACTAGGATCTGCAGCTTATCCAATAGGTAGGAAAATGGGCAGACTGGGTGGGTTAAGTGGACCTTATCTGCTGTCAAAGTCTGTGTTTCTATGTTTTTCTATGTTAACTTCTGAAGGATTGTCGCATATACGTGTATATACATTTTCCAAAACAAGGTTATGTTGCTGCATAGCACATCAGTATTCGGTTAAAGATGCTTTGTTTTTACAAGGAGGGTTATTCTGATTTTATTGTTATTCTCAGGAAATGTGCATTTAAATGCAGGTCCATGAATTGCTCATAATGATTATACAATGGATGACTTTGCTGTTAGAGCAAATTTAGATATGGTGCACTTAAATGTTAGGAGTCTTCTTCTGAAGGTAGATTATTTAAGAGCCTATTTAGAAGTGACAAAACCTGAAGTCCTTGCAGTTTCAGAAACAAGGCTAAATTCAACGGTTAAGGATATTGATATTTATTTCAACAATTTCAACATTTTTAGACAGGACAGATACAAAAAAAAGGGGAGGTACTGAGTGGGGGATGAGTAACACAAACTACCCTGCAAAGGTAGGAGCGGAGAGCAGGGGCAAATAGAATCAAGGGACAGAGCTGGTGTCCTCCTGCAGAAAAGGGGGGGACACTCCCTGCTCAGAGTTGGTACATTCAAGGGTAACATCAGCAGGTAATTTTTCCCCAGAGGGTGGTGAACGTGTGGAACAGCCTACCAGTGGAGACAGTGGTGGACATGAAGACAGCACAGGCCTTCAGAGTAAGCCAGGGCACATTTCTGCTTGCAAAGGCAATCTCGAGGTACCCTGGGTAGTAGAGTGGGTAGGCAATTGGTTTGGGTTTGCACAAACTACTTGGTTTTCCATCCTTGCCTATGAAACAGAGAGGAGTGGACAAGATAGACCTAATGTCCCTTCTGACCTTAAATTAGTGTGTTACTATGGCCCACCCTCATTATTCCCGGGTCGCCCCTGAAAAAGGGACCTCCGGGGCCCAGTGGGCCTACCCGGTCATCAAAATTCAATAAATAAATAAATATTAAGCAGCAGTTTTTGTTAAGGCAAACATTATGTAACATCCATTTTTTTTAATTCTGTTTATTGAATTTCAAATGCAGAACAAATACATTTCATATACATACAGATGATAAACATCTCACAGTGCATGCGTACTTCAATCCATCCCATTTTGCTACCAATCACCATTTACAATACACCATAAAGCACCATGAATCCATACACAGGATTTATCTAAACACATTTACAAACCTATATGAATTAAAAACAACAAATACAAACAGTAAACAATGCTGGCCGCATAATAAGGTACCTCGAGTAACCAGTTCATTTCATATAGGGGTCAGTAGGATAACGCACTGAAATAACATTAAAATGTATATATGCTCACACTCCCAGAATTTGATTCTTCAATATCTTTGAAGTACTGCATTAAGACACATAAATGTTGCCTCTGCTGGTGGGAATGAATTCATAAAGGTGCCCAAAGTCCTTTCAAAGGGGTATCTCTCTCTCTCTCTCTCTCTCTCTCTCTCTCTTTAAGCTCATATATTACCCTTTCTAGGGGCAAAACTCTGGCCACCAGTTCCAACCACACATTCACCATAGGTCTTAAACAGGAAACCCAGGTGTTTTGAATACATTATTGGGCTAGTATTAATAACACACTTACCACTCGAGGATGTGGGTCCCACTCATCATTATTCAAATGGTCCATTCCCAGCAGCACAGACAATGGCGTTTCAGGCACTGAGAGGCCTGTTCTTTGTTCAGTTTGTGCTCCAAACTCTGTCCAAAATGGATGAAACATAGGGCATTCCCAACAGTAATGAATATATGTCCCCCTTGCATTGTGACACCTGCCGCATAGAGGCCTTACCCCCGGAGAGAACTTAATGTACCACCACTGGGGGTAGGTAAAACTGGTGGAGAAACTTAAACTGGGCTTCCTTGTATTTATTGCACCGGAGTACCATCCACTTTATATTGTCCTTTTCTTCTGTCTTGTAAGATGCTGTTGCCCATTTTAAGTATATTTTAGTACTAATTTTTAGATTGGAAATAAAGAGGTACAAACTGCCGTGCACCATCAAACATGGTTGCCCTCATGTTTTCAGCAGAATTCATAGCTGTTCTTAAACACCCATAGTTTAACATCACTTTTCCTATGACCTCAGTATGATTAGCTAGCATGCAACAGACACAGTTCCTCATGGTCTGGGTCACTGAAGAGATCAGAGCTAATTCCAGGCTACAAAACAGGGCAGACATAAAATACAATGTGTCACCATCTCAACTGATTGGGAAACAAAAAAGTGAACAGAGGGATCCACAGCACGGGTTGACAATAGATGCAGAATAAAGTACAGTATCGAGAACATCTTTTATAAATGAACTACTGCTAAAAGTGCCATCAAGATATTTTTAAGAATTCACATTTTCACATTCTCACCATGCAGACGAAACAGTTATTACCCCTCCCACTACCTCCCCATCACACGTTGGCATTTCAGCCACACTTTATCAGCAAGTTTAATGCATAAAAATACAAAGTTCCTGGGCTTTCACCGCCTCCGTGCTCCATGGTTGCAGTGTTTATTAATGAGAGTTTTTTATTTGGGGAAGAATGACTGGAGAAAAAGGAGCTGAAAATGCTGTAAGGGCTGTGCCACATTTGGGTTCTGAGGATGCCAGAGAAATGCATTATATTTTGGTGCTTTGGGGGGCTATGTAGGTGGGGCCCTTTTTCTCCATGTAGGGGTTCTTGTAGTCCTCCTTTGTGGGTGCCCTTAGACACCTGCGGATAAAGTACAGCAAGATATCAACAAAGAGCTCAAAAAATTCAGCGATGGTGCAGACGGAAAATCCAACCCAGAGGCCAACGAGGCCTCCCATGTTTGAAATTAGATCGATCTCCTGCAAAGAAAAGCACAAACAACAGTTTTAAGTTTCTGGTAACCAAGTAACTGCACTAGGCATGTGCACACCTATTTCTCCGGCACATATCGGGGACGTTACAGTGTGGTACAGGCAATAAAGAACAGGACATCTTATGAGGGACAGTAGTACTGACAGAAACACAGATAACAGTAGATGCAGTCTGTTGGCAAAAGCTAGACTGCAGTGCAAATAGCAACGCAACATAATCAGTTAGAAATTAAACTAGTATATAAGCAAAGTGTCAAAGCTTTGTAGTAGACATTTCTAAAGTGGTCTGGACTCCAAGACATTTTCATCAATTGCATTTATTCTTTTCTGGAGCTCCATTAACATTTAGGTATGTAGGGCTGGAGAGAAGTAAAGCCTGCACATGCCAGGCTGGTAGAAGAGAGCAGATGTAATGTTGGGATGCATCTGAGGTGTGTGTAAGGACTTGAGAAGGCCAAGGAAGGTGTTCCTCCCCCTGTACAGGGCCTTGGTTGGACCATGGCTGAAGTACTAATTGGGTGTGTGTGTAAGGACTTGAGCAGGTCAGAGGAAGTGTTCCTCCCCCTGTACAGGGCCTTGGTTGGACCACAGCTGGATACTAATTGGGTGTGTGTTTAAGGACTTGAGCAGGTCAAAGGAGGTGTTCTTCCCCCTGCACAGGGCCTTGGTTAGACTGGGGCTGGAATGCTGATTGGAGGTGTGTGTAAGAACTTCAGCAGGTCAAGGTTGATGTTCCTCACCCATACAGGGCCTTGGTTAGACACAGATTCACAGCCGCCAGCGTTGCTTGCATTAGAGGATTCCTGGAGCCAGTAAAGGCATCCCAGGATCCCTCCAAGCCCACAGATTCACAGCCGCCAGCGTCGCTCGCACTAGGGGATTCCTGGAGCCAGTAAAGGTAATTGTACCCCTGCTGCACCATCTCTGAGAGTTTTTCTGTGCATTTAAAGACTGTGAAGATTTTATTTGGAACATCCGACCATGCCTGCTAGTTTCTGGCAGCTGCTATTCTGGACCCACACGGCGGTCTCCCACAACGTTTTCTAGCGGAGCTTTAATTGGAGCCTCAGGACGAGTACTGCTGTTTTCACTGCATTTCTGGGTCTCTGTTCTGCCATGCTAATTAGTGCCCTGTATGTTACCAGCCACTCTTGTAATTCCAGCTCAGGGGATGTTTGTGTAATTATTGCATATTCTGCAGCTCTAGCCTCTGTGATGGAACTCAGCTTTGTAGTGCAAGCATAGCATTGTACCTGTTTTTGGTGCTGTTTTGCTTACCTGTTCAGGCTGATTCACTGAGTTTGGAAACCCCATGACCTTGGCCAGACCTACCATGCTATGGTAGCATTCTTTCCGTGAATTCCTGAAGGTCTTCATTTTTCCTGTATTCCAGCCGGTGCTCACACATGCAAAGTACCTCTCTCCCTCTAGACAGTCCTTGGCCTGTTCTCTTCCCCCTCTTCTGCTGCATACTAATCACCCCCTTTGTTCTTTCACCCTCATAGGCATCCCAGGATCCCTCACACGAGGGGATTCTTGGAGCCAGTAAAGGTAATTGTACCCCTGCTGCACCATCTCTGAGGGGTGTTAGCCCGTCGATGCTTCATGTAGACTGCCCCACCTGCCCTTCTCTCCCATGTCTTTCTCTTCATCTTCCTCCCCAACCTAGTCCTTGCCCCTGCACTAGCACCCAATTATTCCCCTGGTACCCCCTCCACCACCATGGTCTTCCTCCCTCTGCCCACGCACTGCACTCCTGTGTCCTCCACATGGCCCCCCAACCCCCCTTTCCCCTCATAACCCCTCAGTTTATCCATGTTCGTTGCCTTACAAGTATCCCTACAGGGGGACCTGGAGGCTCTGGAAAGATGGTCTAGAAAGTGGAAGCTGAGGTTCAATGCAGGGACATGCAAGGTACTCCACCTGGGGGCCAGAAACCCGGGCCAAGTGTACACCCTGGGGGATGCTGCAAGTCTCGATGGCTGAGAGGGACCTGGGGGTGGTGGTGGATGTCAAGATGAACAACTCTGAGACTTGTAGGAGGGCAACAGCCAAGGCCAACAGGATGCTGGGATGCATCGCTAGGGGGATCACCTCCAGAAGGAGGGAAGTGATACTCCCTCTGTATAACTGCTTGGTGAGGCCGCACCTTGAGTACTGCGTGCAGTTTTGGTGGCCACACTTAAAGAGGGACATTAAACTCCTGGAGAGGGTCCAGAGGAGGCAAACCAAAATGATTTGGGGCTTGGGGGACAGGACCTATGAGGTGAGGCTCGAAGAGCTAAATATGTACACACTGGAAGAGAGAAGGGACCAGGGGGACATGATAGAGGTCTTCAGGTACATGAAGAGGGTAACTAGGGAAGGAACAGTCAGGGTGCTTCGAAGGAAGGAGGAGGGGGCCACTAGAGGGCATGGGTGGAAGCTGGAGGGGGGAAGATTCAGGGGTGAAAGGAGGAGGTGCTACTTCACTGAGAGGGTGGTGGAGCCATGGAATGCGCTGCCTAGGGGGCTGGTGGAGGCAGAGACAGTGGAGGGGTTCAAGAGGGGGTGGGACAGGTACAGGGGAAGGGTTCTGGAAGCAAAATCCAATGCAGCAAGAATATCCGGAACTGGGAAGGGAGAAGCCAGAGAAGGCGAGGGGGACAGCAAGGTCAGCACCCAGGGTGGGGGCTGACCAAACGAGCAGACACGAAAGACCATTAGGCCTATTCTGCTGGCATTTTAGTATGTTAGTGTCCTCCCTTCCCATACCAGTTGTTCTTACCAAACTCTCCTGCCAGCCTTTTCTTGGTCGTAACTCCACGAGGCAATACAAGCTGTCGCTGCTCAGACCCCTGCTTCTTCTCCTTATGCTGATGTCTGGGAACGTACATCCCAACCTTGGACCAGCCACCCCCTCCAACTCCTGCCACCATGCAGCTGAAGGCCTGCGCATCACCTCCATCAATATTTGCAGCTTGTTGAAAAAATTCGACTCCCTTCAGGGCTGGATTGCCTAACATCAACCAGACATACTCTCCCTGGTTGAAACTTGGCTCCCAGAAAATATTCCTGACTTGACAATTGCCATCCCTGGTTACTGCATCTTCAGAGCTGACAGAATTGGCAAATGTGGCAGGGGCTGTGTCATCTACCTTCACAACACCCTTCAGTGCCAAGCTCTACCACCTGCCTTATTAGAGCAGGGAGCCCAAACCCTCTGGATCTGATACCAACCAACCGCCCCTCAAGAATCATGAATGTCGCTGTGCTCCCCAACACCTTGAGCAACCACTCCCCATATCCTGCTCCTGGTCCTGTTATAGAGCTAAACCACAGCCCAAAATCATCCTCCAACACCGCCTTAAACCTGGGAAGCTTCAGTTTCTCAAACACTACCTCAGCTCTTGGGATTGGTCACTCATCTACAGGGCCACCAACATCGACTCGGCCCTAGACTACTTAATTTCCTCATTCAACGCTGCCTGTGACATATATGTCTCCTACCTGAGGTGCACTGTTAAGGAATCCTCCACCCCATGGCTTTCGTAATCCCTCCTCGACCTGATGCGCCACTGCGATTCTCTCTGGCATATTGCCCTGGCTTCAGGTAAGCCAGCTGATAGGCAACAATATCAGGTCTTTAAACAAATGTACATAGGGGATTCGCAAAGCCAAGGCCGAGAACTTTAAGGCCCCCCACCTCCACCTGGGGCTCGGGCAGGAAATTCTAGGATAACCTCAAGGAGCTAAATGAGAAATCCCAGTCCCCCCCCCCTCGGTCATCAACAGTAATGGCAACACCACCTTCGACCCCAAACTCATTGTGGGCATCCTTAACTCATCCTTCTCTGACCTCAGTAGCATACTCCCCTTTTCTTTGCCCCCTAACCTCCCAGGCTCCCCCCTCCCTCCCTCACCCCTTTCCACCTCTGGATTCTACCACTCCAGAAGCCAAGCCCTACTTCTTGAAGGCCTTAGGGCACTCGTGAGTTAGTGGGGACTCCCTGGACCTAAAACTTCTGCACCTCACCCTTGATGAAGTCCTCTCCCCCCTCACCTGTATCCTCAACCTTTCCCTCTGTCTTGGTGAGTTCCCCACCAAATGGAAAACAGCTGTCATCAACCCTCTCTACAAAGGTGGTGACTGCGCTTCTGCAGGGAACTACTGTCCCATCTCTATTCTCCCCCCCAAAAACCCTGGAAAGAATTAGAAACGTAGAAACATAGAATTTGACGGCAGATAAGGACCGCTTGGCCCACCTAGTTTGCCCATTTTCCTACCTAACAGATAAGCTGCAGATCCTAGTTAACCAACAGCTTACTTCCTCCTACCCCCCACTAGGACTGCCTTATGCCTGTCCCATGCATTCTTGAAGTCCCCCACTGTTCTTGACTCCACAACCTCCTCAGGGAGGCTGTTCCATGCATCCACAACCCTCTCAGTGAAAAAATACTTCCTCACATTACCTCTGAGCCGTCCCCCTTCTATCTTCAAATTGTGCCCCCTTGTTCTTGCACATCTCTTTTTCTGGAAGATGCTACCCTCTTGGACTTTGTTAATTCCCTTGAGGTACTTGAAAGTTTCTATCTAACCAACTCACTGACCACCTCACTAAGTGTAACCTCCTGTGCCAGGGGCAACATGGCTTCCATCAGGGACATAGCACCACTTCAGCACTGCTGAAATTTACTTGCTATCTACACTTTGCCCTTGACAAAGGCCAACTAGTTGGGGCTACCTTTGTGGACCTGTCAAAAGCCTTTGACGCTGTCAACCACCCACTTCTCCTCTCCACCCTCACCCACTCAGGCCTCTCACATGAAACCATGAGCTGGTTTGCTGATTATTTGACATACAGATCTCAGCAAGTTAAGATTGGTAATGTCCACTCCTCATACCTCCCGGTCAGGTCAGGGGTCTCACAGGGCTCTGTCGTTGGACCCCTGCTATTGAGCCTTTTCCTGAACATGCTCCCTAAAGCCTGCCCCAGTAGGATGCTACTATATGCCGATGATGCAGTCTTGTTCTACGCCCATTCTGACCCTCATATGCTCCAATACTCCCTACAAAAATCCTTCTCAGACACTGAGACCTGCTTTGTGGAACACCGCTTAGTCATAAATTATATAAAAAAAACAAGATCATGTTATTTGCCAGCCACCAGAATAGGCACAAGAGCTTTACCCTCCAAATTCTCAATTCCCTATCTCAGCCCCTTGACCAGGTTACCTACTTCAAATACCTTGGCAACACATTTGATCTGGCACTTCCCTTCCATGGACATATTCACCACCTATGCATCACTGTCAACACCAGAATTGGACTACTGCATTGGATTAAGCACTGTCTCACACCAATGCCCTTCCCTTCACCATCTCTTCCTCCATCCTTGCCCTTATCAATTACGGAACTCAAATCTATGGAGCTGCAGATACCACTTCCCTCCAAAGAGTTAGGGTAACACTCAATGAAGCCTGTCGCCTTGTCCTTGGCTGCGACCACACCACACACACCTGCACACTATACCCTTTGACCAACTGGCTAATCTTCGACAGTGGGCTCAAGTACCAAATCTGTATTCTGACAAAAAGGATCTCCACAGGGCTAACCTCCCCTGGGCTCTCCTCCCTGCTACAGCTGGCCCCCTGTTCTAGTGCCACCTGGACCTCCACTAAATCCTCTTTCATTATTCCCCATTTCAGGACCCATCTTGGTCAAAGATCCTTTTCCTACCAAGCCCCTCACTGGATGAACTCAATCCTTACCTCCATCACCACTGAACATAGGCTCAGTTGCTTTAAAACCCTCCTCAAGGGCCACCTTCAGGCCGGCAGCGCCTATGATTGTTTTTAGGTGCTCCTACCCTCCTCTTTTCCTCTCCCCAACAAAGGATCTCCTCCTGCTGTCCACTACCTGCGATTGCTGGCTCTTTGCCCTAACCCTTCTCCCCCTACTGTGTTGCTTTGTTCTGCATTATTTTACCTGGTAACTGTTTTATATTGTACCTGCACCCTGTTGTATGCCTATTGTTATTCATTTGTGTGATTGTTGTTATAATCTACTGCCTTTTACTGCTGTACTTCTACCTGGTAACTGTTTTATATTGTACCTGGATAACCAATGTATGCCTATTGTTATTCATTTGTGTGATTGTTGTTATGACCTATGTTATGTCAGTTGTCCTCTGACATGGAGCCTTTGTAAATGAGTCTGTGACTCATAGGCTGAAATTCCAAAATGTTCAATAAATAAAAATAAATAAATAGACTGCAGCTGGAGTACTGATTGGGGGTGTCTGTAAGAACTTGAACAGGTCAAGGGACGTGTTCTGCCCCCTGTACAGGGCTTTGGTTAGACAAGGGTTGGAGTACTGTGTGTGTGTGTGTGTGTGTGTAAGGATTTGAGAAGGTCAAGGGAGATGTTCTTCCCCCCTGTACAGGGCCTTGGTTAGACCATGGCTGGAGTACTGATTGGGGGTGTACGTAAGGACTTGAGCAGGACAGGGGAGGTTTTCTTCCCCCTGTACAGGGCCTTGGTTACACCAAGGCTGTAGTATTGATTGGGGGTGTACGTAGGGACTTGAGCAGGACAAGGGAGGTTTTCCTCCCCCTGTACAGGGCCTTGGTTAGACCGCGGCTGGAGTACTTATTGGGGGTGTACGTAAAGACTTGAGCAGGACAAGGGAGGTTTTCCTCCCCTTGTACAGGGCCTTGATTGCACCGAGGCTGGAGTACTGCTTGGCTGTGTGTGTGTAAGGATTTGAGCAGGTCAAAGTAGGTGTCCCTCCCCCTGTACAGGGCCTTGGTTAGACCAGAGCTGGAGTACTGATTGAGGGTGTATGTGTAAGGACCTGAGCAGGTTAGAGGAGGTGTTCTTCCACCTGTACAGGGCCTTGGTTAGACTGAGGCTGGCGTACTGATTGGGGGTGTGCATAAGGACTTGAGCAGGTTAAGGAAGGTGTTTCTGCCCCTGTACAGGACCTTGGTTAGACCGAGGCTAGAGTACTGCTTTCAGTTCTGTTCCCCACTATACAGAGAGGATATTGAAGAGATTAAAGGGGGCCAACACAGGATCACCAAGCTGATTAGTGGTTTATGTGGCCAGCTCTATAAGAAGAGACTGAACATACTCAAATGTTGCTCAGCCTAAAGAAGTGAAAACTGAGATGGGAGTTGATCACAAGTTTTTGAATACTAAATGGGAAAGACAGGGTGGTGTATGGATGTTTGAGATGGTGAGTGCAAGCAGACCTAGAGGGCATACCCTTAAGGTAAGTGTGTGTGTGTGTGTGTGTGTGTATGGAGGGCAGAGGAGGGAAAAACATTAAACAAAATTACTTCATGCAGAGGGAAGTTAACATTTTAAATTTATAATTGTGTATTGTAATCTGTTTTTCCTTGATTGTCCTTCTGCTGTCACGGAACCTATGTAAATGAGCTTTAGCTCATAGGTTGTAATTCTGAGAAATAAATAAAAAAAATAGCCTACCCACTGAAAATGATAAGCTAGCACTGTACAGGGTTTTAAAGCAGGACTAGGCAGAATCCTGAGGGAGAATGCAACTGAAGCTTACACACAATAAATAGGGGTAACAGGACTAGATGAATTCATGAGGAAGAATGGCATTTAGGGTTACACAGCATAATTAGGGGTTACACAAGACTAGAGAGATTCCTGGAGGGGGGGAATGGCATTGAGGGTTACACAGCATGAACAGGGGTAAAACAGGACCAGACAGATTCCTGAGGGAGACTGGCATTGAGGGTCATACAGCATGAGTAGGGGGCAACACAGGACTAGCGAGATTCCTGAGGGAGACTGGCATTGAGGGTCATACAGCATGAGTAGGGGGCAACACAGGACTAGAGAGATTCCTGAGGGAGACTGGCATTGAGGGTTACACAACATGAGTAGGGGTAACACAGGACTAAACAGATTCCTGAGGGAGAATGACATTGTGGGTTACACAGCATTAGTAGGGTAACACAGGACTAGACAGATTCCTGAGGGAGAATGGCATTGAGGGTTACACAGCATAAGTAGGTGTAACACAGGATGAGACAGATTCCTGAGGGAGAATGGCATTGAGGGTCAGACAGCATGAGTAGGGGGCAACACAGGACTAGCGAGATTCCTGAGGGAGACTGGCATTGAGGGTCATACAGCATGAGTAGGGGTAACACAGGACTAGACAGATTCCTGAGGGAGAATGTCATTTAGGGTTACACAGCATGAGTAGGGGTTACACAGGACTAGACAGATTCCTGAGGGAGAATGGCATTGAGGGTCATACAGCATGAGTAGGGTAACACAGGACTATACATATTCTTGAGGGAGAATGGCATTGAGGGTCATACAGCATGAGTAGGGGGCAACACAGGATTAGACAGATTCCTGAGGGAGAATGGCATTGAGGGTTACACAGCACGAGTAGGGTAACACAGGACTGGACAGATTCCTGAGGGAGAATGGCATTGAGGGTTATACATCATGAGTAGGGGTAACACAAGACTAGACAGATTCTTGCAGGAGGATGGCATTGAGGGTTACACATCATGAGTAGGGGTAACACAAGACTAGACAGATTCATGCAGGAGGATGGCATTGAGGGTTATATAGCATGAGTTGGGTAACGCTGGACTAGACAGATTCCTGAGCAAGAATGGCATTGAGGGTTATACATCATGAATAGGATAACACAGGACTAGACAGATTCCTGAGCAAGAATGGAATTGAGGGTTATACATCATGAGTAGAGGTAACACAGGACTAGACAGATTCCTGAGGGAGAATGGCATTGAGGGTTACACAGCATAAGTAGGTGTAACACAGGATGAGACAGATTCCTGAGGGAGAATGGCATTGAGGGTCAGACAGCATGAGCAGGGTAACACAGGACTATACATATTCCTGAGGGAGAATGGCATTGAGGGTTACACAGCATAAGTAGGTGTAACACAGGACGAGACAGATTCCTGAGGGAGAATGGCATTGAGGGTCAGACAGCATGAGTAGGGTAACACAGGACTATACATATTCCTGAGGGAGAATGACATTGAGGGTTACACAGCATGAGCAGGGTAACACGGGACTAGACAGATTCCTGAGGAAGAATGGCATTGAGGGTCATACAGCATGAGTAGGGTAACACAGGACTAGACAGATTCCTGAGGGAGAATGGCATTGAGGGTTACACAGCATGAGTAGGGTAACACAGGACCAGACAGATTCCTGAGGGAGAATGGCATTGAGGATCATACAGGATTAGTAGGGTAACACAGGAATAGACAGAGTCCTGAGGGATAATGGCATTGAGGATCATACAGCATGAGTAGGGTAACACAGGACTAGACAGATTCCTGAGGGAGAATGTCATTTAGGGTTACACAGCAGGAGTAGGGGTTACACAGGACTAGACAGATTCCTGAGGGAGAATGGCATTGAGGGTTACACAACATGAGTAGGGGTAACACAGGACTAAACAGATTCCTGAGGGAGAATGGCATTGTGGGTTACACAGCATTAGTAGGGTAACACAGGACTATACATATTCCTGAGGGAGACTGGCATTGAGGGTCATACAGCACGAGTAGGGGGCAACACAGGACTAGAGAGATTCCTGAGGGAGAATGGCATTGAGGGTCATACAGCATGAGTAGGGTAACACAGGACTATACATATTCCTGAGTGAGAATGGCACTGAGGGTTACACAGCATGAGCAGGGTAACAAGGGACTAGACAGATTCCTGAGGAAGAATGACATTGAGGGTCATACAGCATGAGTAGAGTAACACAGGACTAGACAGATTATTGAGGGAGAACGGCATTGAGGGTTACACAGCATGAGTAGGGTAACACAGGACTAGACAGATTCCTGAGGGAGAATGGCATTGAGGGTTATACATCATGAGTAGGGGTAACACAAGACTAGACAGATTCTTGCAGGAGGATGGCATTGAGGGTTACACAGCATGAGTAGGGTAACACAGGACTAGACAGATTCTTGAGGGAGAATGGCATTGAGGGTTACACATCATGAGTAGGGGTAATACAGGACTAGACAGATTCATGCAGGAGGATGGCATTGAGGGTTACATAGCATGAGTAGGGTAACGCTGGACTAGACACATTCCTGAGCAAGAATGGCAATGAAGATCATTCATCATGAATAGGATAACACAGGACTAGACAGATTCCTGAGCAAGAATGGAATTGAGGGTTATACATCATGAGTAGAGGTAACACAGGACTAGACAGATCCCTGAGGGAGAATGGCATTGAGGGTTACACAGCATAAGTAGGTGTAACACAGGACGAGACAGATTCCTGAGGGAGAATGGCATTGAGGGTCAGACAGCATGAGCAGGGTAACACGAGACTAGACAGATTCCTGAGGAAGAATGGCATTGAGGGTCATACAGCATGAGTAGGGTAACACAGGACTAGACAGATTCCTGAGGGAGAATGGCACTTAGGGTTACACAGCATGAGTAGGGGTTACACAGGACTAGACAGATTCCTGAGGGAGAATAACAATGAGGGTTACACAGCTTGAGTAGGTTAACACAGGACCAGACAGATTCCTGAGGGAGAACGGCATTGAGGGTTACACAGCATGAGTAGGGTAACACAGGACCAGACAGATTCCTGAGGGAGAATGGCATTGAGGATCATACAGGATTAGTAGGGTAACACAGGAATAGACAGAGTCCTGAGGGATAATGGCATTGAGGATCATACAGCATGAGTAGGGTAACACAGGACTAGACAGATTCCTGAGGGAGAATGGCATTGAGGGTTATACATCATGAGTAGGGGTAACACAAGACTAGACAGATTCTTGAGGGAGAATGGCATTGAGGGTTACACATCATGAGTAGGGGTAACACAGGACTAGACAGATTCATGCAGGAGGATGGCATTGAGGGTTACATAGCATGAGTAGGGTAACACAGGACTAGACAGATTCCTGAGGGAGAATGACAATGAGGGTTACACAGCTTGAGTAGGGTAACACAGGACCAGACGGATTCCTGAGGGAGAATGGCATTGAGGGTTACACAGCATGAGTAGGGGTAACACAGGACCAGACAGATTCCTGAGGGAGAATGGCATTGAGAATCATACAGGATTAGTAGGGTAACACAGGAATAGACAGAGTCCTGAGGGAGAATGTCATTTAGGGTTACACAGCATGAGTAGGGGTTACACAGGACTATACATATTCCTGAGAGAGAATGGCTTTGAGGGTTACACAGCATGAGTAGGGTAACACAGGACTAGACAGATTCCTTAGGGAGAATGTCATTGAGGGTCATACAGCATGAGTAGGGGTTACACAGGACTAGACAGATTCCTGAGGGAGAATGGCATTGAGGGTTACACAGCATGAGTAGAGGGTAACACAGGACTAGAGAGATTCCTGTGGGAGACTGGCATTGAGGGTCATACAGCATGAGTAGGGGTTACACAGGACTAGACAGATTCCTGAGGGAGAATGGCATTGAGGGTCATACAGCATGCGTAGGGTAACACAGGACTATACATATTCCTGAGAGAGAATGGCTTTGAGGGTTACACAGCATGAGTAGGGGTAACACAGGACTAGACAGATTCCTGAGGGAGAATGGCATTGAGGGTCATACAGCATGAGTAGGGTAACATAGGACTATACATATTCCTGAGAGAGAATGGCATTGAGGGTTACACAGCATGAGTAGGGGTAACACAGGACTAGACAGATTCCTGAGGGAGAATGACATTGAGGGTTACACAGCATGAGCAGGGTAACACGGGACTAGACAGATTCCTGAGGAAGAATGACATTGAGGGTCATACAGCATGAGTAGGGTAACACAGGACTAGACAGATTCCTGAGGGAGAATGGCATTGAGGGTTACACATCATGAGTAGGGGTAACACAAGACTAGACAGATTCTTGCAGGAGGATGGCATTGAGGGTTACACAGCATGAGTAGGGTAACACAGGACTGGACAGATTCCTGAGGGAGAATGGCATTGAGGGTTACACAGCATGAGTAGGGTAACACAGGACTGGACAGATTCTTGAGGGTGAATGGCATTGAGGGTTACACATCATGAGTAGGGGTAACACAGGCCTAGACAGATTCTTGAGGGAGAATGGCATTGAGGGTTACACATCATGAGTAGAGGTAACACAGGACTAGACAGATTCCTGAGGGAGAATGGCATTGAGGGTTACACATCATGAGTAGAGGTAACACAGGACTAGACAGATTCCTGAGGGAGAATGGCATTGAAGGTCATACAGCTTGAGTAGGGTAACACAGGACTATACATATTCCTGAGTGAGAATGGCATTGAGGGTTACACTGCATAAGTAGGGGTAACACAGGACTAAACAGATTCCTGATGGAGAATGGCATTGTGGGTTACACAGCATTAGTGGGGTAACATGGGACTAGACAGATTCCTGAGGGAGAATGACATTGAGGGTTACGCAGCATGAGCAGGGTAACATGGGACTAGACAGATTCCTGAGGAAGAATGGCATTGAGGGTCATACAGCATGAGTAGGGTAACACAGGACTAGACAGATTCCTGAGGAAGAATGGCATTGAGAGTTACACAGCATGAGTAGGGTAACACAGGACTAGACAGATTCTTGCAGGAGGATGGCATTGAGGGTTACACAGCATGAGTAGGGTAACACAGGACTAGACAGATTTCTGAGTGAGAATGGCATTAAGGGTTACACAGCATGAGTAGGGTAACGCTGGACTAGACAGATTCCTGAGCAAGAATGGCAGTGAGGATTACTCATCATGAGTAGGGTAACACAGGACAAGACAGATTTCTGAGCGAGAATGGCATTGAGGATTACACAACATGAATAGGGGTAACATAGGACTAGACAGATTCCTGGCGGGAATGGCATTGAGGGTTACACAGCACAAGTAGGTGTAACACAGGACTAGACAGATTTCTGAGTGAGAATGGCATTAAGGGTTACACAACAAGAGTAGGGGTAACACAGGACTAGACAGATTCCTGGGTGGAATGGCATTGAGGGTTACACAGCATGAGTACAGTTAACAGTAATAGCGCTGTGTGCTTGTGTGGTACTTACGGTGATTGAAGGCTCCTCTTCAATCAGTTCGTAGTTCAGCTGTTGGTAGTAGACAACAACTTTGACCAAATTATCCCTACAGAAAATGACAGTTTGACATGCATTCAGAATGAAGATTACACTCACAGCACTGGAATCACATTTAATGAGCTTTCACAGATCCGTGGACCGTGGACTGGGTTTTCAAAAGTGATGATGCAGATGGGATTTCTGACTGTGGGCTGTGCCAGCCTTATCTGAAATATGTCAGAACATTGATGCATCTGAGACAGTTTACCTGCTTTTGATACAAAAGTGACGCATGTCTTTTTTCCTTTATGCTTTTGTTGTTTTCTGTGTTCAAACTGCCGCAGTTGCAGCAGAAAGTTAGACCATGTTTTATATGGTCTAATGTTTTGTGGCAAGTTGCAGTAAAATGATGTAGTGAGTCCTGGATTTTCCATTGAAAGCCAGCTCTATGTCTTTAAACTGAGTTCCCCTTCCCCTTATTTAACTGGTAACGTTACTTGAACTAGTAGTGCTCCGTTCAGAGCTACTGTGTGGAGGTTTTGTCCCTGTGGGTACCACCTTAACACCGCAGTGCAAGAAATAGGCTGGACCAGGGTTACTGGGACTGCATTGCAATCAGGTACCAGTTATTGCCACTCACTGAATCACACTGTTTTTATCACTTCCAGAAGAGATCAAAGAAGTTGCATTTATATTTTGAATGCCTTCTCTATGCACAGTAAAGATGGTGCTGACCTTTGACCCCAGGAGTTCTAGTCCACTTGTGCACACTTCTGAGAGCTTTCTTCTCCCCCCCCACCAGACAGGCCCCCAATGGCACTACCTTGCACCCAGCCCTGTCATCTGTCTCCTTGGTACTTAACTCTCCTGGTGTTCCTCTCGGGCTTACCCCCAGGGTGGAGTCTTGGGGGGGTGCACAGACCCTGGTAAACTTTAAGCTCAGTTTCCAGGGAACACCATGTTTGATAATGCGGCACCTGCAGTGCAAGGCAGGTGGCATCCAACAACAGTCTAGCTTTTCCTCCCCTTTTTTGTCCCCCTGGGAGACGAGGCACGCAGTGACATCATGGTGTATGTGCCAACGTCTGCCATGTCTTCCCAATCTTCAAGCTCTGGCAGCCTCTCCCTCAACTTCCACCAGGGGTCAGTCAAGTAGCAGGTGCTTCTACAGCTTCCCTGTGAGGGAAGAGCAGTCCTTTGGACACTCAGTCCTCCTGCCCCCCAAGCCCTCTAACAACCCAGGCTTATTTCCAAACCTGGGTCAATGGTAGCACTACCGCTGTGCCACTGTGCCGGCCCCACCTGACAGCTTTTTATGAAGGACATTGGAGATAAACTAAATAAAAACAGAAGGCATACATCCAGCACTGCTAAACATTATTTGCAAGAAAAATGTGAATTTCTTCTCATTTGCTCTCTCATGCTCTGTATCAATAGTTGTCATAAAATGGGTAGGGAGAATTCTGCTTCCTGATTGGTGGAGAGGGTTCCAAAGAAGTGTGGTTAAGGAATAGTAACTGCACTGCTAAACTTATCCTACCTTTTTTTGTTAACGGTAGACCCATTTTATAAGCACAATAAGACACTTCAGGGTGTGAGTTACTATTCCTGAACCACACTTCCAGGTGGTTGATGGTACTCAGCGCAGATGCCTCATGCCTCACAGCGGATCTGGCCATATGGTTCAGAAAAAGTAACCCACCCCTTGTTGTGTCTTACTGTTCACTTATCTGCTGTCCTAATGTGCTTGTCTACATTTGTTGAATTATTTTGTATTAATCTTGTACACAAAAACAATGCAACTCAACAAGCAGCAAACACACACAAAGGTACTCTATGCACAGAACACATCTATTATCCTAGCTGTGTACCTACAGAGGTAAATGTAGATCAACTGCACAGGACAGCAAAATTATTCAGTCATCCATATTTTCAACATGAACATTTCCAGTACACATCAGTAATGTGGCAGAATACAATATTGCAAAACCTGTATCAGATCGGGCTGGATGAGAAAAATGGGGAAAGGGGAGATGGCCAGACTAGTCATGTGAACCTTGGCGCTGCCAGCAAAGATCTATGCCCAGGTGCATAATCTACATACATACTGTACAGAAAGGTGTTCAGTGACCTAATCCTATCTGTGTTCTTGATGTCCCCCTGGCTGTGTTACTTCTACCCTCCCCCCCAAGGCTAACTGTGTCGTAATCAGGTAATCCATCTGGCAATATTGTGCTCCTGAGTTTTCCTCCTGCACTGGCTTAGTTAGTGTAGTATAACATTTTCATTTTAAAATATAATTTTATTTAAGTATAACCTTTCACAATATCTAGTCAAGTGACAATATTTGGTCAACTGTGTTGTGATATAGCCTTTCACAATATATAGCCAAATGTCTTGTGATACCTTTATATTTCACAACATTCAACATCAAATGTCCCATAATAAACTTATCAGGATGGTGTGCCCTTATTAAGATGATACCTTTGTATTTATGGAAGGTGTGCAAAAGGTGTGCAACAGAGAAGGTTGCAGAATATTATGCAAGAAATGTAGTAAACACCTTTGATGTTGTGTAAGAAATGAAGTCATACCTATGTTCTGACACAAATTCACCACACCCTAAGATTACTATGTTATTTTGTTATATGATTGGTTTATAATGGGGTGTGGGTATTTTTCAAGATAACAAATCTTTATATAAACACTATATGTAAATTGAATAAGCTAGCTCCAATAAAGATGAAGGAAAGAACATGCATGTAAACCTGAAGAACCGCAATAAACTCTTTGAAGAAATCTGAAGGCTAGAGTGAATTTCTTTTGCAAACACAACACAAACCTTACAATTGGTGCCGTGGCTCGGATGTCTGAAGACAGTCTATATGGTTGCTGATGACATCAAACGGACTGAAGGGGCCAAGCTGCGAACGCCTTACTGCACCTGATCTGATCAATCAAGTACAGAAGGGAGTCGAACAAGGGACTCAGGAGGACTGGTGTGAAGTCACACATGATTTGCCAGCCAGAAGATAGATGTAAGTATGGATACCATTTTATGTAAATTTCTAGAAACACATTTAAAGGAAGGTCCGTACCGCTCTCCTGAACAACAGGAAGATGCGTACCTATGCTTTACTAAACAATGTATGGACAGAAATGAGAAAGTTAAAGTGGATAGAACTAAGTTAGCCAACATCTGTCAAATGTATGTACAATATCAGTATGAAATAACAGCTAGAATGTGTAATATGAAGAGGCAGATGTTAGAAAATGAAAAGAAATGTACAGAAGGTTTAGCTCTCCAAGAAAAGGAGTCAGAAAAATGTGTTACTGTAATAACAGATATGGAAAAGAAATTAGAGAAGGAAATGCAAAAATGTGCCACTGATACCAAATAAATGGAGTATAAATTAAATGTGGCACAAGGGGAGGTTTGTGGGTTAAAGATTACGAATAATCAGTTAGAAGAGAATATTAAATTTATAAATAAACAGAGTCAGGCTCAAATTAATGCACTGACCAGACAATTGCAGCAGGCAGTAGAAAGATTGGACCATGTAAATCAAGAATATGCCCAAGACGTCTCATATAAAGAACAGACCTTGTATACATTACAAGCAAAGGCACAGCTGCAGTGCCAAATCTCCTTAGAATTAAGACACCAAATAACCTCATTGGGTGAAGATGTTCAAAAATATAAACTGGCACCTGTGCAGGTTAAACACCCCTTTCAGCCAAAATGTTGTAGCTGCAAAGTGGTTACAGATGGTTCCTCGAGCTCCAGTAGTTCTGAGAGCGAGGAAGAACCCAGAAGAAAGAGGTGAGGAAAAATGGCTCCTTTCACAGTTAAAATGACTGGGGAAAGTTCAAAATTGCTCCGCCCAAGTAAATGGATGAAAAAGTTAACTCCCAAGGCTCAAGATGGGTTCGAGGATGAGATAAGGGTACGTACAGCAAGCACTGAAAATTACAAAACTCATATTGATGAAGCAGAAAATGAGTAGCATAAGAAAAGGTTAGAGGACAAAATAGCAGATTGTGAAACGTACAAAGAGGCCAAACTAGAAAGGTTGAAGGAGGATTGTGAGGCACACACCCCAGAAAAGGAGGTACAAGAGGCTATCAAAAAGGTGGAATATGTTCAAAAGTTCTCCCAACGAGATTTGACTATACAAGAGTCTATGCAGTTGGTAGATCAGTTAGGCAAATGAGAGCCTGGACAGAATGTGTTCCCCTATTGTGCAAAGCTAAAAACATTAGTAGCTAATTTTAATCTGACCAATAAAGATGTATGTAAAGTAGTGACACTCTCTCTACCTGCTGTGTTACTCCAGAGCCTTCCAGCTAACATGGTTGGTACGCAGACTCATCCTGATAACGACGACACTTGGGCAAGTATAGATGAGATCCAAGCTGCTTTACAGTCAATGCATGGTGTGTCCCACACAGATTGGGGAAAGATTTATGAAGTACAATTACTTCCTGAGGAATCTCCGGTTATGTTTATTAACCGATTATATGCTGCATACGCCACCTATGGAGGTGTGGCCAAACCTAGTAAAGATAAGGGGCCATTTCTTAGTTTGATAGATCGGCAGGCTACCTTAGTCCCTGCATCAATACGCAAGTTATGTAAGTGAGCACGTACATGTGCAGAAAAAGAAGAGTTGTTGACAGACTGGTGGCGAATGCAACAAGATGATCAAAGCCCAGAAAAGGGAAAGGGCAAGCGGCGAGTAGCCGCTATTGTCAAAACAGAGGGTAAAAGTAGATATACCTGTAATAATTGTAACAAAGAAGGGCACTATAAATGAGATTGTTGGGCAAAAGGTGGAGACATGGAGGGAAAAGAAAGACAATTAATGGAAAGAAGATGAGCACAAGCTCTTGGTAATGATGCTAAACCAGGTGGTAAGGCAGACTTACAAAAATGTATTGAACTGCTCAGTAATTTGGTCAATACTAGGGCTGTGGCAGCCATTAAAAGAGAACCTGATGAAGAAGAACTGATACAATTAGGGCAATGATGGGATGAAGCCCCACCTTCCAAGTCCTAGGTAAATTAATAGAGGACTGGGAGGGTCGTCCTACTGTATTGACTATGGTCAGGGGCTGCCAGACTGTTATATTGGTCGATACTGGAGCTACAGTTAGCATTACAGATAGTGACATGCCCGTAACAACCCATGGAAAGCAGCAAATACGTTTGCAAGGCTTCTCGGGGGTGGTGGTGGGGGTGTTAACAGCATACTTAACAAAACCAGCTATGGTCCAGATTGGAGAACAGCAATTCAAATGTATGTTTTGGAAATGTAATACACATGAAGGTACCATCATGGGTATGGACATTTTGGAAAACATGGTTTGGTAGTAGATCTTAGTAAGATGATTTTATGGAAAGGAAGTACTACTAACCCAGGACCAAATGTGGATGATTTGCATAGTATAAATACTGTAAAATCTTTAAAAATCTACCATTTAGAGGAATTATGGAAACACATACCTCAATGGATAGTATCTGTGGTTAAACAGCATGAAACAATTTGGGCTAAAAATGCTACAGAGTGTGGTGGGGTGCATAATATGGAAGTTCAAATTGAAGGACCAGATCCCCATCCACAAAAACAATATGCTTTTCTCAAAGAAGCTCATGAAGAAATATGTGTGATACTGAGACAGTTACAGTCACAAAAGGTCATTAGGCCTATCTGTTCAACAGTGAATGCCCTTCTTTAGCCTGTACATAAACCCAACGGTACCCAGCATTTAACAGTGGATTATAGGGTATTAAATAAGGTCACACCCTTGGTCACCCCAGTAGTATCGAGGCTTCCTGACTTGATAACTCAGTTGTCTCCTACAGCTACAGTTTATACTGTATTAGATGTGTCAAATGGGTTTTGGTCCATCCCTGTCCATCCTGCTAGTCAGTATAAATTTGCATTTTCTTTTCAGGATAAACAGTACATTTTCCAGTGTTTACCCCAGGGTTTTCACTCTTCACCAACTTTATTCCATCATTGTCTAGCTGAGATATTGTTAGGATTTTCTCACCCTGTGGCAATAATTCAATATGTGGATGACATATTGTTACAGACTGACACACATCAGGAACATGTCCGTTTATCAAATGAGCTGTTAACTGTATTACGCAAAGGAGGGTTAAAACTAAACCCGAGCAAAGCTCAAATTGGGAAATCACAAGTCACCTTTTTAAGGATTTGTATTAATCAGAAAGGACGAACTGCAGACCCAGACAAGAATCGGGTCATACAACAGTTACCCAGACCTAATACAAAATCAGCACTTCAACAATTTTTAGGAATGGTAGGCTTCTGTAGAGATTTTATAGAAGTATTTACTAGTATGGCAAAACCACTATACAATTTGTTAAAGAGAGGGAAAGAGACAGATATCCTCCAGTGGGAACCAGAGCATCAGCGGTCTTTTATGGCTCTTAAACAAGCACTAATGATGGCACCTGCCCTCATTAGCCCTTCTGAGTCATTAGATTTTGTTATATAGGTACATGCAACTAATTAAGTAATCAAAGCAATATTGTTAGAAAAGCGTTCAGGGACTTTACTTCCAGTGGGATATTTTTCTCGGGTGTTAACTCCAGTAGAGGAAACCTATGAAGAATGTGTAAAACACTTATTAGCTGTATATTGGGCAATACAAGCTACTGAACATATTGTGGGGTTTAATCACATTGTTTTACAAACCTCACACACACCTGCGAAATTTCTCTTAGAAAGGGATGTAAGGGGAATATCCTCTCAGAGACTGGTGAAATGGGCACTGGCCCTACAAGGGAAAAATATCACAGTGGAAAAATGTACCTCCCCTATGTTAGTAGAGTTAATGACATGGGAGGGAGATGCGCATGACTGTGGGAAAGTTATGGGTATTGAATATAAACCGATTTTTGATGCTGAACCTAATTTTATAGGTATTGATGTGTATGTGAATGGCTCCTGCTTTTGGGATAATGGCCATTTCCATACCGGATATGCTGTTTGTACCCCTGGAACAAATCAGGAAATATTAGTACGATGGCCGTAATCATTTTCTGCCCCTCGAGCGGAACTGGAGGTGGTCGCGGAGCTATTATGACATATCCACAAGAAGTCATTAATATATTTTCGGAGTGTGCTTTTGTTATCAATTCCTTGATAGAGTTTCTTCCTATTTGGATGAAAAGAGGAATGTGGACAGCCACTGGTGAACCCGCGGCTTTTGCTCCCTTATTACAACATATATGGGATATAGGAGCTCAAACACCACTGAGAACTGCAATTTGTAAAGTAAGAGCTCATCAAAAGAATCCAAAAGATATCCATGAACTAAACAATAATCTGGTAGATAATTTGGCTCAAATAGCTGCGAAACAAAAAACTTATGGATAGACCCTCTAGGAATGCAACTGAAGATTCTGATTGTGATTCTACACAATTGTGGGAGAAGGGCGAATTTGACAAACACCATATTAAATGGATAGCTGCCATCTCACAAATCCCAAGTTTGGGGCGTATCCAAGATACAGATACTTGGATAGTGGGTTGTTGGAACCAATGGAAAGACACTGGACAGTGTGCAATCAAACATGTTACCATATGGGAAGATATGGTAGTATGGGAACAACAACTTGGATTTAGGAAGTAGATACCACCCACTTTGTTTCGAGAAGATATTATCATGGATAATCATCGAATTGGAGGTCACTGTGGACTCCACAAAACATATAAACGTTGGCACAAAAATATTAGTGGCTGAAAATGGGAAAAGATGTCAAGCAGTGCCTGGAGGCTTGTCTCATCTGCGCACAGATGAATCCTCCAGTGTCTGGTAAGAGGGTTCCGATAGGGCCTATACCCCTGGCAGACGGTTCTTGGTCCAGCTTACAAATTGATTATGTGGGGCCCTTGCCTACTGCAAAAGGGGGGTTCTGATATTTACTAGTCATTTTTGACATATTTTCCAAATGGGTAGAAGCATTACCAGTGAGAAATGATAGTGCACAAGCTACTGCAAAAGCATTGTGGGAACAAGAGTTTTCACACTGGGGTTTCCCCAAAGTCCTTGATAATGATAGAGGGACTCACTTTACAGTGAAAATAATGACAGCTTTGTGTGATATCTGAGGTATCATTCAACGTTTGCTTTTACCCTACCATCCACAATCTTCGGGAATGGTAGAAAGGTTAAATCACACTCTTGAAAAATGCACTGAAAAAGGCAGTGTTGGATACTGGTAAAGGGTGGGTGAAGCACTTACCAGGGATCCTAATGGGTATTAGAGGTACAGAAAACAAAAGTACTGGCTATAGCTCATACCAATTGATGACTGGATGGGATATGCGGCTGTATTATCCATCAGATCCAGATTTATCAACACCTGTGTTAGATCGCATCAAAACTGATGTATTTCTACAACAAATACAGAAGCAGTTAGCTCTGTATTTGCCCCATGCTGCCAGAAATATGGCACAGAATCACTGGAAAAGCAAACAGAGACATGATGAAAAAGTGATACCGCCCACTGAAAGGGGTCATCACGTCATGGTGAAACATTTTGGTCAAAGGGGACCATGGGATACTAATTGGATAGGGCCCTATACTGTTATTAATGTATTAGGACCATGAGTCATTCAAGTCCGTCAAATTCGACAAGGGTCTACAGAGACCAAATGGGTCCATGTGGACCAATGTAAGTTGTATCAGCCTTAAATGATGACAACTGATACTGCTCTGTTTCTCCCAATAGGTGAAGTACCATGATGTATCCTGTACTTGTACTGTGTAGTACCTTACTGATCATGGTAACTTTCAACCAATATGGATGCCCAGGGCACATATGGAACAGTTTATATAGCAGGACATATTGCAATCATCCAGTGTGGGGTCTCCCGGTGATGTTGTGAGAATGACATGAACACACTGGTTATTTTCTTGTCAAATGGTACTTTATTTGCTATGGACAATGTCAAAATGTGACATGGCGATGCTTGCCAGAAGCCTGGCCTGGCACGGCGATGTGTATGGTGAACACAACAGCCCAAAAAGGGGATCTATATCTGCCCTACTTTGGGAGATACTACGAATCTGACAAAAGAAGAACAAGATTTATTTTGAATAAAACTAAAGGACATGTTACACTATCCACCTAATACTGCGTTGTTGAATGCATCTTATACTGGTCTATCAAGATGTAATATGTGGCATATTTTATATAATACCTCTATTGTAGTGAAATGTACTGTAAGGTTAAAGCAATTTTTCATGGTATTGTCATTAACAAATGAATATCCTTTGTTAACATATACTACTGCTGCACAATGGCCAGGAAAGGCCTGTAATGTTAACTTAACATCATGGCGTAATTTTGCAGCATGGAATACAGTGTATCAAAAACAAGGTATATCAGGGCAAAAATTCTTGCCCCATCAGATGGTATTATCTTGACACAAAATGTATATCCTCTGTATTATCCATGTAAGTTAGAGTATTATAATATTTTGCTACATTTGCCTTTTCCACGATTACCGCTTCGATGTAGGGATCGGGCTTCAGTATTATTGTGGCAACAGTATTATAGTAATACTTTAAATCAATACCATGATAGGCACAGAACGTGGTCATTTCAAATTCCAGCAGAAGCATCACCAGGCTTCTCTCGTCATAAACGAGACGTGCGGTGCCGGTTAGGCTCAGGATTGGGAATTGCTAACAGTATCGATGCTACGGTTTTAAAGGGGCATATTCGATCTTTGGAAACGACTATGAAATATCTGGCTACTGGACCACTATTGTCTACTGTCAGATTAGCAGCTGATAATGAAGAAATTGATTGGTTTGCATTTAGAGAAATTTTACCGAATTTTAAAATTATTGCTCACACGGCAGTCCGTTTTTATAACTCATTTTATAATATGTCTAGAGAAAGCTATATAGAACTGGCTTGCTCTCAATTAGCTGCTGAGGCATATGCTTATCTAGTCAAGGAATTAAATAGAATTGAAACAAATAGGTTACCTTTAGGAATAGGTGAGACCAATGTGACTAGATTATTGGATCATCCCGATGTTATTCTACCACCCCTGGCTAAGATAAAAGTATGGAACTCACCAAATCAGTATACACAAGTGCTGCAACATGTGATTCCCATTCTAGTGATAATACCTGTATGTTTTGAACCACCGAAAATATTGTGGCAAATCAGTAATTTGGGAGTATTAAGACATGACCAGATCATGAGACTCCAAATACCAGGTAATACTATTATCACAGTACACAATGAATATGTTGTCTTACCTAAGCAACAGTGTGTACAAGAACATGAAACCTTGATATGTGGGGAAGAGACATCAACTGCCCCATGGTTTTCTGAACAATGTAAATTTACACATAGATCTGCAAATGAATACCGCCAAGCTATGAGATGGAACCAATCATGGTGTGTAATTGCAGGTCAGCCTTGGAATGTATGGGGGTGTGGTGACAAAACTTGGTGGGTTGCAAATTGGACCCTCCGGGAACATCCTGCCTATAGCTAAACAAATGTTATCCATATTGATGGTTCCAGTATGGCCTTGAATTTACTCGCTGATTTGGCAACTCCACCTCATTTCGAATTACCCAAAATTGATAAAATGACACTTGGTGCCTTGTTGTATCATCAACAAACTGAAGGACTTATTTTCTCACAAAAGGCCTCTGCTACAGAGGTAGAGAAGCAGTCATCATATATCCCTATTATATCCCGGTGGGATTGGGGCTTGGCTGTTTTGGGTACTAGTCCAACCCTCGTAGGGGTAGTATGCGGTATTGCAGTAATCTGTGTTCATATTATTATACAAGTACTGTAGAACTAGATATAATCGCGTAAAGTTTATCTCGCGCAGTCATGCGACATGATCGCGCACCCATACATTCGCGTGCTTTATCCTTTCAAAAGCAGCTATTCGCGCAGCTGTTTGCTGCTTCTATCCCCTATTGCCATACTTTGTCTGAACAGCTGCATTAACTGCTAAGCTGTTAAACTGTACAGGTACAGTGATGTCCTTAATTAAGTGGTTAAACTCCCCTCGTAGACCAGCAACAAAGAGAGACTTTATTGCCTTGGAAACTGGCAACTTGGATTCCGATATTCTGTCTGTCACTGCCGGCATATCAAACCTGATGGCAGAATCTGTAGCACATGAACTTGCAGTATCTTCTCCTCCTGCAAAGAAACGCTGAGCACATTATGCCATCTACACCCCTGAAGTCAGATTTGAAATTGGCAAGTATTCTTGTGAACATGGGGTAATGAATGCTGCTCGATATTATGAGAGCAAGTATAAGCAGAAAATTAATGAAAGCACAGTCCGCACCTTCAAGTGTGACTACAAAGAGAAACTGGCACAAACTCCTGACCCAGAAAAACTTTCTAAAGTGCTGCCCATAAAAACCCGTGGTCGCCCATGTCTGCTTCTGGCAGATGTTGAAGATGAGTTAAAAAACATTGTTAGAACACTGAGATCTGAGGGTGCTGTTATTAATGGTAGACTGTTGCTGGCAATAGCGACTGGGGTAGTCAAAGCTAAATGCCCTGAACTACTTGTTGAAAATGGTGGCAGCCTATTCTTTTCTAGACAATGGTCCCGGTTGTTTTTAAACCGCATGGGTTTCAGCAAAGGGAACCAATGCTGCAAGAAAAACACCACAAGATTTTGAAGCACTAAAAGCACTTTCTGGCCACTACCTATCCCCTCAGATAATCTATGCAGGCTGCACTAAACAGTGCCATCCCTCCTACAAGTTTCCCCCAGGTTGGCATGTTGCACACACCGATAACCATTGGGCCAACACTAAGACAACAACTGAGTACATTGAGTGTGTTATTGTATCATATGTTCACTCAATTTAAAAAAATGAAGCTGCCAAGTGTACAAAGAACACTGTTAATCCTTGATCTTTTTAGAGGTCACACAACGAAAGAAGTGCTTGACACTTTTGAAAAGCACAATATTGTGTCAGTCTATGTCTCTGCTTTGTGCACAGACATGCTACAACCCCTGGACATTGCCGTAAATAAAATTTTTAAAGATGAGCTGAAGCATAATTTTACGGAATGGTATGCAAATGAGGTAGCTGCCAAAGTAGCAAATTCTGATACTGACCCAAACAGAAAGATGAACATTAATCTCAGGACAACTTCACTTAAAAGTCACCATGCTCAATGGTTGGTAAATAGCTTTGTCAAACTGGCAGCTCGACCAGATGACTGCTCTCGAGGATTTGAGCAAGCTGGCATCCTATAGGCACATACAGAATGTCTAATTGGTAAGTTTGCTCACCCGCTTAGAATTGCCCTGACTGTTTACCTAAGTTTTTAACCCTGTTACTGTGTCTTGCAGATGCTGATGGAGACGGAGACGGCGTGGCTTGAAACAGCGACCTGAAGCACTCGTACTGCTCGTACAACTGTGACAACACTTTGAAACCTTTTTTTTTCACACTTTGCATTAAATAAATGTTTTTCTCACCTGGCAAACATGTTAATGGTCTCACTTGATTCATTTGATTCATACAGTACACAGTACTCGGTATCCAAGGAAAACAACATTTTGGTAACCAGGAAGTAATTGTACCGACCACGTGGTCCCCATTGACGAGTCACAGCATGCGCGTAGTCGGTGGTAGAGCACGGTAGAGCGTAATTCAGAATTAAAGAAGAGTCAGAGGCAAAGCGTGTGTCTAAGCAGTGCAGTAATCTATTGTATGTCGCTTTGTCCTCAGTACTCTTAGTTTAACAAGCACTGTAGATTAACATTCGCTGTAAAAATAATTACACTGAACAGGACCATTCAGCGATTATAGTGAAACTATTTTTACAGCGAATCATTCTAGTTCTACAGTATTATTGTATCGTAAAATGAGACACATGATTAGACAAATACAAAGGTTACAATGGCAACAATGTCCTATGTTATCTCCTAATATAGAGAGTCACAAAGGGGGGATTGTAGTGTAACATTTTCATTTTAAAATATAATTTTATTTAAGTATAACCTTTCACAATATCTAGTCAACTGACAATATATATATATTTTTTAAATTGTACTTTATACTCCCCTTCCCAACCTGCCACCACCGACCCTTCAGGGGAAACAACTGACATGCCCCTGCCAACCACCCTACCCTGACGGACCCTAGATCCCCATGGAGCCGCAGTTATACCCCTGGGCGGGGACAAGGTGGGGTCAAGCCCCGTAACTTACGTGTCATCGGTTCTGGGTCCGTTGGGTGGGCAGAGGAAAATTGTAGGCACGGCATAGTTCCCCATCTTCCTAGCGGTGGCATGCTTAGTTTTCCCATTTTTTTCTCCCTTCCTGTACAGTGACCTACAGCCCGACATCATGACGCTGCGCGCCGATGTCAACACTGTACTTCGACCACCCATCCCCGTAAAGGGCTTGCAGTACTCCAAGCCTCCACTCGGAGTCAGGCAAGTGTGCAGGCATTGGCCTGTACCCTTCCCGGAGAAGACGAGCTGTCATAGGATGCTCAAGCCTATCTCCCCCCTGCCAACCCACCAGCGACACGAGTCCCCTCCCGAACCTGGGTCGCCGGTGTGGTGCGCGGTGTGGCATCCAGTGCCTCAACCCTCAGTGCCACTGGGCCGTACAACTGATAATATTTGGTCAACTGTCTTGTGATATAGTCTTAAACAATATATAACCAAATGTCTTGTGATACCTTTATATTTCACAACATTCAACATCAAATGTCCTAGAATAAACTTATCAGGATGGTGTGCCCTTATTAGGATGATACCTTTCTGTTTACGGAAGGCATGCAAAAGGTGTGCAACAGAGAAGGTTGCACAATATTGCACAAGAAATGTAGTAAACACCTTTGATGTTGTGTAAGAAATGAAGTCATACCTATGTTCTTACACAAATTTACCACACCCTAAGATTAATATGTTATTTTGTTATATGATTGGTTTATAATGGGGTGTGAGTATTTTTCAAGATAACAGATCTTTATATAAACACTATGGATGGGATATTCAGAAATGTGCCCAGCAGGGGCGCAAGCAGGGCGCAGCACAACTGGGATGCACCAGGGTGTGGACTGGGCGATATTCAATGGAACTGCACCATGGCTCAGCACTGCTGAATATTGCAACCTGGTCTCCTGCAATGCACATGGTGCAGTGGCACTGCGCCAGCGCAAGTGGAAAGAGTGGAGCGGGGGATGTGCCAGCGCAAGTGTGGTTGCGCTAGGTGCAGGAGCCACGATATTCAGCGGTGGACATGCAAATGTGATCGAGCTGGAAGTGGTCCACTGCACACCAGGGATATTGGACATTTCAGTTATATACCTATGCCCACGATCGGGCATGGGGGGGCGGTACAGCGATGGACGGTGCAGTCGGAGCTTACATGGCCACCCACAGCTGGCAGCTGCCGTGTTGCGCCCTGCAATACGGCAGCTCACCTGTGGGTGGCCAGCAGTTGCTCCTCTTTTTTTAGGCTCAACTGTGTGCGGTGCAAGTAGGGGTTGCACCTGCATCTGCTCAGCATATCCCGGGCTGAATATCGGGATGTGCGGAGTATGCATGGGCACACCTCCCCACTTGCGCCGCATATATTACTGATGTGCCCTGGCGCATCGGATTTGTGCCGAGCACTTTCCCCTTTTGAATATCGCGGTGGGGTGCATCAGTGGGTTGCACATGGCGCATCTGTGTTGCACCAAGCACAGCCCTTTTGAATATCTCGGCCTATATGTAAATTGTATAAGCTAGCTCCAATATAGATGAAGGAATGAACGTGCATGTAAACCTGAAGAACCGAAATAAACTCTTTGAAGAAATCTAAACGCTCGAATGAATTTCTTTTGAAAACACAACGCAAACCTTACAGTTAGCTTGCACTTTAGCAGTCTGAGTGGCGCTAATCCTGCTACTATCTGGTAATGCTGCTGATACTGTATTGCTCTTGTATATTAATTTGCATTTTATGTCATCTTTATTTTAGTACTCCTGAATATTCTGCCTATAAATTGTGACTGTGCACTTTTTTTTTATTTTATCACATGCATTTTTATTCTACTTATTTTTATTACTACTGCTCCTGACATTAAGTATTTTCACTTTTATATCAGTTACTATATGCTCCCCTTCCCTATCCCCTCAGGACACATCTGGAAACGAGCTGTTACCAACTCAGTATGTCTTTCCTGGTGACACTTTTGAAATCAATCAGTCAATCAATCAATGGGGTCACTATTACGGGGGCACACCTTAATAGGAAAGGAAAGTGACCCATCTAGCCTTCATCCTTCACGGCATGTATAATAGCAGCTATATACATTCAAATGTTTTACATTCTGTCTAAAGAGATTCTATCTGGTGGCCCACAGAGGTGCTGCAGGCAGGCATGGAATTTCTCTAGAAATATCACAGAAATTTCAGGAAACATCTAGCCATACCTTTTGATGCAACAGTACCATGTTAACCCCATTATTAGGTACCAAAAATCAGGGAGACAGGCCAAGTGGAGTAAACCATTCAGCAAATTGTCCTCTTAATTCGTACAAGCGGTTCACTGCAGTGAAATCTTTTAATTCAAAACTAGTAATACACAAGGCAGCCTGCTTCTTTTGTGTTGTGGCAGATATGATCGAGACAGAGGATGAGGAAGAGGAATCGTGAACTGTGAAAGGATGCCCAGTGACCAGTGACTGTCATGTGGTCTACAGTTTGGCCACTGGTCTACATATCAATTGTAACGTGTATTTGTGGCACTGGCATGAACCTCAAGGCCTGCATCGCTTTTTCACACAATTCACAACAGACATTTGGTACTGCCCTAGTGGTAAAATGTCTTCTGGATGGTATCTGATAATCACGGAACTGCAGTCTACATTACTTGTTTAGAGCCAGCAGAAGAGAAGGGATTAGAGCTGTGCAAAATGTGGAAATTCCGAATTTGTGAAATTCTGACAGAATTTTACAGAATTTTTGAAATTTATTAATTTACTCATAACTCAGCTGTCTGTGGAGCTAGAGCTCTCAAATTTGGCAAGTTTACTCTCTGGGATGATTTCCAATTATGTGCCAAATGTTATGGAATTAGGATGGATGTTCTGAAATTATTTTATTTCCTGTGGACAATTTCATGAATATTTTTATCTGCATGTACCTCAGCTGTGTTTTGGGCCAGACACCGTATATTTGTTATAATTGCTTTATGATTGGAGTTCTAACAATGTGCCAAATTACATGACATTATGATACATCATCTCAAAATTATGCGTGCTCAAAGTCTTTCATTTTATTTTTTTGCAGGAAATTTATGAAAAGTGTTATCTGCATATTACTCAGGCACCTTTGGAGCTAGACGTGTGTAAATTAGCATGAATAACCTTTTTGTAATGGTTATAGAATTGTATATATACATGGAGAGAATTGGATTAAAGATGTTTAAATTACAGGGGTTCAAAATGTTGCTGTGCAAATATTTGCAAACGTTTGTGAAAATTCTCAAAAACGAGGATGTTTGGAACTTCTCTGCACTTGCAGGCATAGACTTACATTCAACATGCATATCTGATGTCAGTGTATTCTGGTGTCTAACACAACCGGATATAAGGTTTAGCCGTTTTAAATTTACAGTGGAAAAAAAAAAAAAAAAACAATTATTGGTAACATTTGCTCAGATATTTATGGTAGCACATAGCTGGAGCAGCCAGGATTCTTTTTGTGGAATTTAACATTCACAATGCATGTATCACCGCTTCATTTTATAAAATGGGCTGAGCTTCTCCAGTGCTGCTGTTCCTCTCTGGGTGACTATTTTGCCCCCAAAATTAATCACCTACTCCTTTTATTCTCAAAGTATCCTGTTGGAATGGCCAGAATTCTTCGTTCTTGGTGCTCCAGATACTGTCTTCCCCAACTACATCTCTTTGAGTACCTCTTAGTCCTAGACCTGCATGCATATTGGGCTCCCTGGATCATCAGTTTACTGGGAGTGATCCTTATATAGCCTGCATTCAGGCTGGAATTTTTGACACTCTCTGCTTCCTTGCTCTAACTGGGGGGGGTCTACCACTGGTGTGCTACCCAGCTCAGCTGTCCAGTTATTTTGTGAAACTATGTATCTAAGTCCTGAACTTGGTTAAACCCTGCACGGATCCACAACAGGAGTCTGACAAAAATCTTGTCAAACGCCTCGTCAGCGACATCGGCAGGTTGACCGCATTCTGCAGTCGGCTGCCGGTTCGCTATTTGGATCTTTGTTTTCTTCCTATTAGTTGAGCGGTGGCTTTCAGTTTTATCCAGAGGTACACTGAAGTGCTGTGAAAACATTTTGAAATTAAGCCCCATAGACTTGTATGGGACACATCCCCGGGCTCTCCCTGGTTAAACATCACAAAACGGGGGAGTGCGGGGGCGGAGCAGGTGTACCAGGAAGTGGGAAGAGATCATCTGGCTCACTGTTTGGACTGAATTACGATCCCTTCCCACACTTTACTGAGTAAGTAAAAAATTTAATTTTTTTACACAGAAGGTCTATCGCCGCCCCAGGGTAGCAGGCTATGGAGCCAATGTTGAGAATCTGGCATGAAAATATTGCAAATTCGTTAACTTACGAGCATGCGTGGCAACTGCACAATGCAGGCTCGTAAAACATTTTTTGGGATTTTTCCCACCAAATTTGCAACATAGGTTTTTTGAGAACCCCCCCTCATGAACAGTGCCACTGTCATTTTGTTACTTGGCCCTGAAAGGTGATTCCGGCGCGGTGACTGCGAAATCACCTTTAGGACCATCTTTCCATGACAGTACAAGAATTCATGAGGAGGGTCCAAAAACCCCATGTTGAAAATTGGGGCCAAAATTCCCCAAAATGCCTGCGATATGCAGCAAAGTTGAAAACACCCTATTTATTCCATTATACAGCTTACCGGCATTTATTCAGTTCGCGGTCGGCTTTGAAGAGTGCAGACGTGTTCCCGGTCCACCGAAGATCGTCACGCTGGACTCCAGAGGTAAGTATGGGGTGGAGATGTGTGGGGAGGCAGGGTGCGCAGAAGGTGGGTGCAGGTGGGTGGCAGGGAGACTACAAGGGATCATTTTAGTTTTACAGGTAAAAAAAAAATTAGACATCATGGGACAGTTTTTTTTTTTAGGGGATTTGGCATGCTGGGGTGGGCTCCCAGCGTGCCACCTAACTGTTTGGGGGGTCTGCAGCCGATGGGGATTGGGCACCCCGGTTGGTACACAACATGAGGGGGGGGATGTTACACTGACAGGGATTGGGCACCCCCGTTGGCACACAAAGCAAGCAGGAGGGGCTGAGCCGAGGGGATTGGGCACCCTCTGCATTTAACAATGGGGGGTTTCTTTATGCCGATGGGAGTGGGCTCCCCGTTGGCTACAAAGAAAGTGGGGGCTGAGCCGAGGAACTGGGCACCCCTCAGCATTTAACAATGGGGGTGATTATGCTGACTTGGAGATGGGCTCCCCCTTGGCACATACAGAGGGGCAGGGGTAACTGACAGGGGGATTGGGCACCCCCGAAGTCAGCAGTTTGGCGGCCACTGTGTCGCCATGCTCATAATGTTGGTGAGCATGTCCAGGAAAGGACCGCTGCATCTGACGAGCTTTGCTCGGATTGCAGTGGACCTTTTCTTAGATGTGCTCGCCACATTATGTATGCATGGTGTGGCGCCGGCATGCAGGCTGATTGGGGAATGAGTGATGCACCTACTGATGCGTGCCCTGCATTCGCCCAACAGCGACTGCGCCTCCAAAGCTGCACTACCCCAAGATGTTGGCTGCGCAAGTGCGCCAACATAAAACTAGGTTGCTATGCTACCACTTTTGATAATGAAGAAATATCTTCTAGTTCACCGTCACCTGCCTCATCCTCTGTCTCACAAGACACTGACACCCGATCTTTTCTGTTGCATGTGACTGGGTGCAATCTCTTTATGTGTCTTACTAAAGTGAATGTTCCAAGGTGATTTTCCTGTCTCCCCCTACTGACACCAAGCGTGCATATTGCGCAACAAGCATTTTGAGAGCCAGTGTAATACTGTAAAACTGTTAAAGGTCATGCAAAGTAAATTTTGTGGGATCATCTCCCTGAATTCAATTACACAAATGTAACTTCATGCTCCCAGCAATTAGTTTGATCACCAATCAGCTGTTCCGCAGCTCGGGCAATTATGTGTAGTACCTGGACTGACTCTCAAAATGACTTTAAAGCTGAGACAGCTAGTTAAGTAAGTATAAATATAAAATATTTTGCTCCATCTCTAGTTGCTAACAAAAGGTGAAAATGTAAAAAATAAATAGAGGAATGAAGCAGTCACACTGACTCTCAGACCTGTTGACTCTCAGTCTGTCCTCCACCTTGGCAACTTTCACAGATTCCAATGCTACCTGTACTGCCCATACACAGCCCAAACAACCCTGCTGTTCCATGGCAGCTCTGCTGCTCTGTAGCTCTGTATCTCTGTATGTCCATAGCTCCGTGGCACTATGACTTCAGGAACTCCACTTCTCCACCCTTGCACCACTCCAGTCGGTAATGCCTCATGGCCTCAGGCTTTGGCTTGCCAACTTCAGCTCACTGTCCGGTACTCATCCCGTTTTGTTTTCTCACCATGTTGCTCAACAAATATGAATTCAGATGGGTAATCCACAGCAGGCAGCAGGCAGACATACTGTCTTTGAACAGCAGCTATTGACCAATCAACACTAAATGGAGAGTCATCCCGACAAAAACATTCTTGAACCTTACTGGACTGCGAATGGAATGAAGGTACCTGTAGTCAGCAGTCGCAGTTCAGATTAAAAGCACCGCTAGTACAGCTTCTGTTTTTAACTTGTATTATTACATTGCTGTGCTGAAAATAAAGATTGTGCTATATTTTGCGAATGTCACTTTGACTTTGCTGTCTAATTAGGTTTGCAGAACAGACTGACCAGCGAACATAGCGGTCATAATTTTGCAGTTCTGAGTAACAGTTTTACAGTAATAGTTCCATACCCAAGAAGTGCCTTTCTTAGTTTTACCTCCTGGCATAGGCACTGGTGGCTAGCAGTAACAACAGTGCTTTCATTTGTTATATCATCATGGACGTTGCCCTCTTCATGCAAAATAACGGTGTCAGCGGGGGAGACAGCACTATCGTCCTGGTTACCACCATTGCCACCTCCATTTGTGTTGGCCTCCCCTGATGGCCCAACTCCAGGGTTTTTTAATAGGACTTTTGTCCCTCACCCCATCAGTATCAGAAGAAGAATCAGATGACTCAGACTCAAGCACGCTGAGTATAACGCTGCTACCACTGCTGCTGTTAATGTCTTTGCTGGAGTCGGAGTCATGAGATGATGTCTGGGTAGTGGAACATTAAAAGCATGTGTAGTCACCCTTTCAGTGTCTCAGCAGGTGACTCCCCCCAATGATCTTTGTTTTTTAGATAACAGTGCCTCTACTACCTTGTCCCTTACTCTTCTTAGATAGACCGAGTGGTCTGTTTCTGCTGGCACATTCATATGTTCGTATGTTTGTGTGTTCATATGTTCGTATGTTCTTACAAGGCACAGCACCACCTGAGCCCCTCTTTCTATGTTTGTGCTTGTGCAGAGCAAACATTTTAGTATGACAGTGGATTTTGAGAGGTGTGTCACTGATGGTCCAATGCAGGCCAGTCTGCAAGGGGTTAGGCAGTGACAAAACAATCATCAGCCAGGCTCATCATGACTCTCTTCTGAGCTTGCTGGGTGGAAACTGCGTGAACTTCAAAGAAAAGAGCCACCCAAATCATAGGGCGGCTCATTCCTTTGATCTGCTTGACGTTGTCCAGCAAGCACAGCTGACTGGCATCACGATCAGCCAGCTGTGATCCTCCCTACAACGTAAAAACAGTCCCTCTCACCCTCCACCAAGTATCTCTCCCACCTCCCATTGTTTCCCCCTTCCTTATTAATTTTCCAACACCAGGGTGTCCAATCCCTGGTGCTGGATAGTACCCCCCACCCCACCCATTTTCACTGTTTGACATGGGGGAGCCCACAGCCAGTGCCATCAAACATAGAAACATAGAAACATAGAAGTTGACGGCAAATAAGGACCGCAAGGCCCATCCAGTCTGCCCATTTCTTTTTCTACCTTATAAATGTGCCATCGGCCTTTGCTCTGTCAGTGGCCTATCTATTCATAGTCATTTGTATTGTTCCCTTATGCCTATCCCATGCCTGTTTGAAGCCCTGCAATGTATTCATAGCCACCACTTCTTGTGGTAAGCCATTCCATGCATCCACCACCCTTTCTGTGAAAAGAATTTCCTCACATTCACCCTTAATCAGCCTCCCTCTAATCTCATGCTGTGTCCTCTTGTCCTGCTATTTTTCTTATATTTAAACATGTTAGACTCTTTCACCTTGTTTATGCCCTTAAGGTGTTTGAATGCCTCGATCATATCACCTCTCTCTCCCTCCTTTGCTCAAGGGTATACATATTGAGCTCCGTTAATCTGTCCTCATATGTCTTCTGATGCAGTCCCTGCACCATTTTGGCTGCCCTTCTCTGGACTGCCTCAATTTGGTTAATGTCCTTGTGAAGGTGTGGCTCCAATACTGCGCGGTACTCCAGATGGGGTCTAACCAGTGTCTTGTACAGAGGATTATTACCTCCCTCTTACGACTTGTGATACCCTACTAATACACCTAACACCCCTAGCCTTACCTACTGCTTTAGAGGTCTGCTTGGATGATTTTAGGTCATCAGTGATGATGATGCCCAAGTCTCTTTCTTCCTTTGTGACTGCTAGCAACTCCTCCCAGCCTATAGGTGGCTTCAGGGTTTCTCTTCCCTATGTGCATGATTTTGCACTTCTTTGCATTAAATCCCAGTTGCCACTCTTCTGACCATTCTGCTAGTTTATCAGATCTCTTCTCATTCTGCCCACCCCATCTGGATCATCTACTCTGTTGCAGATCTTGGTGTCATCTGCAAACAGACAAGCCTTACCCTCTAGTCCATCTGCAAGGTCACTAATGAAGATGTTGAAGAGGACTGGCCCCAGGACTGATCCCTGAGGTACCCCCACTTGTGACTTGCATCTCTTCTGACTGTATACCATTTACCACCACTCTCTGTTTTCTGTCCGTCAACCAGTTTGCCACCCAGTTGACCAACTTCTGACCCACCCCGAGCCTACCCAGCTTATTTATCAATCTTCTATGTGGAACAGTGTCAAAAGCTGTGCTGAAGTCAAGGTAGGTGACAACAACTGCTCCCCCTTGGTCCACCACTCTGGTTACCCAGTCAAAGAAATCTATGAGATTAGTTTGACAGGACCTTCCTTTTGTAAACCCATGCTGTCTTGGATCCTGTGCCCCTATGGATTCCAGGTGTTGCACTATCCTTTCCTTAAGGTGCCTCCATAATCTTGCCCACTACTGAGGTAAGACTGACGGTCTGTAGTTCCCCCTCCTCCCTGCTACCACTCTTGTGGAAGCGGGATCACATGAGCCCTTCTCCAGTCTTCTGGGACCTCTCCTGTGCTCAGAGACTCACTAAACAATTCTGCTAATGGCTCTGCTAGTCCCTCCTTTAGCTCCTTAAGTACCCTGGGATGTATGCCATCAGGTCCCATTGCCTTATCCACCCTGAGCTTAGCAGCTCTTGTAGGACCCTTTCTTTTGTGAAGGGTAGTGCTCACCTCCCTCCCACTGTGTCCATGATGCTGAGCTGTGGGCCCTGCCCTACCTTCTCTTCAGTAAATACTGAGCAAAGTATCTATTTAGGATAGATGCCTTTACAGGGTCCTCCTCCTCCTCACATGCTCCCTTTTCTCCATTAAGCTTAGCAATACCCCCTCTGGACTTTCTCCTTTCACTAATGTATCTATAGAAAGTCTTGTCACCTTCTTTTACTGTTCGTGCTAGTGTTTCCTCAGTTTGGGACTTTGCCTGCCTTACTGCCTTACCTGCTTCCCTTAGGGCAGTTTGGTATGTCTCCCTATCGTCATCCCGCTGTGTTCCCTTATATTTCCTGAAGGCCAGCCTTTTGGCTCTGACCTTTTCTGCTACTGTATTTGAGAACCAAAGTGGTTTCCTTCTTCTTTTGCACTTCCTTCTCTGTCTGACACAATGGGATGTTGCTTCAAATATTGCATCCTTAATGCTTGCCCACTTTGCCTGTACCCCCTCACCTGTGTTTCTTTTTGCCAGGGCTAGCTTAACTCTGTTGGCCATCTTATCAAAGTCAGCTCCTCTGAAGTCCCATATTTTTGCCTTGGAATGGGATGATTTAGATGTAGTAGCCAAATTGAACCATACCATGTGATGGTCACTGGCCCCAGGTGACCTTCTACCTGGAGATCTGTGATCCCTTCTTTGTTAGTCAGTACTAGATCTAGGATAGCCCTGTCTCTTGTGGGTTGCTGTACCAGTTGTTTGAGGCCCTCCCCTGCAGAGAATCCACTATGAGTCTAGTTCTGGCAGATGTCCTGCTGGTATTGACCAATCTGTATCCGCATGTTGAAGTCTCCCATTATCAGAACCTCCCTTTAGCTGTCATGTTTTGTATATCTTCTAACAGTAATGTGTCTATGTCCTCCCTCTGGTCTGGGGGCCTGTAGACAACCCCAGTTCTTATGGCTGTCCCATTTCCTGTTTCCAGGGTGACCCACAGTTCTGGCTCCTTATGTGTATTCTGAATTTCTGTAGCTTTGATATTTTCATTAACATACAGAGCACTCCTCCCCTTTTGCACCTCGGTCTCTTCTG
The DNA here is from genome assembly GCA_016271365.2 of Neoceratodus forsteri. Taxonomy (NCBI): domain Eukaryota; kingdom Metazoa; phylum Chordata; order Ceratodontiformes; family Ceratodontidae; genus Neoceratodus; species Neoceratodus forsteri. The sequence continues at coordinate 569,918,443 of JADMNL010000022.1, forward strand.
AACAATACATAGCCAGGTACTGAAGTCTTCAAGTGTGGTTACTGGTAAACCACGTCTCACTAATGCTACTATGTCCAGTTTAGCCTCTGACATTATTGCCTGCAGGTCTGGGATCTTATTTCCCAGGCTGTGAGCATTGATGTACATGATTTTCCATTGGCCAGATTTTGGTGTGTTAGTTGTTGGGTGAAGTTTGGCATTACCCCAATAGTCGTATGTGGGGAGACAAACCTTTTTCTTACCTAGTGATGCAAATGAGCAGGCAAACATGCTGAATTCTGTTTGACCACTAGCTGAGGGGGGAGGGGTGTTCTTCCCATTCGATGTAGAGGGTGCTTAACATAACACTGACAATAGAGTGCCCAATCCACGAAATAAAGAAAACTTCCTTGTAGTCTTTTATAGTTTTTAATGACAAGCGATGTACACACCTTCATAATATTTTGAACAAAAACGTACATATATGTTTTATTCACCAACTTCACACACCCTAATCATTTGGACAATGTCAGCATCAAAACTAAACCACAAATACATACAACCTATTGTATTAAGTCCTCATAGCGTCATAACGAAATATAAATAGGGTTAGTTGAAAACATAAATACTAAAGTGCCATTACCCATAAAATTGCATTCCATATTTAAAGTGCAATATACTTGTTAACAATCTAAACATTAACATCAAAATCTTAATACTTTAATAAATATTATAACTATATAAAAAAACTGAAAATTCTATTCCAAAATACATCGAAATCACTAAAACAATATCTAACGTCTTATCTGGAACTTTAATTTATACATTGTTAAATTGTTATCTACACTCCAGGTAAGGTTTGAGTTCTAAATGTGCATTGATACCTGGCTGTCTATAAGCATTCAGTCTGAGTATCCACTCATTTTCTTTTCTTAAAATTTTATTTCGATAGTTCCCCCCTCTTAGATTATGTGTTACTTTCTCAATGCCTATAAATTTAAAATCATGTTCTTCCATTTTCTCTCTATTCTCAAAAATATGTGCAGCTGTGGCATAAGTCAAATCTTGCTTATTTATCGCTCGTATATGTTCTAATACTCTTATTTTGAATGCCCTTTCTGTTTTCCCAATATAATATGCTCCACAATTACATTGCGCCATATAAATGATCCCCTGTGTGTTACATGTTATTAACTGTCTAACAGTAAAAGTTTTATTTCTCCGTCCAATCACATTGAAATCTTTTGTTTTAACTATATAGTTACATGCACTACAATTTTTACATTGTGTGCAACCTGTATAATTTCCTAGCCAACTGCTGGTGTGTCCTACTGTGGACGTAAAATGGCTATTCACAAGTGCATCTTTTAAGGTTGGCGCATGTCTGTACGTTAAAATCGGAAATTGCGAGGACACTTCTTGTAATCCTGGATCAACAGCTAGTATATGCCAGTGTTTTTGAATGATTTTTCCCACTTGGTGACTTTGTGCACTGTATGTAGTAACAAAATGAAATCTATCCATGTTTTCTGGAGCCATTTCCTTATCTTTTAATAGTTCATTTCTATCTGCTGTAACTGCAGCTTGGTATCTCCTCTCTATCACTTGATTAGTATATCCCCTATTAATAAGGCAGCTTTTTGACCCCTCGCCTCATTTTCAAAATCAGATTCCTTACTGCAGTTCTTTTTAATTCTCAGGAACTGACCCTTTGGTATATTTTCTATTGTATGTGTGGGATGACAACTTGTAGCATATAATAGAGTATTACCATCAGTAGCTTTTCTGAATAAATTACTACTCAAAGTTCCTTCATTTTCCAGAGTAATCTGTAGGTCTAAGAAGTTTATCGAGTTTGCACTCGCATAGTACGAGAATCTCAGGTTTTCATTAGTATTATGTAAATAATCTATGAATTCTCTCAGCATCATTTCATCTCCTTTCCAAATTAATAAAACATCATCAATAAAATGCTTCCATAGTAGAATATTATAAAAAAAGGGTTTCTCTGGTCATTAAAATGACCTCATGTTCCCAGTGACCTACATAAAGGCTTGCTACTGATGGAGCGCAAGTTGCCCCCATCGCAGTCCCTTTAATTTGTGTATAGATATCACCATCAAATGTAAAAATATTTTTTGTTAGCACATGTTCAAGCGATTTCAAAATGAATTCCTCTTCCTCATTTGTTTTATCTCTAAAATTATTTAAAAAATATGCCGCAGTGTCCAAAGCCCCATCATGAGGTACATTTGTATAAAGAGCTTCAATGTCAAGTGTCACCAATAAGCAACCTTCTTCAATAAATGTCTCATCCAGTAATTTCAAAACATCTTTAGTGTCTTTTATATACGATTGTAACCTTTTAACATAGTTATTGAGAGTTGCATCCACAAATTGAGAAAGAGGTTCAGTCAAGCTTCCTAGGCCACTTACTATTGGGCTGCCTGGGGGATTTCAGTTATCTTTATGTATTTTTGGCAATATATAGAAGGTAGGTCTCACTGGAAATTCCACTTTCAAGAATTTACTAACTTGAGATGTTATAACAGCTTTTTCTAACGCCTCTGTTATCGTTTCATCTATGCAAGTTTTGTATTCCCAAATTGGATCGTAATTCAATTTTTTATAGAACACTGTGTTACTCAGTTGTCTCATCACTTCTTGTTTATATTTGCATATGTCCCATAATACTATACAACCCCCTTTATCTGCTTGTTTAATAATAAGGCTGTGGTCATTTCGTAAAAGTCTCAAAGCTTCACATTCTCCTTTATTCAAATTATTAAACTTTAAATGTAATGGAGTCTCAAATAGTTTTTCAAAATCTCGTTCACATAAATCTCGAAATACACTAACTGCATTGCAGAGGGGTGGATTAAATACTGAATGTGGTCTGAAGGACGTTGAAGCCATTGATTGTGATGAAACAGGTGTTCTATCGTTCTGTTTGTTGAAAAACACCTTTACATTCAGGTTATGGCACATCAGGTGTAAATCAATTAAAGTTTGTTCAGGATTCAGTGAAATAGTCGGGGAAAAGGTTAAACCTTTTTTTAACAACTGTCTCTCTGGTTCAGTTAATACATGTTCTGATAAGTTAACAGTTTGAATGTCCCAACTCACCTCCTTGTTGTTCTGGCGTTCCACCTGTTGCCATTCCTCTTCCAGCCATGTCGTCCCCTCTGCTTGCGATATACCACGTTTTTTCTGTCCCCTCCTTGTCTGTTTTCTATACCGTAATTTACTAATCTGGGGCTCCGCCGTAATTCCTGTTGTGAAGGTTGCTCGAAAACTTCTGGATCCCTGTGAAAAAAATGGCTTTGTCCAGTAATGTTTTCATCTCCTTCTGAACCACTTTCTTTAGTACTGTAATTAAATGAAACTCGAGTTGGTCTTTTTAAAATCCCTTTTCTTGTTTCTCTTTTCCATGAGTAGACTCGGTTATTTTCATAGTCCCCTTTATCTCGGATGAATTGAATCTGTTTGGCGCTTTTCAACTCCCGATCCAATTTATCAATGAATTCTTGCAATTGTTTATTATGGATTTCAAAACCTTCAGTGTCTTTATGTTTCAAAACCTCATTCTCAATCTTTCTTAACTCCACTTTAAGTATATCTTCTCTTTCTTTACTATATTTAACTATTAATTCCATCAACTTGCCACTCGCTTCACTTAATATGTTTTCCCACTCTTGCATAAACATCAGATTATCAGTTCCAAAAGCAGGATTTTTAATCAATCTCAAACCTCTCAGAATTCTCTTTAACTGTAAATACGCCTCCAAGTTTGTAACGTTCCAAAATAATTTTCTCAATTGTTGCATAGTCTTTTCAAGTTCTCTAAATGCTCCTTTCAATGAAACTGTGTCTTTAAAAGTGATTGCCATTTCATTATTTTCTGTTAGAAATGGATTAGTGTCATTAGGCTCTGTAAGCAATCGTTCCACATAAAACAAAGGATTCTGTGGTGGTTCCGTTGGTGTTACTCCTCTTGTACTCATTATGTTCAATAGAGTTGGCTCTCGATATCCAAGGTTTTACTTGAAAAAGTATTCACCAATATGGCCAAAACCTGTGCAACCATTCAAAAAAACAATGTATTCACCACAAACAAACCATGCACAAGGTTACCGTGGTGCTCCCAGCTCAAAATGACTTTTTACGACCAAAAGCTGATGCACACACATACCTTCATAATATTTCGGAGCCAAAAACTTCTTTTATATGTTTATTCACCAACTACACCACACACCACGCCTGACGCGTTTCGGACAAATGTTCTTTATCAAAGGCTAAACCACCAAATTACATACAACCTATTTATATTAAGTCACTCATGGCGTCATAATGTGAAATATAAATTCATTGGTTGAAAACATAAATACTAAAGTGCCATTACCCATAAATTACATTCCATATTTAAAGTGTAATATACTTATTAACAATCTAAACATTAACATCAAAATCTTAATACTTTAATAAATATTATAACTATATAAAAAAACTGAAAATTCTATTCCAAAATACATCAAAATCACTAAAACAATATCTAACGTCTTATCTGGAACTTTAATTTATACATTGTTAAATTGTTATCTACACTCCAGGTAAGGTTTGAGTTCTAAATGTGCATTGATACCTGGCTGTTTATAAGCATTCAGTCTGAGTATCCACTCATTTTCTTTTCTTAAAATTTTATTTTGATAGTTCCCCCTCTTAGATTATGTGTTGCTTTCTCAATGCCTATAAATTTAAAATCATGTTCTTCCATTTTCTCTCTATTCTCAAAAATATGTGTAGCTGTGGCATAAGTCAAATCTTGCTTATTTATCGCTCGTACATGTTCTAATACTCTTATTTTGAATGCCCTTTCTGTTTTCCCAATATAATATGCTCCACAATTACATTGCGCCATATAAATGATCCCCTGTGTGTTACATGTTATTAACTGTCTAACAGTAAATGTTTTATTTCTCCATCCAATCACATTGAAATCTTTTGTTTTAACTATATAGTTACATGCACTACAATTTTTACATTGTGTGCAACCTGTATAATTTCCTAGCCAACTGCTGGTGTGTCCTACTGTGGACGTAAAATGGCTATTCACAAGTGCATCTTTTAAGGTTGGCGCATGTCTATATGTTAAAATCGGAAATCGCGAGGACACTTCTTGTAATCCTGGATCAACTGCTAGTATATGCCAGTGTTTTTGAATGATTTTTCCCACTTGGTGACTTTGTGCACTGTACGTAGTAACAAAATGAAATCTATCCATGTTTTCTGGAGCCATTTCCTTATCTTTTAATAGTTCATTTCTATCTGCTGTAACTGCAGCTTGGTATCCCTTCTCTATCACTTGATTAGTATATCCCCTATTAATAAGGTGGCTTTTTAGACCCCTCGCCTCATTTTCAAAATCAGATTCCTTACTGCAGTTCCTTTAAATTCTCAGGAACTGACCCTTTAGTATATTTTCTATTGTATGTGTGGGATGACAACTTATAGCATATAATAGAGTATTACCATCAGTAGCTTTTCTGAATAAATTACTACTCAAAGTTCCTTCATTTTCCTGAGTAATCTGTAGGTCTAAGAAGTTTATCGAGTTTTCACTCGCATAGTACGAGAATCTCAGGTTTTCATTAGTATTATGTAAATAATCTATGAATTCTCTCAGCATCATTTCATCTCCTTTCCAAATTAATAACATATCATCAATAAAATGCTTCCATAGTAGAATATTATAAAAAAAAGGGTTTCTCTGGTCATTGAAAATGACCTCATGTTTCCAGTGTCCTACATAAAGGCTTGCTACTGATGGAGCGCAAGTTGCCCCCATTGCAGTCCCTTTTATTTGTCTATAGATATCACCATCAAATGTAAAAATATTTTTTGTTAGCACATGTTCAAGCAATTTCAAAATGAAATCCACTTCCTCATTTGTTTTATCTCTAAAATTATTTAAAAAATATGCCGCAGTGTCCAAAGCCCCATCATGGGGTACATTTGTATAAAGAGCTTCAATGTCAAGTGTCACCAATAAGCAACCTTCTTCAAGAAATTTAACAATGTATAAATTAAAGTTCCAGATAAGACGTTAGATATTGTTTTAGTAATTTTAATGTATTTTGGAATAGAATTTTCAGTTTTTTTTTATATAGTTATAATATTTATTAAAGTATTAAGATTTTGATGTTAATGTTTAGATTGTTAATAAGTATATTACACTTTAAATATGGAATGTAATTTTATGGGTAATGGCACTTTAGTATTTATGTTTTCAACCAATGAATTTATATTTCGTCATTATGACGTCATGAGTGACTTAATATAAATAGGTTGTATGTAATTTGGTGGTTTAGCCTTTGATAAAGGACATTTGTCCGAAACGCGTCAGGTGTGGTGTGTGGTGTAGTTGGTGAATAAACATATAAAAGAAGTTTTTGGCTCCGAAATATTATGAAGGTATGTGTGTGCATCAGCTTTTGGTCGTAAAAAGTCATTTTGAGCTGGGAGCACCATGGTAACCTTGTGTATGGTTCGTTTGTGGAGAATACACAGTTTTTTTTTTTTAATTCCTGTAATCCCACCCTCTACCAAGTACTGTATCCCTCCCACCTCCCTGTCACTTCCCATGCCCATAGATGTTAAACCGATAGTGGGATGCCCAATCCCCAGTGCTGGTACCTGAATAAAGAAAACCATGCCTCGTAGCCTGCTGTCATCCTACCAGCCAATGTAAAAACAATCCTTCCCACTTGCTGCCAAGTATCCCTCCCACTTCCCTTTGCTTCTCCCTTCCTTCTTAATTTTCCTACATGGGGTGCCCAATCCCCTATGCTGGCTAGTACCCCCACCCCACCCATTTTCATAGTGCAAGACAGGGGAGTCCACTCCCGGTGCTGCCAGTTTTTTTTTTTTAATGTGCTTATTTTTTGGCTCGGTCGCTGCAGGGGGCCCTCTGTATCAGCTGAGTCCTGGCACTTTCTAGGATCCTGGGTGTCATGGAGCTCACACTGAGATATTGTTGCCTGATGTGCCCCCCTCTCCCTCACTAGAGCAAAGCCAGATGTGCAATAACCTCGGCACACAGTTGGGCGCATTTCTGCCCCTGACGCACAGAGGTCCGCTGGTCCCTGCCCCAACAAGCATCCGGCATGGTCCCGAGCTGCCGTGCCCATCAGCCAACACTAGAGGTCAGTAGGCACTGGGTACTAAATCACATCCCTCCCCGGAGGAGGCAGGCAGTCCCCAGGATGCTCAGCCTCCTCCCCCTGAACTGACCCTTCATTGTCCGAGATCTGCTCCTGAACCATGGTTGTCGGTGCCACAGGCAGTGGCTCTGCCTCTGTGCCAGTGGGCCAGTACCACCAAATATAACACCGACAATGGGGTGCCCAGTCCCCAGTGTCAGTACCTGAAATAAAGAAAACCTCCCTTGTAGTCTTTTTTTAATTTAATTTTTTTTTAATTCCTGTAATCCTACTCTCTGCCAATTATCCCCTCCCACCTCCCCATCCCTTCCTGTGCCTGTAGAGGTTAAATCAACTCTGGGGTGCCCAGTCACCAGAGTTGGTACATGGAACAGAGAAAACTATCCCTCGTAGCCTATTGTGGTCCTCCCCTCCCAACATAAAACAGTCAGTCCCTCCCAATCACTGCCAAGTATCCCTTCCACTTCCAATTGCTTCTCCCTTCCTTCTTAATTTTCCAACACCGGGGTGCCCAATCCCTGGTGCTGGCTAGTACTCCCCTCCCTGCCCATTTTCACTGTGTGACATGGGGGGGGGCACCCTTGAAGCCTCCAAAGATAACACCAACACTGGGGTGCCCAGTCCTTAGTGTCAGTACTTGAAATAAAGAAAACAATCTCTCTTAGTCTTATTTTTTTTTTTAATTCCTGTAACCCCACCCTCTGTCAAGTATCCCTTCCACCTCCCCATTGCTGACCATGCCCACAGAGGTTAAACAGACACTGGGGTGAACAGTCCCCAGTGTTGGTACTTGAAATAAAGAAAACTGTCCCTTATAGCCTGCTGTGGTCCTCCCTTCCCAATGTAAAAACAATCCCTCACACCCTCTGCCAAGTATCCCTTCTACCTCCCATTGCTTCCCCCTTATTTCTTAATTTTTTGACACCAGGTGCCCAATCCCTGGTACTTGCTAGTCCCCCCCACGAAACCCATTTTCAATGTGTGACACAGGGGATACAACCTCCAGTGCTGCCAGATAGAACACCGATACTGGGGTGCCAACCCCAGTGTCACCTGAAATGAAGAAAACTGTCCTTCAAAGTCTTTTTTATTTTTATACACTCCATAAAACAGAAAATGGTCCATCAATGTCTGTTGCCACCGCTTCCCCCTGCCACCGTTACGTACCCCCCACTCAGTACCACCATCCCACACCTCCCCTACCCCTTACTTACTGTGAGTCCAACACAGTAATCCTCTCTGCACCGGAGACATGACTTCTTTTTTCAACTCCAGACTAGGAACTGAAGAAACCAGGTAAGTGGGTCAAGGTATTTCAATGCGTTTTGAGCTTGTACTCATAACTTGGTCATTTTTAAACATTTTTTCCCCAAATTTCCAACAACGTGGCCTTTTGGGACCTCACCTCTTGAACAAGGGTGGTAAAATTGTTCAAATTTGTCCCCAGAGGTGATTTTGAGTCACTCCATGAAATTGCCTTTTGGGCCGGATTTAAAATTGCTCACCTACTGGGTTCATGAGATGGGATCAAATGAAAACTATTTTTACAAAGTGGACCCAGGATTTTGCAATGGGGGGGAAGGGGTGCTAAGGATATTTGACGTTCACTTTATTTTTTTATTATTTTGATCCTTTATATTGTCTTCTGTTATGTTTTTCGTTACATCTTTGACAAAAAATACAAACATAATCTACAGTTTTGAATGTATATTTTCTTACACACCGTAAACAAGACTTCTGCAACAAAGTGAAATGCAGCAGCAAGCAAGTTATGGGGGGGGGGGTTCAGCCATCCCCTTTGCTACCCATGGATCCATCACTGGGGTCAATATTAAAAAAAAAACATAGTTATAGAAGTACGTTGACATTTTTCAAGGCTCACTCATAACTTTGGTAATTATCAACATTTTAACCCCAGATTTTCATCATAGCCATTTTTTTCACACCACCTCATGAATGTGACAGGTGTCGTTTTTCAAATCCTGACCAAAATGTGTTTTTGCACTTGTGGCGGGAAATGACATTTTGGCCACTATATTTATTTATTTATTTCAGTTTAGGATTAATACCTTTGAGCTGAGGGACTCCTTTACAAGGGTTCCATGTTGAGTGAAATACATAACAATACATTGGTTACAGATAGTAACGGCATACAAAAACAGTACTTACATACAAGGCAAACACAGATATGTCCCTGGTCCACCTTTTCTAAACTTTGTTGAAAAAAATGTAACCTGAGCCACAGTCATCAAGCTACCCACAACCGACCCACACTGGATTTCATCTAATGACAGTGATAAGCATTATTATACATAAAGCCTTTACAATTTCAGAGATGGTCAGGTCAGAGAAATACAATAAGTCATTAATCCCTGTCAGTTTTAAATGGAGGAGAAATCTCGGGAACTGGAACAGTTTTCTGCTTTGAAAATGGTAGGAACTGACCTGTTTATGAGAGATGTTTTGAAGACTGAGCATGGAACAGGCACCAGAATAACAGCACTTTCCCACCAAATCCACTTAGGAACATCATAAGACCCAGTTGCTTTATTGACCTTAACATCTTTTAACTGGTATTTAATTATTTAAACTGTCACTTAGGGCCCAATTCACAAAGTGGCTGGTGACGCATGCAATTTATGCATATCCCTACCACAGCGCTCCACATCCCAATGCCTGTCCACATGGAATGGCATCCACAGTCGCTAGCCACCTCTGCCCATGTGTGCAGGGCAGAGGGTACCCAGGGCTGAGCTGTACAGGACAATGGGTATTCAGTGGGATGCCCACGTCAGCGCTATGGTGGATCCCCATTGCAGATGGAGCAAGGGATCATGGGCTAGGACCTTCCTCCAGTGATTCCCGCACCACAATATGGAACACTATGTAAAGGTTGGCAAGACCCAGACAAGTAGAGAAATGCATCAGGACAGCAGTTAATAACAATTATACAATGACAAGAAAGAATCCTGTCTTCTGATTGGCCAAGAGGTACTTTCAGCTGGGCCGTTATCCCAGCTTAACAGCACAGGTGAAAGTAATATGTTTAAAAAAATACATCTACTTTACTAGAAAGGGCCCATTTCATAATCACAATAAAGCACTCCAAGGGGTGCGTTATGGTGAGCTAATGGCCCTTCTCGGGTGGTGCAAGAACTCAGCTTTACCTCATGCTTCAAATCACCTGAGATGGGTCATTATCCCACCATAATGCAGCCACTGTCATGCCTGACTGCTTAATTAATACAGAGCAAAGAGTTGATGTTCATGCTGCCATTGCAAATAATGATTAGCCATGCTGGAAATATAGTTGTTGCATGCTTCTGTTTTTATTTATAGTTTATCTTTGCTGTCCAGTTCATAGAAAGCTGTTCAGAGCATGCACGAGTAGGCTGGAAGTCTTGGGGTCAGAGCCCGGGGAACTGTGCATTGTGCAGATTGCCCTAGGCTAGTACCCAAGGCTAGCGCAGCTAACCCTCTACCTGTCCATCTTGACTAGTGCACATCTTCCATGGCTGGTGCTGAAGTTGCTGCTGTGACTGCTGGTTGCTCACTTGGCATGCAGCCCGGTCTTTGGTTGCAGCAGGGGGGGACGGGGGGGTGGTGGTGGTGGGGAAGAGCATGTTTTTCTCCATCTGACCCTGTTTTTTGCCATGTAGGTCAGGGAGTGAATGTGGTGAGATGCATTAGCTCCACCGGCTATCGTGCGTGTGTGTGAGTGGGGAGGTGCCAGGGTGGTATGACTGAATAGCTTCTTCTGGCTTGCCAAATGCCAAGTGATTGATTTGACTGACTGATTGACTGATGTTTTTGTTTCCTGGGTGACTGTACTATTCTGAATTAATCCATTTTCATACATAACCTGGACAGGTAGCCAAGTACTTCGATCCTGGCAGCCAGGCCGGGAATACTCAATACCTCCCTCTCTGTCCTGTACTCAGCTCCTGGGTTCCTATGCCCTAGTTGCACGATTCTGCAGTTTTGGGCATTGAACCCCAACTGTCATACCCTTGACCACTCCTCTAGTTTCCCAAGGTCCCTGTGCAGTCTCTCCATCCCCCTCCTGAGTGTCCATCCTATTACAAATGCTGGTGTCATCTGGAAAAAGGCCTACCTTCCCTTCCAGTTCTCCTGCAGTGATACTCATGAAGACACTGAAGGGGACTGGTCCCAGTATTGAGCCCTGCGGAACCCCACTAGTCACTCTGCCTCTTTAGAGTGAGTGCTGTTAACCAACACACTCTGTTGCCTAACTGTTAACCGGTTTCTAACCCATTTCACCCGTTGGGTTCCACACCTAGGCTGCTCCGTTTCTTTATCAGTCTTCTGTGCTGCACAGTGTCGAAAGCCTTGCTAAAGTTCAGATAGGTCATGTCTCCTGTCCTCCCCTGATCTATTTCCCTGGCCACCCAGTCGATGAGAGTAACACTTCCGAGAGTGGGCATGCACTTGGTTTCATGATGTCCCTGTCACTTTCACTTCACTCTTTTTGTAGGCACCTTCATAGTCAGCCACATTTTCCTATAATTCTTTGGGCTTTACTCTAATTGTTTTTATTTTTACAATTGTGCCAATATGAAATATTTACAAACCTTAATATGCGTCTGCAGTGGGCTACCCCATGATATCATCTGTTAAATATTCAAGTGTTACCTGTGTTTAAATGTATCTACTTTATCACATGACCACGCCGTCCCAGTTTGTAAGCGCCAGGTCCAGCACTGCCCCATCCCTAATGGGTTCCTTGACTAGCTGCCTGAGAAAAGCCCCTTGCAGGGAGTCAAGCATGGCTCTGCTCCTTGAGGAATCTGTAGTTGGAAGGCAAGAGGTCATATCTGGCAATTTGAAGTTCACAGCTAGCAGCCCCTCCCCCTTACATGCCAAAAATAGTATGCAGCACTTCCATAATATGTACTATAGTATGCACTGTAATAGTACGTACTGCTTCACTACCGTATTGGTTTTACATCCTGATGTGGGGCTAGAACCTACAACCTTCTGGCTCTAGAGGAGGGCATGCAACCTACTAAGCCACTGACACTGTGTTACATGTCACTACACGTGCGGCGCCTGGGACCTGCCCCGCCCCAAGAGTGCAGCATCTCTTCAGAAGCTCTGAGCCCTCCCTAATGGTCTCCACTTCTGAAATGCCTGGCTCAGGGCGCGAACCTGGATTGCCATGGCAGAGCAGTCTCCTGTGGCCCGACACCATGCAGCTGGCAATTTAGCTTTCTCAGCATATTCTTCAGTTTACAAATGAGTCCTGATTCACAGATTCCGCAGCAGTACTGCAACATAGGAGGTGACTTGATGTCCATTTTTTGATTTAGGTGCCTTGGATTCTGATCTTTTTTTTTTTTTTTGCTCCTACCCTGCCCCCTGACCGGCCACTCATTTGGGCCACATATTGTTTAACTCTCTCCCTGCCGGGCCATCCCCTGTTGCTATCTACTTCATTCCCATTGGCCCCACATACTAGTAGACCTGGCGTTTCCCTACCGAGATCCCTCCCGAGATGGGCAGGGAAAGGGCAGAGGGTGGATAAGGGAGAGGAACAAGCGGAAGTACTAAATGAATACTTTTGCTCCGTTTTCACAAAGGAGAAGGATAGTCCACTGCCACCATGGACTGGGAGGGGAGGAGATGTTGGACAGAATGATTGAGGGGAGTAGAGTACTAGAGGGTCTGAAGGCATTAAGGGTGGATGAGGCACCAGATCCTGATGGCATCCATCCCAGGGTGCTGAGGGAGATGGCGGAGATGTTGGCTGAGCCACTGGCGGACCTGTTCAGCACCTCCCTGGATATGAGATGGGTGCCTCAGGACTGGAGGGTGGCCCATGTGGTGCCCGTACACAAGAGTGCCCTAGGGAAGAGCCAGGAAATTATCGGCCTGTCAATCTCACTTCCATAGTGGGTAAACTTATGGAGACGATACTGAAGGAGAGGCTGGTGTCGCTCCTCGAGGGTAATGACCTCCAGGATGGGCGGCAGCACGGCTTCATCTTGGGGAAGTATTGTCAGACCAATCTAATAGAATATTATGACTGGGTAACAAGAGAGCTGGATATGGGTTATGCTGCAGATGTCCTGTACTTGGACTTCAGCAAGGCCTTCGATTCAGTGCCTCATAGAAGGCTGGGGGGAGATGCTGACTGCTGCGGGGGGTGGGGATGAAGCTGACAAACTGGATAAGGAACTGGCTGCAACGGATGATAGTGGGGGGGAGCTCTCGGCACTCAGACCAGTGACGAGCTGTGTGCCGCAGGGCTCGGTGCTGGGCCCGGTGCTATTTGGGTTGTTTATTTCAGATATTGCAAACGGAGTTGGGAGCAGGGTTAGTCTGTACGCTAATTATACCAAAACAGGGGCAGTGGTGGATGAAGAGGATGGATGGAAACAACTGGCAGCTGGGATTCAGTGCGAAAAAGTGCAAGACTATGCACTTTGAGGCAAAGAACCCAAGGAGGGACTGCTGGTTGGGAGGGGTGAGGCTGGGGATCACAGAAGAAAGGAAGGACCTAGGGGTGTTGGTAACAGGGAGCATGAACAACTCTGCCCAATGCAGGAAAACAGCAGCTAAGGTGAACAGGATGCTGGGCTGTATCGCAAGGGGTTTCTCGTCCAGGCATAGGAGGTGATCCTGCCCCTCTACAGATCTTTGGTTAGGCCGCACTTGGAGTAATGTGTGCAGTACTGGTGGCCATATCTGAAGAGGGATACCAATTTATTGGAAGGTGTGCAATGGAGGGCAACAACAATGTTGCAGGGGAGGGAGGGCAAAGTCTATGGGGACAGGATGAATGAGCTGAATATGTACACACTGGAGGAGAGGAAGGATAGGGGGATATGATTGAAACATTCAAGTATTTGAGGGGGATAAACAAAACTAGCACTGTAGTGGTGTTTAAACTGAGGAATGGTAGGGACACGAGGGAGCACGGATTAAGATTGGAAGGTGGAAGATTTAGGAGGGAGATGAGGAAGCACTACTTCATGGAGAGGGTGGTGTCTAAATGGAATGCACTGTCAGAGGGGTTGGTATCATGAAAGACAGCAGGAAGTTTTAAGAGGGCATGGGACAAAGCACAAGGGAGGGTCTTAGTGGAGGGTGCTGAGGCCGTCATGGGAATGACAAATGGGGAGGGGGTTGGGGCAGCTGTAATCTAGGGGGCTAGCTGTACACTCGAGAAGACATTGCTAGATTGGCTGGTCTGTTTCTGCTGGCAGATTTGTATGTAGGAGGAGAGAAAGGGTTCCACTGCCTTGACCAGGAATGCAGGGAAGCTAAGGGTATTGAAGGGGCACTGTTAGAGGCTACGTGGCGCAGGCAAAAATGTGGCAGCTGTCATCCAGTCAGCCAGGTGGGCAGTTTTCCACTTTTCTGGGGCCCCTCCCTCTGCCCACAATCATACGGCCGCAGCAGCGTCCTGCGGGAAGGGACATTCAGCAGCATGTGGTAGCTCATGCTATGTAGAATGCATCCGCTAACCACCTCCTGGAGATGCCTATCGAGCGGTCCAGTACAGCCCCCCTCCCCCCTGGAGGGAAGCATCCAAGGGATGCTCTAACCCCCCCACCTTCATTCCTGATGTCTAGGTATGGGGCACAAACCCGGATCACCAGTGGGCCAGATCCATGCCCAATCACTCGGTGCCAGTGAGCTGGCAGGATTCTGCTCGTAATGCTAGATTTTAGAATTTTCGGATTTAGGTGCTGAAAATCGTAAGTCCTAAATTGTGGTATTGCTGATAGGATGTTTATGTTAAAATTTTGGATTTTAGGAGTCAGATTCCCAAATCTGAATCCAATGTATATTACTGCTGAAAAAAGGACTGAATTTATTTTTTTGCTGGCTAACTCATACTACGGCTTTGAAGGAACTCATACCATCCCCCTGCTTCAAATCCTAAGGTCCTGATCTTCAAAAATGACAAGAAATTAAATATATTTGTTACTGAATTTTTCTTTAAACTTTCATTTCATCTGGCTGATCTTATCTTCCTCCACCCATGATCCAGACTGAAAACCTGTCCAAGAAGCTACAGCGACTGACATCGTTGCCTGAACCAACAAATGGGGATTTCAGTGACATTCGTCTTGGGGGCAAGGACCATGTCGCACATACTGCTGCTATCATTGCCAGTATTCTTCTCTTTGTCCCCACCCCCATGCCAAGTAAAACAGCTACTTAGCATTGAGAGGGAGTGAGATACCAAGTTAAAATGAGGTGGGGGAAAGAAAGGGGGGGCTAGAAGTGGGAGCGGATATGAAGGTATAAGGGGGAGAAATGCTCAGAAATAGATGAAAAGAAACTGAGGGAAGGTTGGTGGCACAGCCTCATGAATATGCTTGTAGTGCTTGCAGTCATTTCACAGTCACTGGCTACTATACTGTGGCTTTTAAGCATGCCTCCCCTGCATGGATGTACTGAAACAATACCTCATCTGGACGGGGTCATCTGCTATAGCACTCAGCTGTCCTCCCATCTCCTTCAAGTCATTGGCAAAATTGTTCTAGAAAGAAAAAGAAATGCTGCGTCAGTGTACCTTCACAGGCTGGGTTGGACAGCTACCCGATCTCTCATACATGACATGAGTTTGAGGGGGGGTCTCTTGTCACAAAATGACCATGCAGAGTTCAGCACAACAGGCAAGTTTTGCACAAAAATGGGTTTGCAGAACAGAGAAGTTCCTTATCTGGGCCTGGATCAAGCTTACAGACCATATTTTTTAAATCTTATTTACCGTTTATTCCCCACTCCCTCAGCCTCTCTACAAGCTACCAGCCCATCACTTCAGTCACTCTTCCAGGCTGCTCCACAACTTACCCCTTGTCATGGTGTCCTCAGGACTGTACCTCCAAACCCTCTTTGGTGAACTCCAAATTCAGTGCCTGTAGTGGTGACGGTAGTTCAGGTCCTGAGGGTACTGCTTGTATCATCCTAAGGGACCAGGCCTTTTCCCATTTTTCCTGTCCCTTTCTGCAAGATGTCAGCAGAAGAGACTTCATGCACATGCTGCTGTGTTTGTGTGATGTTTTCCGCAGCTAGCTAACATCCTTCTTCCCTGCTGCTTCTGCCAGCACCACTACCCATAGTCACCTAGGTGGCATAGTTGGGCCAGAGTTAGACTTCCACCCACCCTGAAGAAGGATAGCATCTTCTGGGTCGCTCTATCCTCCTCCTCCCCCATCTGGCCTTCAAATGACCCTGTTCCCAGCCCCAGGCTATCAAGGTCGCCATGTTACCCCACTCCTGCCATGCAAAACTGCCTCTGACCCCCCCCCATGTTCTGCTATGTGGCCACCAAAATGGTAGCCAAAGTCCAGCTGAAATTACATTGGTCATCTTAGCTGTCTGTAGAAAGCCAGCCTGGTAATCTGAAAACAAGCTGTGGAAGAAAAACACACAATATTACGTATTTAAAAAAATATATTAATTTGACTCTGGAATTTTGTTTGGGGCTAGTCAGATGTTAGACTGGCTATGTAAAAACTTTACACGTTCAACATTCTTCCATTATGCAGCATGTTCTAAGTGCTACTGCTCAGTGGCGGAGCTGGGGGGGGGTCTGGTGGGGCAGTCGTCCCATCTGGCTGCCCCAGTGTGAGTAGTGGCGCCACCATCTTTATTGGGAGGGCTTTAAGCCCGAGATTTGATGGGCGAATCAACTACGTCACTTCCCCATCGAGCTTAAAAGGTCACTACATCCTGGGCTTTGGCAGAATTCTTTTTTGTTGCAGCTGGAGGCGGTGCTGCTCTACGCCACCTCTCTCTGTATTTCTACTGTATTTCTCCTCATTTCAGCGTCTGCCTCTGGCTGCCTCTGCGCTCTTTGACTTGTTTTCTCTGTCCCGCAGCTCAGTTTCTGTCTGCCTCCTACCTCGCTTATCCTCCCCCTCCTCATACCTCTTTTCTCCATGACTGGTTCTCCTCTTGTTTTTCCCTCCCCCGTCGCTCTTTGTTTGTTGTGCTGCCGCCCGCTCTGGCTGCCCTCTTTCTGCATTTTCCCCTTCTGTTCATTTCTCCTCCCCCGTTCCTTCTTTACGATTGCTGTGGCTCTGTTGGAGCATTTTCTTTGCCCTCATGCTCCGTGTGTATGTGCCCCGCTGGTGCTGCTCTCGGACCCTGCTGCTGCAGCCTCTGAGTGCCTGCTGTGGCTACTCCTTCCTTCCTCCTCTGTTGGAGGTGTCGGCAGTCGTTTAGCAGTTTTCAGCCGTCAGCCTGCATTCAGCATTCTCTGCCATTCCTGCCTGCTCTCTGGGTGGCTCGGCTCCCCCCCAACCCCTGCACCATACCTGTGCTTGTCCTCCTGGTCCATTGCAATCATTCTTCATCCTAGCCTCTGACCACTACTCCATTTGCACTGCTGGCACTCTGGGTGTGCTTTCCTCTGCCAGCTCGGCTCCACCGCCTGATCCCGATCTCCTGTGCAGCACATCACAGTTTCTTTCTCTAAGATATGCCTAGTTCACTGCTACCCCATCTTGTTTGCTTTGGTATCCTGCTCTAGCCATCTTATGTTGCTAGGTAGACTGCCTCACTGGACGGATGATGGTCTTGCCTGAGGTAGGATTTATTCTTCTGTTCTCGTTTTCATCAGTTCAGTGCTACTACCTCCTGAGTCTTCGCAACACGACTCCCTCCCTCGACGGCGGCATGTCCCCATCCCATCATTAGGCTGCAGATGTTGTGCTGCCTTGTTTGGTGCTTTCTTATATGATTGCATTTTTCTGTAGATCTGCTTTCTTTTTCTTGCCTCGGATGTGCTTTTGTGATGGGTAGGTGCTTTAAGCATTCAATGCATCTCCCAGTGCCCTCGTTCAGCCTGCTTTTGTCTGGCTCTATATTGTTTATGCTCTGATGGATGCTTATGTTTCCCGGGCTCTGTTGCAACTGTTTTTCCATTTAAGTCGCTTTCTTCATCCTGCTGCTGTTCTTATCCCGTACAGCCTGAGTCCTGTGCTACCCTATTGACCTCCCTACTCCATCCTCGTGCCTGCCATCCCAGCTTCATTCCATTTATCTTTCGTGGCCCCTATGTCACCTCATCGAACCGCAGCCATTCTTCATCGCCTTGTGGCCATCCAGTTTGGTTTTCCTGTCAGCACTGCATACCTTCTTCCTCGTGTCTGTCTCTCCTCCTATGATCCTGCTCGATCCATATCCTTCCCCGTGCCTCTTTGGCTCTGCCTGTGCATTTCTTTTGGGGTTCCTCTATCCTACCATGCCTCGGCTGACTCAGCCTGGCCTGCTTGCCAGCCTCCATAGCATTATGCCCTGGCAGACTCTGTCTGACTGCCTACGACTTGCCCTATTGCAGTTTGCTTTCCTACTGGCTGGGTCCTTCGCTAACCCACTGCCATCCTTACCGCCCTTAGTCCTTTAATACTTTGCTTTCCCATACCAGCCTCCATGGCTTCAATCCATCTTCATACCTCATCCATTCCTATTTTACCTTCCTCAGCCTAGCAAGTTCCAGGCATGTTTTTTCTAGTGCCAGCCATCAGGGGTTCACTCCAACCATGGCCTCACTCCTCATCCATCACTGCTACCTCAATTTGATTCTACATCCATGCAAAGAGCCATGCCTTCCTGTCCGTCGCCCTTTGCTAAGGGCTAGCTGGAGGCTCTCCACTATCGTTCAAGTTCCTTTCACATTAATTTCCGAATCTACCTCCTTTCGAGGAGTCTACTTAGTCACATTGCTCTTTCAAGTATATCGCCCCTCTAGTTCGCCAAGCATGCCTCTTCAACCTCAGCGTCTGCTCACTCGAATCTCTCAATCAAGCGCATCGCTCAATCAAGCCAGCCTGCATTTTCATCCATCTCATCAGCACATCTGGAATCTCCTCGTGAGCACATCTGGATACCCCTTGCTTCTCCGACTTGCACATGGATCTACTCCCTCCCATCCTTGCTCCTCTGATATCCTCCCCCATCGATTACTCGCGCATATCCTCCTTGGGTCCCTGCTGCCTCATGTTCCTTATTTCTCTGTGCTTCTCTGGGGTTTTTCCCGATCCCATCGTCATCCTCCCTACTTATATCCCTCATCTATGAACCATTCCCTTTACTGACATATGTCCTCAAATCAAACGTCGTCTGCATGGAGGGAAGGCGATCTAGGCCTTGGATCCCCAGAGGTTTCCTCCTCAAAGGGGTTTTTTCCTCTCCTCCGTGCCAATGGTCATAATATTAGTTAGAGTAAGTGCTTTTTTCTCATTAGCTAGTTAGGTTCCGCTGTTGGATGGAGGCGGATGGTGGCCCCAGCTTTCCCCCTCTCTCCTTAGGAAGTTAGCCCTTCTCATCAGAGAAATTATTCATCATCCTCGCCTCTTCGATGCTTGACATCTTTAGGTATTCTTTTTGGGTTTCTTCCTACCCTACCTTTAGCTGACGCATTCATTCCCGGCACCTGTGGGGGGGGAATCCTCCTCTAGGGTTCCTTACGTCGTACTCCTACAGGGTGGTATATCCCACGGATAGAGAGGCAGAAAGCCACAAAGAAAACTCAAGTTACAAGCATCATCTCCATATTACCTCATTTGGTTGTGTAAGCACATCGAATGGGGGCTTTAAACCTGAGACACGATGGGCGGAGCAACTACGTCACTCCCCCATAGAGCTTAAAAGGTCACTACATCCTGGGCTTTGCCAGGATTCTTTTTCGTTGCCCACCATCCACCCCTCCTCCTCCAGCGGCTCGTCTCTGTTTCCCGTGGGCTTCTTCCTACCCTACCTTTAGCCGACACATTCAATCCCGGCACCTGTGGGGGGGTTCCTTGCATCGTACTCCTACAGGGTGGTATATCCCATGGATAGTGAGGTGGAAAGCCACAAAGAAAACTCAAGTTACACACAAGCACTATCTCACATTATCTCATTTGGTTGTGTAAGCACATTTAATCACTGTTTAGTGACCATTGTGGAGCCCGTGATTGACTGAATGGCCCCCCCAACGGCTCCCAAACCTAGCTCCGCCACTGCTACTGCTCCTTCCATTTTGGATTTCATCACAAACAGTCTGATTGTTCCTGGCTGTTTGATTTCACAAATAAGGACTCTTTACCTTTGGGAGTGGAGACGTATTTAGTGGGAGACATACCTTATGCTGTTCGTGTACCTTAATTAAATAAAGAGCTCTGTTTTTCACTTTGTTTTTTTCCTTTGAGTGCATTTACATCCTGAAGAGCGAGGTGTCAGTCGCCAGCTCCTTTCCCTGTTTCTTCTGCACATCTGATTGGTGCAGAGCCAGTCATGCGCAGCAGCAGCAGCAAACCTGAATTCCTGTCCTGTAGGCGTACCTGCTCAAGTGTAAGACCCGTGGCTTGCCTCTCCACAGTGGTGCTCTGCTTGGGAGGATGAGCGGGAGAAACTGAGATCACCAGATTCCTGACCCATTGTTCTAGCTTCAGGGGGGTCAGGTGAGCCTGGAGCAACTGGCATCATTGTTCACAGCTAACGGGAAGTTTCTGTTGTTGCTTCCCCCAGGGGAGTGACCAGGCAATGATGTCAGCATGCAGCAGTGTGTGCTTCCACACGTGGTGCATATATGTCAGCCACTATCATGCTCGATGTATGTTGTTCCTGGCTTCTTCACCTCTGGCCATTGCTAGAGAGCAGACAATTACTGGATGCCAGAGCCCAGCCTCCCTGAAGGAGGAGAGCAGTTCAGCGGGTGCCTGATCCTCCTATCCTGGCTGGCTATCTAATGCCTTTGACTCACTCCTGAACCCAGGTCAGCAGAGTCACAAGTGGTTGTGCTATCGCTGCACTGATGGGGCTGGCTCTGAGAAACTTTTTTTTGTATTTATTTGTGTGCCTCCACTACCTGGGGCTTTGTGACGGGAATACCTGCTGATCTGGTTCCCCACCTAGGGTTCCTTCAATGGTGGCAGTGTTTTTTTTTCTATTTTGGTTCCTCCCTTCATGGCCCTGAGCATGGCCATGGTAGTGTGCAATGACTCCAATGGCTGAGCAGTGCATGCTTCTGTACGCTGCACGTCAGGCATCTGCTCCACCTCTGCTCTCAATGTGCGGGTCCAGCTTGCCAACACCCAGCTGCTGCAATATTTCAGGCAAACACTGGTCACCAATCCCACCCCTCCCTGTGAGAGGAGAGCTGTGTTCCACACGCTAGATCCTTTCCCTCCCTGGCTGACCCGTGGTGACCCGCTTGCACCATGAACACAGGTCGCTGGTGTGGCAGAAGGTAAGGCATCTATGCCTCAGTCCCCCACACCATCCAACTGGCTCTGAGAAACTTTAAAAACAGGCTCTGAAATTGGATGACCCAATGGTGTGGAGGGCTGAGGTATAGATGCCTTGCTACCTGCCACACCAGTGACCCATGTTCGGGAATGGACTCGGGTCACTGGGAGTTGACAGAGGATTGAGCGTCTGAGGGACAGCGCTCCTCTCTTGTGGTGGGAGGCATGTTGACCTAGCCTATGACTGCCACTAGGCCTGGGGGCAGTGCAGTACAGGCGGTGAGAACAGGAGGGTGCCAGATGCACGTCGGGCATGTCCACCTCCACGCATAACGTCTTATGGCAAGGGGTGGAAGAAACCAGAGAAAGGACATCAGGGGCTTTGTGAAGCCTTGCCTGCTCATCCTGGTCCCACACCACCACCCGGGAGCTCACTTTCGGGCTGCACTGGATTCAGACACTGGGGGTGGGGGAGGACATCCCTTTTCCCTCTGATGCCACCACGGGGGAATTCAAGTGAGTACCCAGGACTGAAAGTGTGTCCTGGGGCAGGCGGTGGCCAGCTCGGGGGATAAAGGGACAATTCTGAAAGCCACCCTTGGACAATGAGGATAAAAACCTTCATAGGAAAAAAGTTCCACTACCCACAGACATAGGAGAGGGTGTCTATGGTGAGATGAGCCTGGTCGCATGTAGTTTACCGAACTCTCCCGGTCTCTAGGCTCCAGATATTTTATTTTCAAACATTAATTGCTCACACAGGGCCTCATGTTCTTCACAGGTGGTAACATTTTCAGGTAGCGTTTGGAAAAGTGATCAAATCAAGGAATGGGCCTCGACAGCTTAAAATGAAAAAAGCATATTCTTTTAATAGTATGATGGAAATAATTAGATGAAGATCCCCTCAACCCTCAGAATTTAACCTTTCTCTCCAAAACAGTAACTCTGGATGAAAATAATACCCAAACGCAGAGAAATGCTGCATCATAAACTTACCCACAAGCAAGTACTGCACATATATACAGCCTTCTTCGCACCCCCCCACACTGGTATTCACGCTATATTTTGCAACTGACTTTGAAAATGACCAACGAGGCTGGAGAGCAGCCCATTTTGTGGCAATTTGTGTTGATTCTGCAGAAGATACAGCATGGTGTGTTGCAAGAAGCTCTATTTGGCATGCAGTGCACTTCTGTGGTTAGATGTTTCTCCTGACTTGGAGCTGCTGATCTGTGGTGTAGTTTTAGTCGGAGGAGGCATCATGTTCTAGTGGCTTGAGATCAGGTTTGGGAACAAGGAGGGCCAAGTTCAAATCCCACCAGAGCCACTTACCAATTGTCTGACCCTGGGCAAGTCAGTTAGCTTCTCAGTGTTTCAGTTTACACGACTGCAACAATGGTTAAAGCTGGACCCCACAGAAAATGAGATATATCTCAGCTGGGCTATCCTCCGCAAATAAATTGAAAAAACAAAATATCATTTATTAAAATAGCTAAAGCATTTTAAAACCCGATATTGAGATCTGAGTTCACTTGTTCTGGTTTAGAAACATAGAATGAAAGACAATGTCAGCAGAAAAAAAACATTTGTCCATTCAGTCTGCCCTGGTATACCCTATCCTACCCCGAGACCTACTGTCCAGACAGGATTTTTGACCTTGCCTCCCCCATCCCTACCCCCTGCCTTACTGCTGCCCCGGTAACTATTAAGCCCTTAAACCTGTCTCGGCCCTGCTTGAAGCCATCAGTGATTTTAGTGCCCACCCCCTCAGCTGGTAGACTGTTCCATGGTTCAGCCACTCTCTCTGTAAAGTAAGACTTTCTTACGCTTCGTTGTATCTCTCCCCCCCCGCCAACTTCCACTCATGTCCCTGTGTTATTGACTCGCCCCTCCTGCTGAACAGTTCCTCGCAATTTACATCGTCTCCCCTTTCCCTTCTGGCCTCCAATGAGTACATGTTCAGTGTGCTAAGCCATCCTCACAGGATCTGCTCTGTTGGCCCTGAATCATTTTGGTTATTCATGCTGTACCGTCTCCAGCCTGCCTTTGCCTTCCCTTAGGTGGGGAACTCCAGAACTGGGCAGAGTACTCCAGACAGGGACTCACCAGTGATCTACAGAGAGGTAGTATTACTTCCTTCCTCCTATTGTCAAGGCCCCTCCCTCCCTACATTTATTTATTTAGCTTTTGTTGATCAGGTAGGTGCGTCAGGCAAAACCCTGCCTATTTTCAAGCATCCCAGGAAAGTATCGAAACGAAACAATGGAGAAGTACAAAGCAATAATATGCAAACCAATTTGATATCCATGCAGGGCTAGACAAGGAAAAGAAAACACATTTAGTAGTAGCCATCCTTGCAGGGATGGGTGGGAGCAGGCATCAGACATTAAGACAAAGTGCATTCTTCAGTTCAAAGAACAAAATACATTCAACAATTCAGAGAACAGGAAAACAAGCTTTAGGCAGAGGCTAGAGAGGAGGTGGAGGGGATATGTTATAGTCACAGTAATCAAGTGCTCAAAGGTGGGAGTAGAGTGCAGTTTTCAAGGAGGAGGAGTGAGACCGGGGAACACTTCAGACTGGGAGGTAGAGAGTTCCAGAATTTTGGGGCGAAGTGGGAGAAAGTTTGTTCCCCCATTTTGGTAGAGCAGTGTGGGATGATGAACAAGGTGGAGTGTGAGGATCTCAATAGGTGGGAGTGAGGCACTGGGGCGAGCGTAGCACCAATGCTTTCGGGGGGGAGGGGGTGTCTGGTCATAGAGTCAGTAAAGCAACCCAGAGAGTATGAGCACAGGGTTGTGGGGGACAGCCAGTGAAGGGTGGAGTACAGGAGACAGTGGTGAGTGAGGCGAGGGGCTGATAGGGCAAATCTGCAGATACTGTTGTAGGTAATGTCCCATTTATGAAGGATTCCAAAGTTAGCGTGGGAAAAGATGGGGAGGGCATACTGTAGCTTGGGAAGCAAGACACCTCTCGCCACCAAGATTCTGGCAACAGAAGTAAGTGATTGACACACTTGGGTAAGTGGCCCCAATCTTCAAGTTAACGGATCTGCATATCTCATTTGTATGAGACGAAAAGTTAAGAGCGGAATCAAGTGTCACTCCAAGGTGCATGCCTCAGCATTTTGGTTGTCTCACTGTAGGCCTTGTTACATTGACCAGATTGCTTTAGGAAGTTACTTATGATGGCTTCCAGAATCTTTCCCTCAGACGTAATATCCAGCTTCCGTCTTCCCATCCAGTATTCTATCCCGAGGTTCTTGTTCCCTAAGTGCATCACCTTGCAATTTTTGGCATTGAATTTCAAACGCTGGATCACATCTCTAACCATTGCAGGTCATTCTGCAACTCCCTAACCCCCCCCCACTGTCTGCTGCACCACAGAACTTGGTGTCATCTGCAGAAAGAGACACATCTGGCCTGTATTTTTCCTCCCATGTCACAGATGAACATATTGAAAAGGACAGGTCCCAAGACTGACCCCTGTGGCACCCCACTTGTGACCGCTCTCTTCCCCAACTTGACTCTGTTTACCACAACCCTCTGCTGTCTCTCCCCAAAAAACTTCCCGCCTATCTAACCAGGTCCTTTGCTGTTCTCATATCCTCTAATTTCTTCAGTAACCTTCTGTGTGGCACCAAGTCAAATGCCATGTTGAAGTCAAAGTACAGTACATCAATTTTTAGACAGGATAGAAGGATAGGCAAGGAGGGGGGGTTGTAGCACTATATGTCAGGGAGGCCATAGAGGCATTGGAGAATGGACACATCAGAGGTAAGCAAAGGGAAACAGAGAAACAGGGAAACAGAGTCGCTGTGGGTTCACAGCACAATGTCCTTAGGCAAGAAAATTAGGGTGGGGCTGATCTGTATACCACCAGGACAAGGGAAAGAGAGAAAAAGGGAGCTCGGGGAAGAACTGACAAGGGGAGTGAAGAAGGGGGAGGTGGTGGGTGATCTGAACCTGCTGAATATCGACTGGGACATTCCAGCAGCCAGATGTACCAGAAGTCTGGTCCTGTTGGATACATTGCAGGATAGCCTGCTGGTGCAGCTGGTTAAGGAACTCACTAGACAGCTGGTCATTCTTGTTTTGGTTCTCACCAACTAGGAGAAGGAGGGTGGAGAGAGGGTAGGGGAGTCACTGGGGTCCAATGACCATAACTACATTTGGTACAGGCTGGGCCTTGGGACCAGAATAACCCTATCAAAAACTGAAGTCCTAGATTTTAGAAGTTCAGACTTCAACTGGATGAGGGAGCTGGTCCAAGACAAAATGATCAGGGCGGACAGCCTCAGAGGTGTAGTGGAAAGATGGAAGCAATCAAGGAGACCATTCTCAAGGAAACAAAGACATGCACAAGAATTGTTACAAAAAAAAAAAGACAGATATGGTTCTCAGAAAGGGTCAGAGTAGCGGTGAGAGCCAAGAAAAAGGCTTTCACCAGGTACAAGGAAAAGCAGGAGGAGGAGGAATGGGGACAGTACCAAATAAAAACTAGGGAAGCAAAGAGGATAGTCAGGGAGGCAAAAGCAGACATGGAGCTGTGCACTGTGGAGGGTGGGTCAAAGGTAGGGAAAATAATTCTTCAGATATATAAGGGAAAAGAAGAAGGGAGAGGGTATTGTTAGGCTACAAGGAGGGATGGTACTAGAGGAAGATGAACAAAAAGCAGCCTTCATTAATGATTACTGTACGTCTGCTCTGTCTTCCCAAAGGAAAACAGCATCCCCTGCCTGAAAGTGGCATCAAGGCAGGTGTCGGGGCAATCCTGAAATGAGGCACCCCGGTTTTACCAGAGAAAGGATCCAGAAGGGTCTTGAGCCCTAAATGTAGATAACACCCCGGGGCCAGATGGGATGCATCCAAAGGTGTTCAAGGAATTTGCTGTGGAGCTGGCTGAACCCCTAGCAGTGCTATTCAATAGCTCAGTTTAGACAGGTAGTTCAGAAAAACTGCAGGGTAGCCCAGCTACATTGTGTGTGTGTATGGGTGGGGGGAGGGAGTAACGGGAATTACAGACCTGTCAACCTTACCTCTGTAGTGGGTAAACTGATGGAGTCACTGACCAAAGAGGACCTTGTGGACTACCTGGAGAACAGTGGTCTACAGGATAGTAAACAGCATGGGTTTGTGGCAGGGAGGTGTTGTCAGACCAACCTGATAGTTTTCTTTGACTGGGCAACAAAGGTAGTAGATAAAGGCCAAACTGTGGGTTTACTCTACTTCAGTTTTAGGGAGACTTTCCGCTTGATGCTATACGGAAGATTGCTGAAGAAGCTGGAGGACCTGAGTGCAGCTAGGGACATAGATGGATAGGAAACTGACTGAAGGAGAGACAGCAGAGGTTGGTAGTAAATGGGATCAAATCAGTAGAGCGGAAGGTCCGGAGTGTGGTGGGTAGGAATCTGACCAGTTTTTTTTTCCTGTTCAATAAGTTCATCAGCAACACTGGAGAGGGCATCTGTGGCAAGTTGTGTCTCTTCATAGATGACACAAAGTTCGAAGGTAGGCTAGATAGTGACGAGGGGATCTACAAAGGCTAGAGGGGTAGTCTGAGGTTTGGCAGTTGAAATTCAGCACAAAATAATGCAAGGTTATGCACCTGGGGGAAAAGAAACAGGACACAGTACTAGATGGGAGGGATTAAACTGAGTGCTATGGCAGAGGAAAATGATCTGGGGGTCATTGTTAGTGACTGCCTCAAACAATCGAGCCAGTGTAACAAGGCCTATAGTAAGGCTAATAGGATACTAGGGTGTATCAGAAGGGGTACTGACGGCCCACTGACAAAGCAGTAGCACTACTGCTTGTGATGCCGATGACACAGGTTCGGAAGTGAGCCTAAGGTGTCAGAGGGCTGGATGGGGAGGAGGATTAAGCGTCCATGAGACCACTGTTCTTCTCCGGGGGGAGCATGGGGAAGAGCTGAGTGCTCGACTGGCCCATGGCAGAAACCAAGGGAAAAGGCAGCCCGAGCCAAAAGAGGTGGGGGAGATGTGACAGACGTCAGCGAGTGCACCTTCATATCAATGCATGTCACGTCCCCCATGGGGAGTAAACCAGTCGAGCAGGATGACTGCCGGCCTCCACAGGCACCACACCCAGTGACGCAGGCACCTCTTGGAAACCTGGATCCTGTCCTGGTGACTTGAGGGACTCCTTGTCACCCTGCCACAGAAGGCAAGCGGTGGGGGACTACAGGAGCAGGTAAGCCTTGGGAGAAGCTGGGGTGATGGGTCTGGGAAGACTGGTGAGAAGGAGGGCAGGCCAGGGCAAAAAGAAGGGGTATTGACAGTAAGAAAAAGGTGATACGACTACCTCTGTATAGTTTACTGGTGAGTCCGCACCTGAAATACTGTGTGGAGTTCTGGAGTCTTCACCTAATGAAGGACAGGGATAGGCTGAAGAGAATGCAACACAGAGTGGCCAAGGTTATTTAGGACCAATAGAGCAAATCTTACGAAGATCATCTCAAGGAGTTAAAAATGTGCTTGCTGCAGACCAGGCGTGAGAGAGGGGATATAATAGAGACCTTCAAGTTCCTGAACAGAATAAACAGGGTGAACTGAGGGGAACTATTTAGCATGAGTATGGAGTCAAGAACCGTAGGTCATGAGTGGAAACTGGCAAGGGGAAGGCTTAAGAGGGATGTGATGAAGTTTTATTTTAAAGAAAGAGTGGTGGAACCATGGAACATTCTTGCAGCGGAGGTGGTGGCACCCAGACCATAACTGGTTTCAGGCATGGTTGGGACAGACCAAAGGGTTTGGTGGTTGCTCAGATCAGTAGCAGTAGGGGGGGAGCAGGGTGGTGGATGGGGAGGGGTAAAGCACTACATGGATAATTGGTCCTGTGGCAGATAAGGAACTCTGGGCAAATTGGACGGACCTGTGGTCCTTTTCTGCCATCATTGTCTATGTTTTTACTGCTTGTCCATTATCCACAAACCTAGTTACTCAGTCAAAGAATACTATCAGGTTGTTTGACAAGACCTCCTTGCCAGAGACCTGTGCTGCTTACTATCCCGAAACCCATTTCTCTCCAGGAAATCCACTCGATCCACCTTACCTAGTGTCTTCCACCAGTTTACCCACAATGGAGGTAAGTCTGATGGGCCTGTAATTATTTCGTTGCTCCTTCTCTCCTCTGTTGTGGAGCAGAACTACGTCCACTATCCTCCAGTCTTTTGGAATCACCCCTGACTGTAGTAAGCTATTGAAAAGCCCTGCTAGGGGTTCAGCCAGTTTTGAAGCTAGTTCCTTTAGGTGCATCCCATCCAACCCTTATCTACTTTGAGGGCTGCTAGCCCTTATCTGACCCTTTGCCCTGTAACTGCCAATAGTTGCATTTCTGGAATCCCTCTTGCCACAGCCTTTATGCCACTTTCTGGTAAGGGTCCACTATCCTCCACAGTGACTACTAAGCAGAATTACTCGTTAAGTATGGCTGCCTTCTCACCATTCTCCTCTATTACCCTGCCTTCTTCTGCTAGCCATACAATTTCCCCTTTAGCCTTCCATTTTTCCCTAATGTATCTGAAAAATAGTTTTTACCCTCCCTTGACTCCTTCTGTTATACGCAGCTCTTTGACTGCTTTTGCGTCCCTGACTGTCCTTTTGGCTTCCCTCATCTTCACTTGGGAATCATTCCATTCCTCATCCCCATGTCTTTTTGTATCTGATGAAGACCCTTTTTCTGGCTTTCACTGCCTCCCTGAATTTCTCAGACAACCAGATTGGTCTTTTGTGCCTGTTTTTCTTTGTAACCGATGTCAAGCATGACCTAGTTGTCTCAAGAACAGCACCTTTAATCACTCCCTACCTCTCTACCACCTCCTGATTTGAACCATTCCAATCAACAAATTCCCCCATCTGGTCAAAATTTGCTTATCTGAAATCCAGAACCCCAGCCTTTGACAAGGGCATACTGGTACCCAGGGCCAGCTTAAACCATATGGTGGTGTTGTCCTCTGTTGGACCTCAGTGGCTTCCTGACTCACATTCCACTTACCATTTCCAAGCTGATGAGCACCACGTTGAGAATGGCAACCTGCCTTGAGGATCCTACCAGGTCATAATGTCGTACGCTTAACAGCATATGACATTGTAGCTAACCCAAAACAGCACTGTCCATGACAGCGAATGGTTCAATACCACGTATACTGTGACCCCGTGCCCTTGAGGATTCCCTGACCAGCTACACCAGCAGACAGTCTTGCAACTTATCTAACAGGGCCTGACCTCTGGTGCTCATAGCTGCTGCAATACTTGTGTACTCCTGGCTAAGAATCTGCTTCTCCTGGTCTTGGACAGCGCAGGGGTCATAATATCACGGTGAAAACCATGCACATCAACAATGCTGTACGCAAAGCAGCATGCGGCAAAATTAATGTTGGTACAACACGACGACCAACACAAACAAAGCCCACACTGGAAGAATATCTTAGTTTTTGCAGG
Organism: Neoceratodus forsteri; assembly: GCA_016271365.2. Lineage (NCBI taxonomy): Eukaryota > Metazoa > Chordata > Ceratodontiformes > Ceratodontidae > Neoceratodus > Neoceratodus forsteri. Next base: position 569,948,316 of record JADMNL010000022.1, read on the forward strand.
GGCTCCAGCCCCCGCACTCCCTGACGTGGGGGCTTCGCCGCCACACCCCAGACTAATTATAATCAACTCTGGGGGGGGTTGTGGACTTCAGGGGACAAAAAAAGCAGACTGGGAACATTAAAAAAAAAGCCACAGCAGAGTGAGACCTGGGGAGGACCAAACCACAGCCCCAGGTCCCTGACGTCACCAGAGGCAGGTGCTCTAGCCACTCCGCCACAGGAGCAGCTCAGTCAAGCACTGCCCTGGCGGCATCCTTCACCTTCTCTACTGGTGGCCTACAGTGACAGGGGTAGTGTTTTTTTACCGAACACTAAAAAAACCCTGTCCCCGTAGAACCATTAGCTCTTCTTTCAGCACTGAATTTCATGTATGGTTCTCTCTGTGCTATATTGACCTGGTACCATCTTGGACTATGGCATTTTATGCTACTCTGGAGCAGGAAGTAGGTTGCTGTCCAGGGTAAAAGTGGTATGTAACTCAGTTTGATGATATATAACTAGTTTATCTTTATGCAGCCGCCATTGCCTGTTGTATCTTGCAGCAAAAATATCCTCCGTTCATGACGGTGTTAAAATTTCAAACTTCAACTTTTTTCACAAATCATTTTGGGTAAGGTTCCATGGTCTATTTCAGAATTAATCCCTTTACAGAAAAATAAACATATCACTAGATCCCAGAATTCATTAATGTTTCCTTTCCCTAAAACCTGTTTTGGTTAGAAAGCCTTTGATTAAGCTGTAATATGTGCTTGTAATACTTTGCCAATATTTGTTAAATGTAGTTAGTTTGTGTTTCTTTTATTGTGCTCCAAAAAACTTTTTATTAAAATTTGGCAAGTATGACTTCTAGTTCGCACCAGATCATAGAAAAATACATAAAAATTAATATTTTAACACAGAGCAGTAGGGTAACATAGGAAACATATAAACAATAAACACTACCTGCACCACCTTGTAAAGTTAACAATAAACTAAAAAACAGGCCTCCACTATCATATATATATATATATATATATATATATATATTCTATGCAAAAAACTTTGTTAATGCATCATTTAGAGAAAAACACAAAATGTCAGGAGATGGCACCTTTAGGGTCGCGCCCCCCTCCCCGTGGACCCTCTCATCCTCCCGAGCTTGACAGATGACGGGGTATGTCATTGGGGTTGTGAGGCCTAAATGTCACCCCATTCCATGTGTAATCATATTCACAAGCCACAGGAAAGAAGAATGGGGTGACATTTGGGCTCACTCCTATGTGTACCCTGTCATCTGTCAATCGAGGATGAAAGGGTCCACGAGTATGGGAGGGGCAACCTTAAAGGTCTCATTTCTGACTTTTATGCTTTAATCCTAAATGATGCATTAACGAAGCTTCTTGCATAGAATTTCCTTACTTTTTGAGAAAGAATAGAAAAGTAGAAAGTCGCGCAACCCTCCCACCAACTTGCAAATTTCTGCCTAACATAACAGTACAAGTACTGAATATCATATGTATTGGTGGGAGTGCATATGTGTTGGAGTGTGGGGCCCACCACCTTGAAACAAAACAAAGTGTCAGTCATCAGAGTGGCATAATTCCACACCTGTTTACATGTCAGACACCTAACCACTGAAAATTACCTCCATGGCCATAAGGTTAGGTACCCTATAAATGTGAAGCCACTACCACAATGGAAAACACTATACACAAAACATAAAGTGTGTCATGCAATATCTCCACAGCAAATTAATTTTCCAACACCTAAACACTATAATTTACATGTACAAGACATCCCCCTCTAAACCTTTCTAATTTCAATTTAAAAGACCATACAGTTTCCGAGATAAAACATTTCAAAGTTTAAGATTTTCATTTGTTGGAGTGGCAGAATTACACACGTTTACATTTTAGACACCTAATGACTGAAAAGTACATCCATGGCAGTAAGGCTAGCTACCGTATAAATTTCAAGCCACTCACAGAATGGAAAATGCTGTCTGCAAAACGTAAATTGCGCCATGCCATATCTCCGCAGAAAAGGTATTGTCCAACACCTAAACACTGTCATTCACATCTACAGGACATCCTGTCAACATCCCCCAAATTACAAGTTAAAAGACCAAACCATTTCCGAGATATTTAATTTTAAAAATTGTTAAAAACTGGGCTATCTGGTCCCTCCAAATCTGGCCATCTAGTCCCTCCCTCGCGATCAAAGATCACGATCAAAGAATCTTGCGATCAAAGAATTTGCAGGCTCGCGACCAAGGAATTTGCAGGCTCGCGATCAAAGAATAAAAAATGGTCAAAGTCAATTTTTACGCAAAAATAAATGAAATCACAGTCATGACTCGATAGAACGAAGCCCCCTGAGCAAAACTCATCCTCGTTTGGCTTAATAAGTCACCCCTGGGCTGAGAAATTAGATTTTTTCATCTGGCCATCTAGTTGTGCCCTCACAGTCAAAGATTGCAGTCAAAGAATCTCGCGATTAAAGAATTTGCAGGCTCACGATCAAAGAATTTGCAGGCTCGCGATCAAAATCAAAAAATGGTAAGTCAAGTTTTACACAGAAATATAAGAAACCACAGCCATGATTTGATAGAACTGAAGTCCCCTGAGCAAAACCCATCCTCATTTGGCTTAATAAGTCACTCCCAAGCTGAGAAATTTAGATTTTTTAATCTGGCCATCTAGTCGCACACTCGCAATCAAAGATCGTGGTTAAAGAATCTCACGATTAAAGATAGTTTGTTTGCCGCGATCAAAATTTAAAAAGTTGAAAAGTCTATTTTTTGACCAAATTGCAAAAAACCACAGCCATGGCTCGATACAGTGAAGCCCCCTGAGCAAAATCCATCCAAGTTTTACTTCAGGAGTCACTCCTGAGCCGAGATATTTTAATTTTTCCGACCACAAACTGAAAATAAGATGGCGGCCGTCGCGATCAAAGAATTCCTCATAATCAAAGATTCTTTGATGGCGAATCTGCAAATTCTTTGATTGTGAGGAGGGACCAGATGGCCAAAGCCCCATTTTTCCTTCGCAAAATAACCATATAAATTTTCCCATTGACTTATAATGGGAACTTAAAAGTTTAATAACTTTTGAATGGATTAATATTTTTTCAGCAAACAAAAAGCAGAATGTTCCTTGACCAAGGCCCTTTCAGATGAGCCATGTTGCAGAGTGGCATATCACATGACGGCAGCGCAGCACCACGGATAATAACCCCAAAAACTGCCCACAGAACTGGTGAAAAGTGCATTTTTCAGCGTTTTGGTGCGAAAACACCGTAAGTCCGATTGCAACAAAATTTGGCAGATCAAGAGATCTACCATGCTCCACCATGCATACCAAATTTCATGCAAATCTGTTGAACAGGTCCTAAGCTATTAACGCACACAATTTCGAGTTTAACATAGAAGTGCCTCCATAACCCTAAATATAGGGGTGCAACTGTGCCCCTATTATATATATATATAAATATATATTTATATATATAGGGATACATGATGGGCATGAGTGTGATATGGCAAATATTGTCACTCCTGCAGAGTGAGCTCTGGATATCTCATGAGTGCTGAAGGCACGAGTGAGATATCCAAGCTCACGATGCAGGAGTGACAATGTTTGCCATAGCACATGATCTGCCCATCATGTATTCGATATATACAATAGGGCCAAGAGTTTCGGAAGTTTTGTTACGCTGTCTTGTGTTCTGTTCCTGTTAATGTGTTTGCTCATTCTGTATGTGAGCTTTTCTGAATGGACTGGCAGTATTATAACTCTGAGAAACATATAAGTGTGTTTTGCAATACTAAATGAGTTAGTTTTAGATAGGAATGAGAAACATACTTTTGTGAAGCTGTATTGTTTAGCAGTCTGTCTGCAGTGAAGTTAAAAGTATCACAGTAATTGTAATGACCTGAGAGGCAGAGTGTCAGAACAGCTGATACTGTTTTTAGTGGTAATTCAGTTAGCGCAGGCAGAGTGCAGACTGTTCTGTGAAATTGTGCTCTTTAGGATTCTGGCTGCAGTGAAGTTAAAATTGTCACAGTAATTGTAATGGGTGAGAATCAGAGTTTGAGGAACAAGTGAGAGTGTTTCAGTGGTAGTTGAGTTAGCTGCAGGCAGTAGTTTAGACTGTTCTGTGAAGCTGTGCTGTTTGGAATTCTGGCTGCATCAAGTTGAGAGCATCACAGTAATGAGCTGGAAGTTGGGGGGGGAGATAGGTGTGTTTTGTAATGCTCACTGAGTTAGCAGTAGGCAGCAATGAGACCTCTCAGGTAGTTCTGCATTTGTGTCTATGGTAACAGCACAGGTGTTTCTTTCATGCTGAGGGGAAAGCTGCCTAGGGTGGTGATATCAGTGACCTTTTGTGACCTGTGTGTGTAAATGTCTCATATCATCACAGTAGAGCAGAGGGTAAAAATAATCACACTGCAGTGGATGATATGCTGTTTTATCGCACTCATTTACCACTCACTCCTATTGTGTGTGTATATATATACACACACAATATAGTATTCTCATCAAAACAATACTATGTGTTTATCTTCGGGAAACTACATATTTTGATCATCCCAGATAATTATGGCATCTCATAGATCCTTCATTGTCCCCCATCTATTCATGGCACAAAGTCAGGATTAATTTTGCTCTGATACAATACCCATCGTCGTCACAGTTTCTCTGTTCTAGCTGACCTATCTCTCACAGATGCTGTGAATATTTCCGTTTGACAGATGTTGTTAATCAGGCTTATCCACTGAGACCACTGATGAATCACCCTCCGTAGCCAAAACTTAGTTATGGTCTTTTTGTGCTGCTAATATTAAAAGTAACAGTAATTTTCTACTATCCCCCCGATAGCCTCAAGGACAATGGAAAGGGGAGCCAATTGCAGGGCAAGAATATTTTGCTCAACAAAAAGGATGTTTATGACTTTATCTCCTGCCAAAACTAGTTAGCCTATGTTTCTGTTTAAGAAACCGTTATTGAACATTTTTTGTAACCATACTCAGTGAAACTGTGACTAACCTATTCTCTTTGATGAGCCTTTTTGTTAACATCTATGTTGTTATTGTTGTCTCAAATGTCAGTCACACTTGAAAGTGGGCAACTTCTGCAATGTACTTTTCCAGGGTAAATAATAAAATGAAAGGTTTATGGTCACCCAGTGCTGTGTTTTTTTTTTGCCTGTACCCGATAGCTCCACTTAGATGCTGTGTCCCTGTCTTGTACTCCAAAATAATGGAAAAACAGGGGATGTGGTGCCATTGGTCAGGACCTATGCTTTTGATGACTTATATACTGTTGTTATCCAACTATAGAATCTATCACCTACGTTTGCATATTTTAGTAAAGCAAACAAAAAGGGCCATTCCACCATGTAAGATGCTTTTTCAGCATCCAGGGACACCACCATAGTATTCTAATCCTTAATTGTTTACATAGAAACATAGACGTTGACAGCAGATAAGGACCACAAGGCCCATCCAGTCTGCCCATTTTTTCTACCTTATGAATGTGCCATAGGCCTTTGCTCTGTCAATGGCCTATTTATTCATACGCATCTGTATTGCTCCCTTATGCCTATCCCATGCCTGTTTGAAGCCATGCACTGTATTCATTTCCACCACTTCCTGAGGTAGGCCGTTCCATGCATCCACTCTTGTGGAATGGGATCACATGAGCTCTTCTTCATTCTTCTGGGACCTCTCCTGAGCTCAGAGACTCACTAAGCAGTTCTGCTAATGGCTCTGCTAGTTCCACCCTTAGCTCCTTAATACCCTGGGATGTATGCCATCAGGTCCCATTGCCTTGTCCACCCTGAGCTTAGCGAGCTCTTGTAGGATCCTTTTGTGAAGGGAGTAATGCACACCTCCCTCCCCCCATGTCCATAGCGCTGAGCTGTGGACCCTGCCCTACCTTCTCCTCAGTAAATACTGAGCAAAGGTATCTATTTATGATAGATGCTTTTCCGTGGTTGTCGTCCACACTCCCCCTTATCCCCTTTGGACTTTCCTCTTTCACTAATGTATCTATATAAAGTTTTGTCCCCTTCTTTTAGTGTTCATGCTAGTGTTTCCTCAGTTTGGGCCTTTGCCTGCTTACTGCTTTCCCTAATGCCCTTAGGGAAGTTTGGTATGCCTCCCTATCTTTGTCCTGCTGCATTCCCTTATATTTCCTGAAGGCCAGCCTTTTGGCTCTGACCTTTTCAGCTACTGTTTTTGAGAACCAAAGTGGTTTCCTCCTTCTTTTGCTCTTGCTTTTCTCTCTAACACAATGGGATGTTGCTTTAAGTATTACATCCTTAATGCTTGCCCACTTTGCCTGTACCCCCCTCACCTGTATTTCTTCTTGCCAGGGCTAGCTTAACTCTGTTGGCCATCTTATCAAAGTCAGCTCCTCTGAAGTCCTATTTTTGCCTTGGAATGGGATAATTTAGTTCTAGTGGCCAAACTACCAAACCATGTGATGGTCACTGGCCCCCAGGTGACCTTCTACCTGGAGATCTGTGATCCTTTCCACATTAGTCAGTACTAGATCTAGGATAGCCCTGTCTCTTGTGGGTTGTTGTACCAGTTGTTTGAGGTCCTCCCCCTGCATGGTATGGCGTTTAATGCATTTGTAATGTTATTATGGCCTCTTCCTTTAATGAAGTCCATCTGGTTGTCCTCAACCAGGGATGGCAGAACTCTCTCCAATCTCATGGTTTATACTTCAGTAAATATGTTTTACTCTGAATTAAGCAGAGATATAGGATGGTAGGATATACACAGTGCCTTGTCCTTTCCCTTTTTTGGGGATGACCAGAATAACAGCTTTATCAAAGGGAAGAGGGAGCTAATCTCTCAAAGAATTGAACAGTACATAGAGATACAACAATCTATGTTGAAGCCGTCCAGGTGATTTACTAAGTTTTAACAGGCCTGTTGCTCTTCTCTGTATTTCATTGTACTCTATTAATGTATCTAATAACATTTGTTGTTCCATATTAAAGGAATTGTTTGATATTTATTATTTACCTCTGGGGTTCCCTTAGATCAGTATGACTCCCCATAATATTTGACAAATTCCAAATTAATCTCTTTTTCAGTAGTTTTTATTGTGTTGCTTTCATCTCCAGATTTTATTTCTGTGACTGTTCTTTCTACCTGCTCTCTTTCTAATAAATAACCTAGTAGTCAAGAATTTTATTTTTATTTTTATTTTATTGTAGAGAATCAGTTTTACAACCTTTGAGTCAAAGACTCGTTTACAAAGGTACCTCGTCAATAAGGGGGGGGAAGACAACAATAAAAGAAGAGGTTAGGACAGTGGAATAACAGAACATGTTAGATACATAAAAAATAAATATACACTTGGAGAGAGCAGACAGCTAGGCTGTGCTGGATTAAACTTGTGGAAGGTCCTAGCATAGGTAAAAACAACACGGGATTCAAATCGGCAGTAAGTCATAAGTTAAGTAGGTAGTAACATTGGTGTAACATATAGTTACAGTATTCAAAGTGAGCATGTCAGGCTAATATGTGGGTATATAAAGACTGGTGGCCTATGGAGTTTGAAAGGGATTAGCAGGGACCGGCATAGGGCAGAGGGGACAGGCAAGAGGCAGCTACAGGCATTTACAACATCGGCTGTCCATAATATGCTGGCGAAGAGCAATTTTGAAGCGGCCAATACCAGGGATCTTGGAGATAGTTTCAGGAATGGAGTTGAAACAGGACGGGGCTTGGTGATGGAAGGATCTTTGGCACCGAGAGGTCCTTGCTCTGGGAACTATGAAAGTGGCGTGGCGGCATACTGGTTGGTAGACCTAGCAGCACGCTGCAAAGGTCCAGAGACCCCAGGAGGCAGAGTTCTGACAGGGATTTTTGGCCAGAAGGCAGGTTTGATAATTCAGTCTTTCCTCAAGAGTGAGTATTTTAGCGGCAGAGTATAGTAAACAGGTGTGGGTTCTGCTGTGGGCACGGAAGGAGCCTACATGCTCTATTAGTAGAGTCTGAACTTTGGATAAGGCAGAGGCATCAGCAGCGGCATAGACAGGGAGCCCATAGTCAGCCAGCGATAATACCGATGAGGTGATGGCTAGTTTTAAGGCGGTTCAGGGAGACAGTCTTTATGCCGATAGAAAGACCGATCCTGGGTTTATAGCAGATGACAGTGCGTTGAGGTGGGCATGGAGAGTAAGGCCAGAGTCGAAGGTGATACCCAGGTACTTATAGGATGCAACCTGCTCCAAGAGGTGGGGCGTGCTGGTGGTGATGTGGAGGGAAGTTTCTGGCATTGTTTGCCGATGGGCAAAGGCATGGACTTTGTTTTCTTTAGGTTCAGGACTAGGCGGTGATTATCGAACCACTTTTCGGTTTGGAGAAGGCGCTTTGCAGCATGCTTTGGAGTGAGTGGGTCAGGGTGTGATGCAAGGATAATGGCGTCATCTGCATAGAGTAATATTTACTGGAGCAGGAGCTGGGAGGGTGTTCAGGAATAGGCTGAAAAGGGTTGGGCCAAGGATAGAGCCTTGGGGGACACCCGAGAATACTGGAAGATAGGAGGAGAGGGTCCCATTTAGTTTGACTCTTTGGGACCTGTTGTGTAGGTAGCTTGCGAACCACTTCAAGGGGCCAGTTGCTAGACCGAGTGTGCTGAGGGAGTTAAGTAGTAGGGGGTGGCACACTGTGTCGAAGGCCTTGGACAAGTCTATGAAGACCGCCCCTGAAAGATGACCTTTGTCAAGTGCTGAGTGAATGTGGTGGGAGAATTCCAGAAAGGCAGTGGTTGTGCTATGACCCGGGTGAAAACCGTGTTGCTCCAGACACTGAAGGTTGTAGTTAGTAAGGTATTCCGAGAGCTGAGTGTTTACTATTTTTTCGAGGGCTTTGGATAGGGGGGGAAGGATGGAGATGGGCCTGTAGTTGTTAGGCAGAGTGTGGTCCCGGACTTATGGATGGGGTTACTTCTGCATGCTTCCAGGCCTTAGGGAATTGGCTGAGGCATAGGGATTTGTTAATGATAAGCGTCAGGGGGTGAGTATGACATCCAGTATGAGGCGAAGAATCCTGGAGTCGAGGGGTCGTTGGTAGGGTTCTGAGATGCGAGGGCCTTTATGAAGAAGGTTTGGCATCGTGGGGTGAGATCACCGAGAGGTGGAATTGACGCCTGGAAATGGGTGAGTGGGAGGGTTTGGCAACTGGGTCAGAAAAATGGGCTGGGAGGATGGCACTTAAGTCAGCGAAGGTTTGATTGAGGCAGTTAGCAACAGGGTAATGGTCGAGACAGTCCCATTTATGTCAATCTGGGATGGAGGGGGAGTGGTCTACCATTTAGATCTTTAATGTTGTCCCAGAAAGCTCTGGACGAGCCCCAGGTGGATGTCAACGTGGCCTGGTAAAATTTGGCTTTAGCCTGCTTGATTGACCAGGAGCATTGATTATGGATGCCGGTAGGCTTGCCTGTCAAACCCTGCGGAGTCGTTAAGCTAGGTGCCGAGGTTATCTCTCTTTTTTAGTTGTTGGATCAGCGCTGGAGTGATCCATGCAGCAGTCTGTTTTTTTATCCTATGAGTGTTTAGGGGTGCATACATGTCACAGGCGTGGTTGAAGGCCGTGGAGAGATAGGTAAGGGCAGAATTTACGTCAGGAGCGCTGGCTAGTGGGGACCAGTCGATTTGGGTGAGGTGACGTTTGAGGTTGTTGAGACCTCCGGGGAGAAACCGACGGCGGGGGGTCCTGCTGAAACCAGGGCTGAGGGTGGGGGAGGACCAGAAACAGGTGACTGGGGAGTGGTCACTGAGTGAGTCTGCGAGGACGTCAACGGAGATGACTTTATGAGGTCTATTAGAGAGGATGACGTCCAGGAGGGAACTTGCTCCTGTTACTTTGTTTAGTCTAGTGGGCTGAATCATGTTGATATTTCTATTTACCACTTATGGATACGGGAATTCCACCAATTTCATAAAAAATCCAGAAATTTCTTCCAGTCTCTTGTTTTTTGTGTTGGTGTTGATTATTGTAAAAAGGAAAATACTAATAAACAATTTAACAGCAAAAAAAAAAAAATCTAGACTTTTTTTTATATTACTGCCATTCAGTAGATATATAGATACAATTGTTAATTTGTGCCCCTTATAATTTGTGCGAGTTATACTGTATCATTCTAAATAATGGTTTTCAACTTTATCTACAGAGCTTCTTCTCAGCAAGATGAATGTTCCCCCTTGATTTGGAAGTGTAAAACAAATGATATCCAGGAACAACTCAAATGTTATTTAACTTGTCTGCTGCTCCTTTGATCAAATGTGTCTCTTGCAGGCAAATTATATCTATTTTTTTTAAATGAAATTTAGAATTTTTTTCTCTTTATTTGGTTTTTGAACCAATTAATATTTCAACTCATTCATTCAATGCCCTCTTCCATAATCCTACATATTGTAGTAAAAATACATTTAGTATGCATGCTGCTTCTGTAGGTTCCACCTATATAGGGCACCGGCGGCAGTGCGCCCGTCATTAGGGTGCCATGTCCCAGTGTTGCCATTCCCTCTTTTTGTGGGGGAATGTGCCCCCATGCCCCCCCCTCTAAATATTCTAACTCGGGGCAGACCTCAGGGAGGAGGGTGGCAAATTCAACGAAGTGGCACCCTAATGACAGGTGCAATGCCATTGGTGCACAGATGGCCGGAAGGGGTTTCGGCATTATAAGCTCACCCAGCTCCGGGGTACAAATAACATCATAAATTATATAAACATGACTTTTTACTAAATTGAATAATGGATGTGTCCCCAGCCCCTTCTTCTCTCTCCTATGCTTAGCCTTCAAACTTGATAAAAGTAAAAATCTATTAAACCTCCACCCCCCCCCATTCCCTACAGAATGCTCCGTTAGAGGTCACAGCGTAAGTAATTAACTCTAACAAGCATTACACGAGAGAGTGGAGCAGATCCACCCCAATACAATATTCTTTTTAGTCTCCCCCTTATAAAATAGGTCAACTTCACTTTAGCATCCAATTTGGCTAGTCTAAGATACCTCAATCAATCAATCAAATTTTATTTAATATAATGCAGTTCTCATTATGAATCAAAGTGCTTTACACAATTTCTAAAAACATTTAAATAAAATATACATACATCACAAAAATTAGTTAAAACACTTCTAATTAATCAATTGAAACATTAGTCAGGTTCAAAAAAATCCTTCCTAAATAAATAGGTTTTTAGCTCCCATTTGAAGGCATCTACTGTAGAGCTATCTTGAATATACCGAAGGAAAGTTCCAGAGGGTTGGGGCTGCAAAAGAAAAGGCACACGCACCCGATGTCTTTAAAGAAATCCTTGGAACCTGTAAAATCCCTCACCTGTGGAGCAAAGAGGGCAAGGGGGGGTGATAGGGGCACAGGAGGTCTTGCAGGTAGCTGGTCCACTGACTGTGCAGGGCCTTATAGGTCAGCAAACCTACCTTGAAGGAGATCCATCATCTAACCAGCAGCCAGTGCAGATAGCACAGCAAAGGTGTAATATGACATGACCTAGGCAGACCGGTCAGCAACGTGGCCACCACATTCTGCATCAGCTGCAGACGACACAGATCTACCCCCACTAGCCCCAGGGACAGAACATTGCAATAATCCAGGCGCGAGGTCACGAAAGCATGAACCAGTGCCGGCATGTCATCCAGGGGTATCAGATGCTTAATCCTGGTGATGTTTGTCAGATGGTAAAAAGAGACCTGGACTGCAGCTGACACCTGTGACCTAAGTGTCAAACAGCAGTCCAAAAACAATGCCAAGATTCTTTACCTGATCAGAGGTAAGCAACTGGGAGTCTCCGAGTCTAAGCCCTGAGACTTGACCAGATTACACCTGCACACCATCGTGACCAGGTTCCAGCATCAGTACTTCAGTCTTGTCTGGATTCAACTTCAACCAGTTGGCCCTCTTCCAGTCCTGGATCTCAGCAAGGCAGTTGTTAAATACCAAGACCGTCTCCTGCTGCTGAGGCACAGAAGACAGGCATAGCTGAGTATCATCTGTATAGCAGTGAAAACTCAGCTCATACCATCACATAATGTCCCCAGTGGGACCATATGCACCACAAAAAACATGGGGGACAAGACAGAGCCCTGTGGGACCCCACATAACAGAGGCATGGGTGCCAAAGAAAAAATTCCAGACACCATATGCTGTGACCTGCTAGTGAGGAAAGATTTAAATCAGTTGAAGTCTGTACCAGCCAGTCCACAACAAACCCACAAGTGCTCCATCAGCACCCCAAGGTCCACCGTGACGAATGCTGCTGAGAGATTGAGGAGCATCAGAATGAAACATCTCCCTTGATCCCTCGCCGCTAGGAGATCAATCAGCACCCGAATCAGGGCAGTCTCAGTACTATACCTTTTTCTGAAACCCTACTGGAGAGGATCATAGATGTCATGAGCTGTTAAATAGGTCTCCAGCTGAACGGCCAACACCTTTTCAATAACCTAACTTAAAAAAGGCAGGTTAGAGACAGGTCTGTAGTTCACCAGGCAGTCTGGGTCCAGTGAAGATTTTGTCAGGACTGACCTTACAACTGCCTCCTTCAGGAGCCCAGGTAAGTTCCCGTCACTAGAGTACATCGGACTATCCTGGCTAGGACCAGGCTGATGGCATCAACACACCCCATTAGGAGGCACATTGGTCCTGGATCCAAACTACAGTAGGCTGGCCGTAACTCCTGGATGACCTTCACAACATCTGTGACAGCCAACTGGTTGAAGTCACATCAAATAAGCTGACTGCCTACAACCTCAGACCCATCACTGCAAGGCCCACTGGAGGGCGCAGACTGGGTTTCCAATCTGATTGAGGCAACTTTATCAGCAAAAAACATAACAAACTCATCACTCCTCGATTGTGAAAAAGCTCCGCTGGACTGAAGACAGGCTGGATTACACAACCTATCAATAGTGCAGAAGAGCTGAGCAGGTCTGTTAGTTGCTGCAGCAATCTCTTTGGACACTCTGCCTTCTTACAGGAGATTGCCGATTGATAGTTTCTATAATGAACCATCAATACAAGCTTATTCTCCTCCAAACCAGTCCTCCGCCTGAGACAAATTAACCTTGTTACAGACTGAGGCAGGGAGTTGTAGTAGTCATGTACATTGAGGCAGGGTGTTGTAGTCATGTACATTGAGGCAGGGCATTGTAGTAGTTGTACATTGAGGCAGGGTGTTGTAGTAGTCGTACATTGAGGCAGGGTGTTGTAGTAGTCATGTACATTGAGGCAGGGTGTTGTAGTAGTTGTACATTGAGGCAGAGTGTTGTAGTCATGTACATTGAGGCAGGGTGTTGTAGTAGTTGTACATTGAGGCAGGGTGTTGTAGTAGTCATGTACATTGAGGCAGGGTGTTGTAGTAGTCGTATATTGAGGCAGGGCGTTGTAGTAGTTGTACATTGAGGCAGTGTGTTGTAGTCATGTACATTGAGGCAGGGTGTTGTAGTAGTCATGTACATTGAGGCAGGGTGTTGTAGTAGTTGTACATTGAGGCAGGGTGTTGTAGTAGTCATGTACATTGAGGCAGGGTGTTGTAGTAGTCATGTAGATTGAGGCAGTGTGTTGTAGTAGTCATGTACATTGAGGCAGGGTGTTGTAGTAGTCATGTACATTGAGGCAGGGTGTTGTAGTAGTTGTACATTGAGGCAGGGTGTTGTAGTCATGTACATTGAGGCAGGGTGTTGTAGTAGTCATGTACATTGAGGCAGGGTGTTGTAGTAGTTGTACATTGAGGCAGGGTGTTGTAGTAGTCATGTACATTGAGACAGGGTGTTGTAGTAGTTGTACATAGAGGCAGGGTGTTGTAGTCGTGTACATTGAGGCAGGGTGTTGTAGTAGTCATGTACATTGAGGCAGGGCGTTGTAGTAGTTGTACATTGAGGCAGTGTGTTGTAGTCATGTACATTGAGGCAGGGTGTTGTAGTAGTCATGTACATTGAGGCAGGGTGTTGTAGTAGTTGTACATTGAGGCAGGGTGTTGTAGTAGTCATGTACATTGAGGCAGTGTGTTGTAGTAGTCATGTACATTGAGGCAGGGTGTTGTAGTAGTCATGTACATTGAGGCAGGGTGTTGTAGTAGTTGTACATTGAGGCAGGGTGTTGTAGTCATGTACATTGAGGCAGGGTGTTGTAGTAGTCATGTACATTGAGGCAGGGTGTTGTAGTAGTTGTACATTGAGGCAGGGTGTTGTAGTAGTCATGTACATTGAGGCAGGGTGTTGTAGTAGTCATGTACATTGAGGCAGGGTGTTGTAGTAGTTGTACATTGAGGCAGGGTGTTGTAGTAGTCATGTACATTGAGGCAGGGTGTTGTAGTAGTCATGTACATTGAGGTAGGGTGTTGTAGTCATGTACGTTGAGGCAGGGTGTTGTAGTCATGTACATTGAGGTAGGGTGTTGTAGTCATATACATTGAGGCAGGGTGTTGTAGAGGTTGTATATTGAGGCAGGATGTTGTAGTCATGTACACTGAGGCAGGGTGTTGTAGTAGTCATGTACATTGAGGCAGGGTGTTGTAGTAGTTGTACATTGAGGCAGGGTGTTGTAGAAGTCATGTAGTTTTTCCATGTTTGAAGTATTTTATGTTATTTCTTACAAGCCTCTCCGTATTAAGAATTATAAGTATGTATTTAACTTGTAAAGGTTAGGAGTATTACTAAAACTATCTTCTACCGCTCAACCTTTACCTCTTTTTATAATTTACTTAGCACACATGTAGCCAAACTAAAAATACAAATGCATAACCTCCAGAAATGTTTAAATCTGGGATGTTCTATTCCCACTATATTCAGGTTCACATCCTTAGTTAGTTAAACAAATAAGAGAGAAATGCAGACTGATGTTATAACAATGAATTAGAATGTCCATATCAGTCAAGACCTAGCTGATTCAGGCAGTGGCTCTGAGTGGATTAGAACCTGTGTTTCCTAAAAACATAGAAACATAGAAATTGTTGGCAGATAAGGACTGCTAGGCTCATCTAGTCTGCCCATAAGCCCTACATTTGTCTGTGGCCTTTGACCCTACTTGGTCATGGCTTTTCACCCCTCCTTCCCACCTCTAAGGTTCCCCTATGCCTGTCCCAAGCATGTTTAAATCCCTCCACTGTGCTTGCTTCCACCACCTCCTGTGGCAGGCCGCCCTTTGCATGAAGAAGAACTTCTTCGCATTTCTCCTCAACCTGCCCCCTTACAATTTCACATCATGCCATCTCGTTCTTGTACTCCTCCTGTATTGGAAGATGTCTCCCCCCCCTGCACCTTGTTTATGCCCTTCAGGTACTTGAATGTTTCTGTCATGTCTCCCCGATCCCTCCTTTCCTCCAGCGAGTACATATTGAGGTCCTTAATCTCTCCTCATATGTTTTCTGGTGCAAGCCCTGTACCATCTTAGTCGCCCTTCTCTGGACCGCCTCCACCCTGTCAATGTCCTTACAAAGGTGCAGCCTCCAGAAATGCACACAGCACTCTAGGTGAGGTCTCACCAGTGTTTTATACAATGGCATCATCACCTCCCTCCTTCTGCTAATGATACTTCTGCCTATGCACCCCAGCATGCCAGTGGCCCTCCCTGCAGCCTTTGTACTCTGCTTAGACACCTTTATGTCATCTGGTGTACTGACGGAAGAGCGAAACCCCGACCATGAAATCCCTCACAGCGACAATCTCGACAGGTATCAAGATAGTTGCTGTGAGGGAACCGAGGGTGAAATTTTACTCTTTCACCTACTATCACCCCCCTCCTTCTAGACAACTCCAACTCAGAGTTACTTATTTTAAGTAGGGGGGGTGCAGGGACCACAGCCCCCAATAGAACACACACCAATGTCTGACAGGTGAAAATTCGCCTGTCAGCATTGGAGATCTCACTATGCCAAACATCGACAACAGTGTTGTCGATTCAACATAAGTAAACCATGTCATCTGAAATGTTAACCTCCAAGTCCCTTTCTTCCTTGGTGATCATCAGCAACTCGCCCCCCCATCCTGTAGCTCTCTCCAGGGTTTCCTCATCCCAGATGCATTATTTTGCACATCTTTGAATTGAACGTCAGTTGCCACACCTCCAACCATTTTTCAAGCTTCTCCAGGTCCCTCCTCATTTTCTCCACCCCATCTGGAGTACCCATCCTGTTGCAGATCTTGGTGTCATCTGAAAACAGGCAGACCTTTCCCTTCAGCCCTTCTGCAATATCACTAGTGAAGACATTAAACAGGACTGGTCCCAGGACTGATCCCTGAGGTACCCCACTGGTCACCCCCCCCCGGGTTGTATGCCCTTTACCACCACCCTTTGCCTCCTGTCAGTTAGCCAGTTCCTAACCTGTTTACCACCCTGTGCCCCATGCCCAGACTACCTGTCTTGTTAACCAGCCTTTTATGAGGGACGGTGTTGAAGGCCTTACTAAAATCGAGGTAAGCGATGTCCACCCCCCTTCCCGATTTACTTCTTTTGCCACCCAGTCAAAATAATCTTATAGATTCATCTGACATGACCTTCCTGCGGTGAATCCATGTTGCCTCAGATCCTGAGCACCACTGAGTTCTAAGTGGGCCACTGTTCTTTCCTCGAGCAGTGCCTCCATGATCTTACCCACTACTGAGGTGAGGCTGACTGGCCTATAGTTCCCTGCCTTCTCCCTACTACCGCTTTTGTGTAGAGGGACTCCATGTGCCCTCTTCCAGCCTTCCGGGATCACTCCTGTGTTGAGTGACTCAGTGAACATCGCTGCCAATGGTGTCGCTAGCTCTCTTCGCACTTCCCTTAACATCCTTGGGTGTATGCCATCTGGCCCCATTGCTTTGTCCACCTTCAGTTTTGTGAGCTCCTGCAGGACTTTCTCCACTATGAATGGACTGGTGTTCACCCTTCCACCCCTTCATATCTGTTGGCCAACTGTAGTCCCTAACCCTCCCCCTCTTCAGAGAACACCAAACAGATATATTTATTCAGTATTTCCTCCTTTTCCAAGTCTCCCTCCTTACATTCACCTTCTTCCTGTTTGAGTCTTACTATTCGTCCCCCCCCCCCCGGCTTTTCTTCTTTCACTGATATACCTATGGAATGTCTTGTCCCCTTTCTTCACCTTCCGTGTTAATCCTTCCTCAGGCCATGCCTTAGCACTCGGACTCCTAATAGCCTTCCCGCTTCCCTTAGACACTCTAGGTACATCTCCTTATCTTCCTCCCTTTGGGCCTCCTTATACTTCCTGAAGCCTGTCCTTTTAGCCTTTACTTTATCTGCCACCTCTTTTGAGAACCACAGTGGCTTTCTTCTTTTCTTATCTTTGTATACCAATCTGAAGCATTGGTTCGTTACTTCCACTATGGCTCCTTTTAGGTGCCTCCACTGCTCTTCCACCCCCTTCTACCTCCCTCTTCTTCAGGGCTACCTTGACACATCTTGCCATTTCAGTGAAGTCCGCCTTTCTGAAATCTAAAACCTATGCCTTTGCATGGCTTTAATGAGTCCCTGTCTCCATGCTAAACCCCACTACGTGGTGGTCGTTGGACCCCAGTTGTCCTTCTACCCAGATTTCTGCGATTCTGTCCCTATTGCTAAGTACTAGGTCCAGAATCGCCCTGTCCCTGGTGGGATCAAGCACTAGCTGCCTGAGACCTGCCCCATGTAGGGAATCTAGGATGCCTAGATCATAACCCTCCTTCCATTCTTCCTGAGTAACAACAGATGGTACTTTTTCAATCAATATTAAAGAGTGTGCAGGCATAGATATAGCTATAGGTAAATTATTGCTAGAATCAGCATTTTGGGGCATATCATTCTTACTGTGTACATCAGATTCAGTCTCCTTGGTCTGAGATGCCACGGGTGGGTCCCTCTGCCCTTGTCTAGCATTTTTGTTCAATCCAGAAATGGCCAGTACTACTTTTACAAGCTGTTCAACACGTTCAGGGGATTCAAAAACGTTTTATTTACACTGACGACAAATCTTTAAGATAGTCGGCATAAGATGTTGAAACTTTATATGGTTTTCCCAAAGTATGGATTTTATTGGTTAAAAACTTTTGTTTGTTGTTTCTTACCACAGGAGTCCTTTAGCATCAGTAACTTTTTTGCACTTAGCTGGCTAGGTGCAATTGCCCCGGAGGTGTGCCTTTAAAAGAGATTTAATGAGCTTAGTGCCAAGCCAATCAAAAGACAGGAGTGGGTGTGAACTGAGTGAGAGCTGTTGACTGCTTCAGAATTTTTTCTCCACTGGACTGAGTAATATTGCCTCTGAGGTGTCTCCCAACTTTCCTTGTTGACAGCCTCCTGGTGCTTATCTGGGTAAAGTTTTCCTCATAAATTATTTCCTTTAGTGTGCTGAGTGAAAAATTTAACTTTTTCATTAGCGCTGCGCAAATTTTTTAATTTTACCGCAACAGCGCTATTTAGACTTTAATTTTACCACGTCTATTTACTTTAAAGCCTAATTTTATAGCAGGTGTTTATTTTCAACTGTTTCCTTCATTTTTGGCTAAATTCTTGTGGGAACCATCGAATTAAGGACAGTTGCCTTGTTTTTTACCTCAGACCTCGCTGGGTTTACCGCGAGGCACCTGCAGTAGATTTCAAACTTATACAGTGCCTAGGGGTTTTCTTTCTAGATTGGCAATTATGAGGAAACCTTCTTTGTTTTATTACTGGACCTTGGTATCATCGATGTCAGGACTGTCCGCAAGGGTTCAGCAGCTACCTGTGCGCAGTTAAGTATTACTGGCTTTCTATTAAGATTGGCACTGGTATAGATCCCAGTTTTGCAACCAAAAAAAAGGCACTGGTAGAAGACAGAGTTTATTAACTGGGGCAGGACTGGCTGGTGGCATTTTCACAGAAACCTGTACTCAGTTCGTAGGTCTAGAACTGCTTTGCTTTGCTTACATTGGCAAACATAGCAGACAAACCTTCGATAATTATGGCTGAGGATAAATCAAAGGCTTCCGACGAGGGGCCATTCAAAAGTACTAATACCAAAAGCAGAGGTGCTGAGGAACCCTCCAGATCCCAGTCAAAAAATAAAGCTTCCAAAGATGAAGTTCCTCACAAATTGAAAAATAATAAGAGTGACGAAAAAAGGAAGTTTCATCAAGCCTCTGATGAAGTGGCTAAAAAGAAACTCTGTCAAGACAGATATGCTGCTGTTGCTCCTGGGAAAGCCAATAGTGAGACAACAGGCAGCTTAAAGCATACAGAAAAAACAAAACACTTACAAACTGCACAGGTTCTTCCGTCATTGCAAGATATGGAAAAAGCATGGCAACTGTTTGCAGACTCTCACTGTCTTCAGCACTGGTCCCTCATCACGTCGGACAAGTGGGTGCTGGAGATAGTGGAGAAGGGTCTGTCATTACCGTTCAAGAGTTGCCAGACTTCAAGCGTATCCAGGTGTCGATCTTTGTCTCCAACACAGATACGGCTGTTGGAAATGGAGGTACAAAACCTTCTGGCTTTATGAGCAGTGGAGAGGGTCCCCACCCACGGGAAGGGCAAGGGCCTCTACTCCAGGTATTTTCTGACACAAAAGAAAACTGGTGAGTGGCGACCTATCTTAGCTCTCAGATATTTAAACAAACATCTGAAAAAACTCAAATTCAAAATGGTCACTCTGTCACTGGTCATACAGTCCTTACAGCAGGACGACTGGCTAGCCTCCCTCGACTTAAAGGACATCTACTTCCACATACCCATAAGGAGATCTAACAGGAGGTTTCTCAGGTTCAGACTTCCTTTGGGTCACTATCAGTTCACTGCAATGCCCTTCGGTCTGTCCTCGGCTCCAAGAGTCTTTACCAAGTGTCTTGAAGTGGTAGCAGCACATCTTAGGAGACTGGATGTCGCTCTCTACCCCTATCTGGATGACTGGCTCATAGTAGCAAAGTCTCCTTGCTAAGTCAAGGAATCTCTTTCCCTCACATAATACACTCTGGAGTCTCTGGGTTTCCTGGTAAATCTCAAGAAATCTCACCCGGAACCCACCCAGCTGCTCACCTTCATAGGTGCCCAACTGGACACTTAGAAGGGATATGCTTTCCTCCTACAGGAAAGAATTCAGAGTTTCCTTTCAGTGGCAGATTCTTTTGCCCAGGGACAGCCAAGACCAGCCAGACATTTCCTCAAACTTCTGGGACATATGGTCTCTATGACTGCAGTAGTCCCAGGGGTCAGGTACAGCATGAGACTGCAAGCCTACCTCAGAGTTCGCTGGCCTCAGAGAAGCAACAAATTTTCAAAGTCAATACCGCTGTCGGAGCAGTTCCTCCAAAACTTGCTGCGGTGGAAGGACCCTGCAAATGTGCAGGCAGGGGTTCCCCTTGCAAGCTCATCTTCCCACAAAGGTGATCACCACAGATGCCTCCCTGTTGGGCTGGGGAGCTCATCTAGACAGTGCCCCAGTAAGCGGCAACTGGACTCCCAAAGAATCACAGTTGCACATAAATCTTTTGGAACTCAGAGCAGTCTTACTAGCTCTCAAAGCTTTTGCTCCCGGCATAGAAGGGCAGGTGGTTCAAAATCAAATGGACAGCACCACTACAATGTTCTACATAAACAAGCAGTGTGGTACCAGATCAGGAATATTCTGTTTCGAAGCTCTGAAGCTCTGGTCTCTAGCTTTCTCTCTGGGAGCCAGCCTCTCAGCTGTTCACCTTCCAGGCAAACTCAATACTCTGGCAGATGCTCTAAGCCACATCAGTCAAGGTCAGAGCGAATGGACACTGAACAAGCAGGTACTAGCCACAGTGTTCAGGCAGTGGGACGCACCAGACGTGGATCTTTTTGCCTCGCCTCTCAATTTTCAGCTTCCTCAGTACTGTTGTGGGCCCCCAGTTCTGGGAACACTTCCTCTGGATGCCTTGATTCTGGACTGGTAAGGGAGGTTCCTATACACATTTCCTCCCTTTCCCCGATATTCAGGGTTTTGCTGAAACTCGGACAGCAGTCTGCATTCATGATCCTAGTGGCTCCGGACTGGCCCAGGCAAGCCTGGTACCCTCTCTTTCTCTCAGTGTCCTGTAACAGGCCCATTCGCCTGCTCCCGACTCACTCCCTGCTGACCCTTCCTCAGACAGGAGTGCAGTACCCAGACATACACTCTCTTCACCTCAAAGCCTGGTTCTTGAGGAGTTAGAGTTTCCATCCTCACAGTACTCTGAACAGGTCCTTAAGATACTAAGGATGGCTAAAAAACCTAACAATAAGAAGACTTATGCAGCCAAATGGAAAAGGTTTTCCCTCTGGTGCAGAAGTGAAAAGGTCGAACCCCTATCAGCTTCAGACCCTCAGCTGCTAGACTACCTGGTATACCTACAGGCATCAGGCTTGAAACCATCTTCACTCAAGCTACGCCTGGTGGCAATTTCTGCCTACCTTTAGGTGGTAAAGAAGAAATAATTTATTTCCCCACATCTTTAAACAGTTTTTCAAAGGCCTCTTGCACCTCCAGCCTCCAACCAGGGAGCCTGTTCCTCCTTGGAGCCTGAACCTTTGCATAGATGGGCTCATGAATCCACCTTTCAACCCTATGTCCACAGCCCACATCAAGTTTGTAACTTGGAAGACCGTCTTCCTGTTAGCCATTACATCTGCTAGGAGGATTTCAGAGCTACAGGGCCTGTGCACTGAGCCAAATTACATCATCCCTCACAAAGATAAAGTTGAGCTCAGGACAAATAGGAAATTTCTGCCAAACGTGGTTTCAGAGTTTCACTTGAACCAGTGCATTACTCTGCCTGTCTTCTTTACTGAGCTATCCACTCCTGGTGAGCAAAAGCTCCACAGCTTGGTTGTCAAAAGAGCCTTCTTTCACTACCTAGAGCATACTAGACAGTCCAGAGGCTCTTCCACTCAGTTGTTCCTCACATACGGGGATGTAGGCAGAGGAAGACCAGCTACCAAGAGAACTGTTTCTCATTGGTAGGTCTCTTGTATTAGATTCTACTACAAGAAAGCTGGTCAACAACCTCCAGTGGGGCTCAGGGCCCATTCCACCAGGGGCACTGCAGCCTCTCTTGCAACAGCAAAGGACATTCCCCTACTGGATGTCTGCAAAGCAGATACCTGGAAATCTGTGTACACCTTTGTGAAACACTACAGTTTGGATGTGCACACCAGATCTGATGCCAAATTTTCCAGGGCAGTTCTGCAGAACCTCTTTCCTAAGTTTGTTCTCTGCCCGCCTCCCACTTGATACTGCTTGGTAGTCTGCAAAAAAGTTACTGATGCTAAAGGACTCCTGGGGTAAGAAGAAAAAATTACTCACTGCAGTAATCTTCTTTCTTCCATGGGGTCCTTTAGCATCAGTAAGCTCCCACCCTTTCTCCCCGGTTCACCTGTCGGAGAAGGGCTCTTACGTCGACTTTTACCAAATTTGTCGTTTCTTATTGATGAGTTTTTACCTCATGTTGCTGTTGTTTCTATTTCCACTTTTGGACATTTGCATGTTTTTTGAATCCTGTTAATTCTTTTTCGGGGCATTTGCCCTTGTTTTTCCTTGAAAAAATTCTGAAGCAGTCAACAGCTCTCACTCAGTTCACACCTCCTCCTGTCTTTTGATTGGCTTGGCCCTACGCTCATTAAATCTCTCTTAAAGGCACACTTCTGGGGCAATTGCACCTAGCCAGCTAAGTGCAAAAAAGTTACTGATGCTAAAGGACCCCATGGAAGAAAGAAATTACTGCGGTGAGTAATTTTTCTTTCATGTCAGCAGACAACTCCTTCTGTGCAGCTGTTAGGGATCTACGTGATTGCTTTAGTTTAATTTCACTGTTCATCCTAGTTCCTGTAACTATCCTGGGGGGGGTGTCTCCATTTTCTGGTTGCCAAAATCTCATTGTCCCAGACAGCTGCATTACCATGTGAGAATATGCTGTGTCAGTACCCTTTAGAGTTCACGGTATGCCTGTCTGCTTAATTAGAGTTCAACAAAACAAGTTACAGCAGCAAAGGTGTGAAATACCACATTTACCTTCAGTTAGCTTTGTAAACTGTCTGAGTTGTAATGCAGGGTTTTTCCCTTTGAATTAAATTCAGTTTGGGTGTTTCCAGAGGGTTTTTTCAGGATATCTGTACTTTTAGCATAGAGATACATGGTATAAATGGCTGATTGTAAGGGGACACCGCAAAGTGAAGCGGACTGCCATGACACACAATAAGGAAAACAATAAATGAGGGCGTGCTCATCCTGGGTGGAATCAGGTGCAATCCTGAACAACAAACCCCAGTAGCAAAACCGTAAATAACAAACGTTTGCACACCATTACATTTCATTTTTATTTTATACTGGAAAGGCATGTGAGCAATATTGCCCGTGTTCACAAGTGTTCAGTGGCAAACAGAAACATAAGATAAGACAAACGATCATAAATTACGCAACAACAGAGGTAAAGGGCAATGGGTTAAGAGCACATGCATACATATCTGTTCGGTAAGTAATCTTTTAAACTGTTCTTACACAACGTCACTGTCAGACACTGAACCAAGGATAGCGGTAAGCCTGAACTGGATAAGGAATATTTAGATAGACCCATATCTACAGAGGAATTCCAGAAAGTCATTCAGGGATTGCCATCCAATGAAACCCCAGATCCAGATGGACTACCTGAAGAATTTTATAAATCCTTAGACCCCAAGAAGCAAACTTATATTTTACAAATGCTTAAATCTGCTCTCTCCACTGAGTCTCTACCGGAATCAGTGAAGCAAGCTTATATCTCACTCATTCCAAGAAAGAGAACAGGCAGAGAACAACAAGAGGAAGGAGGTGCTGTTAGAACTATACTTCTCTACTGGTACTAAAGAACTAGAACTCTACAAATGGGACCTTCATTTTAGGGTAAAAACAAACAAGCAAAAAAAAGAGTTAGTGTGTTTGCCTGAGTTAGCTTAAGCGAATTGTTATCTGAGCAGTTATCTAGGTGTTTGTCTGAGTTGGCTGAAGTGAATTGTTATCTGTGCCATTATCTAGGTATAGAAAGAGCTGTAAATTAGGGGGAGTAGCTTAACAAGAAGGAAGCCAGGAGTTTAGGATTTAAAAACTGCCCTAGATAGCTTCTGGCAGAGAACAGCAAGAGTAACAAGGTGCTGTTAGAACTATACTTCTCTACTGGGACAATATTGCCCTCCTTCCCTGCCCCCCACCCTTAGCAAGTTCTACTTTTATAGGCACAGGACTTGACTGACAACAGGAACTTCCTTTTTGGGAGCAGGAAGAGAGCGATCACATAGTTACAAAAGACTCGCCAACCTAGAAGGAAAAGAGTAGCTCTCCGTTCCCCCTAGCTGCTGGAGGTCTGACTCTGAGCAAGTAAGGAGACTACTGAGAAATATAGGAACTTCTTGTCTCAGAACAGGAAGATCAAGAGCTTTAAGGGCATGGAGGCAGTAGGTAAGTAAGGAAAAAAATTATGTATATATATATATATATATATATATATATAAACAGAGGAAAGAGTAAGTATTCATAATAACAGTTAAGGGGCCAGAAATAAGACATGATGGGAGTGGTGCAGTGCAGTGGCTGTGGTGCAGCAGTCTTCTGGGAGACATTCTGGAGGATGCGGTGTTGTCCCATCTGTAGGCACCTCTCTGGGCTGTGGGAAGAGGTTGCTTATCTCCAGGCTGAGTTGGCCAGGATTTGGAGGACCTCCTCTCGCAACCAGGGCCACTGCCACTGCCTCAGAGGTTGCCAAGAAAAAGGAGCGCTTGGACCACAGTGGGCTCAGGGAGGGTGAGGGTGGTGGAACAGAGGCACATCTCTCCAGCTGTACCTCTCCACAACTCGTATGCCACTCTGGCAGAGTGTGGTTCCTCTATAGAGGCACTCGCTGTGGAGACCAAGGAGGATGTTGGGAACCTCCACAAAGGAGACCCACAGGAGGGTGGCATGTGTCCCCACAGGGGAAGGAAACAACTTCTGGTGGGGGATTCCATTGTTAGGAGGGTAGAACTGGGGGAGGGAGGGGAGAGGGAGGTAAGGTGCCTGCCAGGTGCCATGGCTTAGAGGGACAGGGAGTGAATCCTCTGGATCATGGAAGCAGCTGCTGGACGGGGGAAGGAGCTGGATGTCACTGTCTACCTAGGGACAAATGACCTGGCTGGGAAACGGATGAGAACTGTGCAGGAGGAGTTTGTGGAGTTGGGGAGGGGCCTTAGACAAGTAGCATGCACAGTAACCTTCTCGGAGGTGCTGCCTGTCTATGGCATGGGTGAAGCTAGGGTGCTCCACACCATGGGATTCAATCAGTGGTTGAAAAACTGGTGCAGAGCTCAGGGGTTTGGCTTTATTGGGGACTGGGGGTCCACCTGGAATGATGCAGGCCTATACTGGCATGATGGTCTGCATCTGTCCAGGAGGGGGAACCAGGATCCTAGCTGATAGGTTTAAATGCTTCACTGGCAAGCATTTAAACTAGCCAAGGGGGAAGGCACTGGAAAGGAGCACAGAAATCCTAGCCCCCCCCCAAAAAAAATCAGGGTAGTTACTGAGGTAAACACCAAGGCAGAGATGTTGATAAGGAGAAGGGCAGGGGTAAATGGAGAAAATGGCAAAGGCAGTAAGGACAGGGATGGGCCTAAAAGGGATAAGGCCATCAAGAAATGGAGGGTAATGAGTACCAGTGCCCGTAGTCTGGGCAACAAGATCCCTGAACTGGTGGCCTTGATGGAAGAGAGATGCCTGGATATCATGGCAGTCACACACAAACATGGCACACAAAGAACCATGACACGGATGTTAACATACCAGGGTACACAACCTACAGCAGAGACAGGGAGGGTAGAAGAGGGGGAGAAGCAGCCCTCTATGTAAGGGAAGGGATAAAAGCAAAGGAACAAAAGACTAAACAGGGAGGAGAGGAGGAACTGTGGGTCACCTTAGAGACTGAAATGGCACCACCATACGCAAAGGGGTTGTATACAGATCTCCATCTCAGGGGGGAGGGAATGGACAAGGAAATGATAGAAGGCACCCTTAGAATGGCAGAGAAAGGGGAAATATCGTTGATGGGGGACCTGAATATGCCAGATGTTAACTGGAGCACCTTTGCTGCAGCCACATCCAGTAGCAGGGCCATTCTCGATGCCCTACAGGGGGCATGCCTCAGACAGCTAGTGTTGGAACCCACTCAGGAGGGAGCAATCTTAGACCTGGTACTCTCAAATGGGGACAGAGAGAGGATCTCAGATCTAGAAGCGTGTAGTCATCTGGGAACAAGTGACCACCTAACAGTGTGGTTCATGATAAACTCAGCTGCAGAGTCAAGCCATACAAAAGTGAGGGTACAGGACTTCAGGAGAACTGAATTTGTCAAAATGGGAGAGTGCCTTAGAAAACCACTAGCAAACAGGCAAGAAGGACGGGTGAAGCAACAATGGGGAAACATCAAAACTGCCACCACAGAGGCAACAAGCCTTTGTGTGGCACAAATAAACAAATCAAAATGAAAGAAAAAGCCACTATGGTTCTCAAAAGAGGTGGCAGGGAAGGTTAGGGAGAAAAAGATAGCATTTAGGAAGTATAAGGAAACTCAGAAGGAGCAGGACAGAGAACTGTATCAGTTAAGGCAAAAGGAGGCAGAGAAGGAAGGCAGTCAGAATAGCAAAAGCCCAAACTGAGGAAAAGATAGCCAACTTGGTTACAACTTGGGATAAAACTTTTATAGGTACATTAGGGAGTGTAAAAAGACAAAGGGAAGGATAGTGAGGATGATTAGAATTAATGGTGGGTGGGCAGAGAGGGACAGCGAAAAAGCAGGGATGCTGAATGAATACTTCTGCTCGGTATTCACAAAAGAGGAGGTGAGGGAAGTACCTAATCCAATTAACAGAAGAACTCTGAATGGGGGGGGGGGTCGATGCCAGTCCTTTCACTGAAGAAAGGGTTCTGAAAGAACTCCTAAAACTGAAGGTGGATAAAGCAATGGGGCCTGATGGGATTCACCCCAGAATTCTAAACGAACTAAGGGGAGAACTAGTGACACCACTGACTACCCTTTTTAACAAATCATGGGAGGATGGTGTGGTACCTGAGGACTGGAGGAGGGTGGATGTGATTCCCCTTCACAAAAGTTGGAGCAAGACAGAGGCCGGAAACTACAGACCTGTCAGTTTGACCTCTGTGGTAGGGAAAATGATGGAATCACTTCTGAAGGAAAGAATTGTTGAGTACCTAGAGGTCAGTGGGACACAGGACCCAAAGCAGCGTGGATTCACAGTGAGAAGGTCATGTCAGATGAATCTAATTGATTTCTTTGACTGGGTGACCAAAGTAGTAGATTAGGGAAGGGCTGTAGACATGGCCTACCTAAACTTTAGCAAGGCATTTGACACAGTCCCTCACAAAAGATTAATAAACAAATTAACCAGCCTGGGAGTGGGTCCCAGGGTGGTAGCCTGGGTAAAATGTTGGCTGGACAACAGGACACAGAACGTAATAGTAAACAGAGTACACTCTGAAGAAAGGGGGGTTACTAGTCGGGAACCGCAGGGTTCAGTACTGACTACAGTCCTTTTTAATGTCTTTATAAGTGACATTGCATAGGGACAGAAAGGAAAAGTATGCCTCTTTGCAGATGACACAAAGATCTGCAACAGGGTTGATACACAAGGGGGGGTGGAAAGGATGAGAAGGGACTTGGCAAGGTTGGAGGAATGGTCAAATGTATGGCAGCTTGGATTCAATGCAAAGAAGTACAAAATAATGCACCTGGGAAACAAAAACCTAGGGAAAGAGTACACAATTTGGGGGGGTAGTAACAACAACAAAAATGGAAAGGGACCTGGGCTAATCATATCAGATGACCTTAAGGTTAGCAAGCAATGTGAGAAGGCAGTAGGGAGGGCTGGGGGGACACTGGGATGTATAGGGAGAGGCATCACCAGTGGAAAACAGGAAGTTGTTATCCCTCTGTACAGACAGTTGGTGAGACCCCATCTGGAGTACTGTGTCCAGTTCTGGAGACCCCATCTCCACAAGGACATAGACAAGATAGAGGCAGGCCAGAGGAGGGCAACCAAAATGGTGCAGGATCTGCAAGAGAAGCCATATGAGGAGAGACTAAAAGAGCTTAATATGTATGCCCTTGAGGAAAGGAGGGAGAGGGGGACATGATAGAAACATTTAAGTACCTCAGTAGAATCAACAAAGTCCTAGAGGGTCTTTCAGAAAAAGAGATGTGCAAGAAGAAGGGGAAACAATTTGAAGATAGAGGGGCGACAGCTTAGGGGAAAAGTGAGGAAGTATTTGTTCACAGAGAGGGTGGTGGACGCATGGAACCACCTTCCTGAGGAGGTTGTAGGGTCTAAAACTGTGGGAGAATTCAAGAATGCATGGGACAGGCATAAGTCAATTCTTGTGGGGGGTAGGAAGAAATAGGCTGTTGGTTAATTAGGATCTGCAGCTTATCCAGTAGGTAGGAAATGGGCAGTCTAGGTGGGCCAGGCGGTCCTTATCTGCAGTCTATGTTTCTATGATCCACAAAAATGTGAAAGCTATCATCCAATTTCTTGCTGAATGTTGATTACAAGATCTTGGCAAAGATCATGGCCAACAGCCTCAAAGGGCAAGTAGACAAATTGTTGGGGGAAGAGCAGATTGGGTTTGTGCCAAATTGGAATGGTTACAAGAATCTTAGAAGGCTGTTGAGTTGTCAGTTCTTAGCAAACAACGTTAAAGATGCAGCTTTAGCATTAGCCTTGGACTTTTTCAAGGCCTTTGATTCCTTGGAATGGGAATACCTCTTCCCAACGTTGGATCATTTTAACAAAGGTAAGAGGTTTATTTCACATATTAGAACCCTCTACACCAACCCTTCAGCAAGGGTGATTGCTAATGGTTTCATATCCAATCCTATTAATCTATATCGGTTGGGGGGCAAGGCAAGGCTGTCCGTTATCGCCATACCTTTTTATTTTAGCTCTAGAACCCCCCATATGATAAATTAATAAAGGCTATAAAGGCGGGCGCAATAACCAATAAGGTCTGGTTTCGCTGATGATATTCTACTCACTATGTCAAACCCTCTGCTGGCTATAAAACCACTAGAAGACTCCCTTAAAATGTTTGCTAAAATAGCAGGATTGGAGATAAACTGGAAAAAAACACAGGTTCTGCCACTCAAAAAAGCTATGGAACTAAAGTCAGCTCTGGGCAAACTGGGTAAAGATACATGGTGTTTCTAGTATCTAACTTATTTAGGAGTTAAAATATTAAGGGACACCCAAAAAATCTTGGACCTGAATCTTACTCCATTGTTTAATGGAGCTGACAGATTTAAAAAAGTGGACAAAGTTGAATCTCTCTCTATATGGGGGAAAATTAATTCTATTAAAATGTTGCTAGCTCCGAAATTGTTTTTTCTATACCAGAATATCCCTTTCATAAACTACAAACAATTTCTAAAGAAAGTTTTAACAAAGGTAAGGGGTTTATTTCACGTATTAGAACCCTCTACACCAACCCTTCAGGAAGGGTGATTGCTAATGGTTTCATAGTGTCTACGACACTCCTCCTCCAACTACTCCCTTACCTCTGCCCTACACAGTTACCTCTCCTTCAGCTGTTCCTGCTTTAACCCTCCTTAATACATATCCCCACTTTCTGCCTTCCTATCCTGACCTCCCCCCCCCGGCAGGGTTCTCAACATCCTGAAGGGGGAATCAGGAAATGGCTACCCCTTCTCCTCATATTCAGTTCTTGCCTCTCCCCCTCTCTTTTCCACCTGCCCTTCTGGGTCACCCGTGTGCACAACCTACCCCATCCTTTTTACTCCAACAGCACTTGCGTACTGCCTCAAGCCTGCTCCTGGTACACTCATGCACTATAATAGTTCTGTTGCATTATTACTGTTTTGTACGTTTATATGTTCTTTTGTATGATTTTGGACATGTATTGTAATTTACCCAATGTTCCACTACTGTTTATTGTACAATATCTTGTGTTCCAACTGTTGCATAACCTTACAGTGTTGTATTGTTAGTACTACCCACATATTATTGTAACTGATCATCCTTCACAACCCTATGTAACCCCTTTCCCCCAGGTTGCACCTTGAGATGAGCAACTTGTTGTTCAGTGTGACCTCCTGGTGAAACATTTCAATAAATAAAAATAAATAAATAAAAAAGTGAATGTTCTGGTCAGGAGTTTCCTATGGAAACATCCTACCTGGAGAAAGCACCAAGGGGGAAGCTCCATTGCCTGATTCCTGGTCTGTTTATCATCTTCAGTGTTGCCAGAGAAGCTCTGCTACCCACATTTCATCTGCTTACATCTGCAGCCAAGAAGTGTGTGGTTTGCTGTGTGGGCTGTTGTGGCAAAAAACTGTCACCATTGAGCCGCTTTCTGCATATTTCAACAGTATGCTCTGGCCACTTAGTTAGTGAGGGGGTCCAGAGGTGGGCCAGCAATAAAGCACCTGGCTAGGGGGGAGGAGCAGAACACATAACTAGCCCATGGTACTTACAAGCGCAAGTGCGCAAGCATTAGCGTGGATGGCTATGCCACTCGGTGGAGAAACTGTACTTGGTAAATTTCCTTTGCTGCTTCGTCCCATCAAGGCAAAATACAGTGGTAAGATTGGGGCTGTTGAAATGATTTCAGATAGCTACTCAATTAATGTATAACGCTGCTTAGGGGGGCATTTTGGGAATTTGAATTAAGGGGGGTTTCCCTTGTTGGCTTTGGAACACAGCAAAGGAATTTTTCCATGGGGTTCTCCTCCTCTTTACCAAATTTAAAAGTGGGTATTAATTGTAATTGCATTTGCACTTAATAAGAAGAGAATTTTACTTTAAATTTTTAGCATGAGGAATTATTAGTTAATCGTAATGTTCTATCTTTTATATGGCCATTTGGATGGCCTGATGGGCAATGCTGCAATGGTGGGCCAGGGAAAGTTTGATAGGTCACCTCCTGGAAGTACAGGCCCTTTAAAGCCCAATACATTTTTACCCAGTTTTGGTGCTTGTCAGGAAGAGTTAATGCCTTCAGTTTTATTTAGGGATTTGGTGAAATTTTTATATTTCGGGAGGAAGGGGGGGTTCTTGGAATGTAAAGAGTTTGCAACTCACTCATTTTGCACTATGTAGACTGTCTCACCTTAGGTTGTAAAGGAAAGTCTGTCATGCATTTAAATTTATGTTAATTTTGACACTTTTGCAAAGTGGGGACATTCATCTTAATCCCATCCCAGTTAACTCTATTAAGCTAAGGGCAGAAATACTAAGAGAAAATGCCTTAAGCATTGTTCACTTTAATTCCTGTAGTGTCTGCAACACATTGGATTTTGTTAAGGACTGGATAGGGAAACACAATCCAGACATTACCATTATTACAGGAATCTGGTTTAATAAAAGAGTTTCGGATGCAAGTTGACAAATAGATGGGTACCAATCTTATAGGAAGGACAGAAATAAAATAGGTGGAGGGATTCTGATGTATGACAATTCACTTCTGGATGCTAGGGAACTTAATTGTGACTCTTTAGATAAGGGGTTGGAGGCAGTATCTGTTGAAGTGTGGTTACCATACATTAAACCCCTATCAATTACTGGAGTGTACAAACCTCCCACATTACAGACTGGTATCTTATTAAGCTTACAAGATTTTTTTGCAAGATTTAAACAAACCCATGAGTTACTTATCACAGGTGACTTCAACGTCAATTGGTTCCAGATGGAACCAGCTGGGTTCCAGGAATATCTCCAGTTGTCCCAATTGCTGTCTGACCCCACCAGGATTAATTGTAAAAATGCACAAAATTCTTCTTTATTAGATCTTATTTTTACAAATTGCCCGTCTGAATATTCTCACAGTGGTGTCCTGCCTGATGCCTTTCCAGACCATCAGGTCATATTTGCTTTATGCAAACATTTAAAATCAGCCCAGCAGGCTGAGACTGTACAGTGGAGAAACTTTAAGAACTTCAACTATGTACATTTCATGGTGGATATTAAAACAGCAGATTGGGACACATTAGCGTTAATACCAACGGCTTCAGATGTTTGGAGATATTTCCAGGAGGAATTCGCAAAAATATGCAAAAAAGACGCTACATTGCAAACAAGAAAAGTTAGAGTTAATGATTGTAAGTGGTACAAAGCTACTTTACATACTGCAAATTAAAAAAGAAAGGGATGTCAGGTGGAGAAAAGCCAAAGTTTCTGCCCCAAATTCTGACTGGGATTTCTATAGGCACATGAGAAATAAATATCTTAAGTTAATTAGGAAAACTAAACATACTTTTTTATGGATCTCTCCTGGACCAAAATCAAAATCCTAGACTTCTTTGGAGTTTGATGACTAAATTAATGGGGAACTCAAGCAAGGAGTCAGTTGATAAAACAGATATAAAGGGTGACCTGGTTCTATTAAATAGTTTGGTAGTAAATGAATTTAATAAATTCTTCTCTGAGATAGGAACTAAGATTTTGGATAATAATTTGGTTGGTATTGATCCAGTATCTGAGTTGCAGAAAAAGAATACTTAGTCAATAAAGAATGTAGTGCAGGCATTTACATTTAAAAATATTGAGGTACATGAAACAAGAAAAGCACTTTTGAATCTAGTTGTAAAAAAGGCTATGGGTTTAGACAACATAGACACTAGACTAATGAGGTACACTGCCCCTTTTATTGCTTACCTGCAGCCCCGTACAAAAGATTAATAAACAAATTAGCCAGCCTGGGAGTTAGTCCTAGGGTGGTAGCCTGGGTAAAACATTGGCTGGACAACAGGACACAGAGGATAATAGTAAATGGAGTCCACAATGAAGAAAGGGGGGTTACTAGTGGGGTACCACAGGGTTCAGTACTGGGTATGGTCCTTTTTAATGTCTTTATATGTGACATTGCAGAGGGACTGGAAGGGAAAGTATGTCTCTTTGCAGACAACACAAAGATCTGCAACAGGGTTGATACACAAGGTGGGGTGGAAAGGATGAGAAGGGACTTGGCAAGGTTGGAGGAATGGTCACATGTATAGCAGCTTAGATTCAACTCAAAGAAGTGCAAAGTAATGCACCTAGGAAACAAAACCCAGGGGAAGAGCACACAATGGGGGTGAGATACTGACAAGAACAAAAATTGAAGGGGACCTGGGCGTAGTTATATCAGATGACCTAAAGGTGGGCAAGCAATGTGAGAAGGCAGTAAGGAGGGCTGGGGGATACTGGGATGCAAAGGGAGAGGCATCACCAGTAGAAAACAGGAAGTTGTTATCCCTCTGTACAGACAGTTGGTAAGACCACATCTGGAGTACTGCGTGCAATTCTGGAGACCCCATCTCCGCAAAGACATAGACAGGGTGAAGGCAGTCCTGAGGAGGGAAACTAAAATGTTGCAGGGTCTGCACCAGAAGACATATGAAGAAAGACTAAAGGAGCTTAATATGTATACCCTTGAGGAAAGGAGGGAGAAGGGGGACATGATAGAAACTTTCAAGTACCTCAAGGGAATCGACAAAGTCCAAGAGAAAGCATCTTTCAGAAAAAGAGATGTGCAAGAACAAGGGGGCACAATTTGAAGATAGAGGGGGGATGGCTCAGAGGTAATGTGAGGAAGTATTTCTTCATGGGGAGGGTTTTAGATGCATGGAACCACCTTACTGAGGAGGTCGTGGAGTCAAAAACAGTGGGGGAATTCAAGAATGCATGGGACAGACATAAGGCAGTTCTAGTGGGGGGGAGGAGGAAGTAGGCTGTTGGTTAACTAGGATCTTCAGCTTATCCATTAGGTAGGGAAATGGGAAGACTAGGTGGGCCAAGTGGTCCTTATCTGCTATCAAATTCTATGTTACCCCTTAACCTAGTTATTTAATTTTTTCCCCAGCCATGGGTGAATTTCCTGTGGGTTGTAAGATAGCTAAAATATTGCCTATCTGTAAGGGTGGATCATGGAATGATATTAATAACTATCGTCCCATTTTCTATTGTCAATAGTTTCTAAAATATTTTCGAGTTTGGTGGCCACTCAGTTAAAACATTTTTTGGAGGAAAATAGGTTAATAAATCCCTACCAATCAGGGTCTAGATCCCTTCACATTATACAGACAGCTTTGGAAAAGTAGTTGGCAATTTCCAGGGCAGTCTGGACAGAAGAATGTCCATGGGTGCTCTGTTTGTAGATTTATCTAAAGTGTTTGTCACCTTGCACCAATGAATTCTCCTGTCCAGACTCCACAATATCGGGGTGTGGGAGAATGAGTTAAAATGGTTTACAACATATCTTATAGATAGGAGACTGTTAGTAGAAGTAGGTCCCTTTAGATCAGAATGGGATAAAATTAAAATAAGAGTCCCCCAAGGGTCAATATTGGGCCCTCTTCTTTCAACGTTTATATTAATAATTTAGAATTTAATGATCAGGGAATACATTATCATATATACGCAGATGATACAGTTATATACATTGATGGAAAGAACCCCAAAGTTATACAAACAAAGCTTCAGGGCAGCCTTTAATAGTTTGCAAGTATTTCTCCTGGACCACCGTCTGTGTTTAAATGTTAAGAAAACAAGCTGGGTTTTGTTTACAAAAACTATAAATGACCTAAATAATTTTGAAATAAAATGAGTGGATGGCATAACTATCCAGCAAGTTGACAGATACAAATACCTTGGGATAATGGTGGATGAGAAATTAAACTGGAGACCCCATATTGAGACCCTGATCAAAAATGTAGGCAACAAACTGGGATTATTGTACAAACTTAGGCAGCATCTGTCCCCGGAGATCAGACTGAGGGTGGTCAATAGCATGCTACTCCCAGTCCTGGATTACGGAGATGTTTTCTAGGCAGGGGCATTGGGAGGGGGGCACTAGCCAGAGTGGACATCATATATAATAGGATGGCGCATTTTATACTTGATGCACCCAGAGAGACCCACCGTTGTGCTCTTTATAGGTCTGTGCAGTGGATGAGATTACATGATAGGAGAGACTGGCACTTTCTCACCTTTATGCACAAAGTATACAGACCAAAATTACCGCAGTACTTGTTAGCCTCATTTATCATTAGGGAAATAAAATCTAACTTGAGGTCAGCATCTGGTTTGGAATACATTGTTCCTAGATGTAACTGAAACATGGGGAGATCTGCTGTTTGGCATAGGGGGTCACTAGTTTGGAACTCATTACCTATTACCCTGTGTTAAATAAATCAATCAAGCAAAATGGACTGTATAAAGCAATGGTATAAAATCAAGTCAGATGTTCTCTCGGTTTGTTGCTCTGAAGGATTTACTTAAGAGATCATTTTAAAATTTCTATTGCCTAAATATACAATGTTTGATGTTAAAGGTGATGTAAAACTTGCTCACATGGATGCTTTTGTACCATGTTGAAAGCTGATATGCATTGTGTCGATTTGTGTTTACTGTATTGTTCATTTATATTTTATATTGTATGTCTATATCCTTATCAAGTAATAGTGTATTTTGCAACTATTTATTATAAATAAGGAACTCCTTTGAAATGAGCTTCCACTCAATGGAGTATGTAACATCTATCCTATTCATGTTATTTGAATAAAATGTTATACTACGATTACTACATGGGGAAAGTCTCCACCAAGGTTGTTGTTAAGTAAATTGAGGGCAGATAAATCAGAAGGAGGTTTTGGGTTTCCCCATTGGGAAAAATACCTAGTGGCTTTCAGATTCAAACTGGTGGCAATGCACATCACTCCAGATAAAGACTCCAAAGATCCCTTATGGCTTAGAGTAGAGAAACAGATAGTTCTGCCTTACAAACTTTCTGACCTTCTATTTATGACAATGCCTGGGAGGCTAAAGGGTAACACTTGTATATCTGACTTCCCTGTCCAGCATTAGGAAAATCCAAAACATTTTGAAAATTGAAGATTCCACTGGGGCTGACTACAATATGGAATAATCCCAAATTACTCTATAATGGAAACACTTTAAAGGACCCAGGTCAGGGGACTCTAGGCATTACTAATCTCAATGATTTGTTAGGCCTTTCAGGCACACTGCTGACTTTCGAAGAATGGAAACAGAAGTTTAAGCTACATAAATTCCATTTTATCATTTATCTACAACTTAGGAAAGCTCTGACTGACTAATTTCTGGGTAAGAGTCTTAACCTCCCAGAAAACAAACAATAGGGGACCATCTTGAAGGTGACAAATCTCAGAAAAGGGGTTAATTTAGGATACAAACAGCTTAATGCATCTACAGACCATTCGATGCTAACAAGGTCTGCTAAGCAGAAGTGGGAAGGTGACATGAGAGTAGGCATTACTGATTTAGAATGGTCCTCTTCTTGGAAAAATGCATGTGTAGCCAGCAAAGATGTTATAGGAAGACCCATACAATTGAAGATTTTGCATTATTATTATTATTCCCCTCTGAGACTGCAGACAATGGGTTATCTACCGGAAGGCCCTGTTGGAAGTATGATCAATAGCAAGCCAACCTTTTACACATGTTTTGGGATTGTACGCACATATTGCCTTTATAGAAGATGGTACATAATTTCTGTACGGCTGCCTACGGGGTCACAATACCATTCACCAGAAAATTCCTAGTATTGGGTGTTGACCCGGGAGATACAGTTCTCACTATGCAGCAGAAATGGAAGCTAAATTTTGTCCCATCTCTTCAAGAATGGTATAACAAATTGAGTGAGACCATCGATAATGAGTGTATAGCCCATGTTATTTCAGGCAAACTTCACTTGTTTGAGAGCACTTGGTTGCCAATACTGGCCATGTTAGAAGAAAAAATTGAAACCATAAAGCGTGCAATATTATCAAATCAAACAAACCCCTTTTGTGATCGAGCCCAAGAGGTAATCCTATTGGTCTGAGGCTTCAGGAGGTGGATAATACAATGTTCTTCATATATATATGTGACAGTAGGACTCTCTTTCTATCTGCAATTTTTTTTTTTTGGAGTCACTAGGTTTGATTAGACTGAGGTAACCAATTACAATTCATTTATATGTAGCTTGAAGATGATTCCATTACTCATGTTGTAATACTTATATAATGGAAATTTATTATGTTTTTGTAACTTTTTTATGGAAAATTCAATAAAAATTCTTCACTGCAAAAAAAAAAAAACGGAGTTTGGCACCCATATATGAAAGGGAAAGTTGTCCTCCTGTTGTGTGACAGAAAGGAATTGCAAAAGGACAGCCTGAGGTATATTTAGAGGTATGTGCTTTGACAGAGCTCTGAAAAATGGAGGTAATACTATTTGGTTGATGACCCCGAAGAATTTTGAAGAAAAAGTCAGAATTTTACTATTAAACCTATCTTCCAGTAAAAGCCAGTGAACTGCTTTGTAGAGGTCGCAGTGATGGGTAATTTTAGGGAGTCCAATTACAAGCCAAATAATGTTGTGATATGTTGCCCTTAATTTACCAAACGTTTTTAATGAGGGATAAGAGCACACCAATGCGCTATAGTCTATTAAGGGCAACAACAATCTATTAGCAAGATGTGCCCTTGTTTCAGGAATCAAAAATTGCTTCACATGTTACAACATACTGAGCTTTTGGTGAATTTTTTTTGATGAGCTGGCTGATGTGGTTTTCAAAAGTTAAATGACAATCATGGTATATACCGAGATATTTAAACTCTGTGACTCTCTCAATCAGGTTATCATCATTATCTCTGAAGATAAAGCCAAAGTCAGTGGCCTTTCTAATACCATGAAAAAACATTGACTTTGTTTTTTTTGGCATTGAGAACTAATCCTCATGTAGACAACCAAGAGTGGAGTCTACTGAAATCACACTGGAGTTTGTCAAGCAAGGCTGAGGGAATTTTATCCTTGCAGAAAAGAGCTGCATCACCAGCATAAAGAATAAGCTATGTGTTCTTACATATCTCCGGGAGTGAATTCACAAAGAGCGTAAATAATAGGAGGCCTAGAATAGGACCTTGTGGGACACCATATTTAATACAGCATACGTCTGAGTAGAATCCTTCAATCATTGTTCTAGGAGACTTATAAACAAGTAATTCCTGATCCAGTTTAGTACATCTCCAGAGAAATTCAAAGAGGTAATGTATTGGAAAGTACATCGTGGTCCACTAGATCGAAGGCCTCTGTTAGGCCCACAAACACAGATCCAGTATTGAGCCCTTCATCATTACCATTAGTGAACCTCACCAAGACAGTCTCTGTATTGTGGCGAACCCTGAACCCATAGAAAAATAGAATTTGATGGCAGATAAGGACTGCTTGGCCCACCTAGTCTGCTCATTTCCCTACCTAACGGATAAGCTGCAGATCCTAGTTAACCAACAGCCTACTTCCTCCTACCCCCAACTAGAATTGCCTTATGTCTGTCCCATGCATTCTTAAATTCCCCCACTGTTTTTGACTCTACGACCTCCTCAGGAAGGCTGTTCCATGTATCCACAACTCTCTTTGTGAAGAAATACTTCCTCACATTACCTCTGAGCCGTCCCCCCTCTATCTTTAAATTGTGCCTCCTTGTTTTTGCACATCTCTTTTTCTGAAAGATGCTACCCTCTTGGACTTTGTTGATTCCCTTGAGGTATTTGAAAGTTTCTATCATGTCCCCCCTCTCCCTCCTTTCCTTGAGGCTATACATCTTTAGTTCCTTTAGTCCTTCTTCATATGTCTTCTGATGTAGACCCTGCATCATTTTGGTTGCCCTCCTCTGGACAGCCTCCACCCTGTCTATGTCTTTGCGGAGATGGGGTCTCCAGAACTGTACACAGTACTCCAGATGTGGTCTTACCAACTGTCTGTACAGAGGGCCAACAACTTACTGTTTTCTACTGGTGATGCCTCTCCCTATGCATCCCAGTATCCCCCAGCCCTCCTTACTGCCTTCTCACATTGCTGGCCCACCTTTAGGTCATTTGATATGACTACCCCAGGTCCCTTTCCATTTTTGTTGTTAGCATCTCACCCCCCATTGTGTACTCTTCCCCTGGGTTTTTGTTTCCCAGGTGCATTACTTTGCACTTTTTGCATTGAATCTAAGCTGCCATACATTTGACCATTCCTCCAACCTTGCCAAGTCCCTTTCATCCTTTCCACCCCACCTTGTGTATCAACCCTGTTGCAGATCTTTGTGTCATCTGCAAAGAGACATACTTTCCTTCCAGTCCCTCTGCAATGTCACTTATAAAGACATTAAAAAGGACCGGCCCCAGTACTGAACCCTGCGGTACTCCACTAGTAACCCTCCTTTCTTCACTGTGGACTCCATTTACTAATACCCTCTGTGTCCTGTTGTCCAACCAGTGTTTAACCCAGGCTACCACCCTAGGACTCACTCCCAGGTTGGCTAATTTGTTTATTAATCTTTTGTGCAGGACTGTGTCAAATGCCTTGCTAAAGTCTAGGTAGGCCATGTCCACAGCCCCTCCCTGGTCTACTGCTTTGGTCACCCAGTCAAAGAAATCCATTAGGTTCGTCTGACATGACCTTCCCACTGTGAATCCATGCTGCCTTGGGTCCTGTGCCCCACTGGCCTCTAGGTACTCAACAATTCTTTCCTTCAGAAGTGATTCCATCATTTTCCCTACCACTGAGGTCAAACTGAGAGGTCTGTAGTTTCTCTCCTCTGTCTTGCTCCCACTTTTGTGAAGGGGAATCACATCCACCCTCCTCCAGTCCTCAGGTACCACACCATCTTCCCATGATTTATTAAAAAGGGTAGTCAGTGGTGTTACTAGTTCTTCCCTTAGTTCTTTTAGAATT
Organism: Neoceratodus forsteri; assembly: GCA_016271365.2. Lineage (NCBI taxonomy): Eukaryota > Metazoa > Chordata > Ceratodontiformes > Ceratodontidae > Neoceratodus > Neoceratodus forsteri. The sequence continues at coordinate 569,988,047 of JADMNL010000022.1, forward strand.
CTGGAGTGAATCCCATCTGGCCCCATTGCTTTACCCACCTTCAGTTTGAAGAGTTCTTTCAGAACCCTTTCTTCTGTGAAAGGACTAATATCAACCTCCCATCCAGAGTGCTTCTGTTGACTGGATTAGGTATCTCCCCTTGCTTTTCCATTGTGAATACTGAGCAGAAATATTCAATCAATCAATCAAAATCTTTATTTAACCAGGCAAACACCATTGAGCAGAACTTATTTTCGAGGTAGACCTGGGTGAAAACAAGTACAAGATAACAGGGTAATACACAAAAATAACAATACACAGGCATTGATCAAAAACAAGCATGGACAATAAATTGTAAGGAAATACAGGATAAGTACCACAATAGTTTGCAGATAAGAAAATGGACTAACAACAGTAATACAGATAAGGTCAGCAACTGTGAATTGATAAGGTGACAAGAACCATGGCGACTGAACTGGGACCCTGAAGCACCATGACGAATCGACTGGGACCCTGAAGCACAGGTAGGGGGATGGAATGGGGCAGAGGAGAAGGGAGGAGATGAAGGGCAAATAGGATGGAGGCGTATGGAGAGGGAATGTGAACTGGGAGTGCAGAAGTAAGGTGAGGAACCCGTCGAGGGGGACTAGACGGGGGGCAGGGTGAGGGGGAGAGTGGGTACATTATTGGGAACAGATCAGCGGGTAAAAAGATAAGGAGAAGAGAAGAAAGGGTGAAGGGGAAGGGAGAGGGCCGGACAGAGGCTGGGTTTGGCATCAACAGATCGGGGGTGAAAAGATAGAGAGAAGTAAAGGAAGGAGGGAGGGAGAGGGAGAGGTCCTTGTAGAAGCTGGGATCAGTATCCAGGAAGAGGCCAAGACGAGAGGGTAAGGGGACTCCCTGAGGGGGAAGTCATTTGATCAGGAGTGGCAAGCACAGGATTCTTTATTATGTTGAAGATAAGGGCCCAGATATTCAAACTGTGCCAGGCTGTGGCGCAAGCTTGGGCGCAGCTCAACTAGGCTGCGCAGGGGCGTGGACTAAGCGATATTCAAAGGAGCTGCACCATGGCTCAGCAGCTTTGAATATCGCACCCTGGCCACCCCCACTGTGCATGGCGCAGTGGCACTGCGCCAGTGCAAGGGGCCAGAGTGGAGCATGGAGCCATTGCGCCATTCACAGCACCAGCGATATTCAAAAGATGACATGCAAATGGGGCCATAATTTATGCAAGGCACACATGGGGCCATTTGCATGTCATTATGATCCCATTTGCATGCAGGGTGCGCCGATCCCCGACGACTTGCGCCTGGCGCCCTGCCAGGCAGCAGCCATCGGGGACCGACACCCCCTGCAGCCCGATCGTGGGCATCTGTCTAAAAAAAGAAGGTATATGTCACTATCCCTGGTGGTCCAGTGGACCGCTGCTCGCCCGATCGTGGGCATCTGTCTAATAAAAGAAGATTTATTTCACTATCCTGGTGGTCCAGTGGACTGCTGTTCGCCCGATTGTGGGCATCTGTCTAATAAAAGAAGATTTATTTCACTATCCCTGGTGGTCCAGTGGACTGCTGCTCACCTGATCATGGGCATCTGTCTAATAAAAGAAGATTTATTTCACTATCCCTGGTGGTCCAGTGGACCGCTGCTCGCCTGATCGGGTGCATCTGTCTAATAAAAAAAGATTTGTGTCACTATCCCTGGGATCATGGGCATCTGTAGTAATAAAAGAACCCCTCCCCGTCCAATATCCCTGGTGGTCTAGTGGTACCCCCTCCCACCCTCCACTAGGCCCACCACCCCTCCCCTGGTCAGCCAGCCAGTGGCAGCATCCCACCCACCTGCAGCCCCGACTGATAGCTCGGTAGGGCTACAGTCCATTGGTTCACAGCATGAGCCACGGCAGCTCATACCAGACACATTCCAGATATGTGATTCATTCACATATCTGGAATGTGTAGTATGGTATGGCTGATGCACGCCCATTAGCTCACGCCAGAACCACGGGCGCAGCCCTACCGAGCTGTGAGTCGGTGGAGGCGGGGCGGGCAGGCAGGTGGGGTGCTGCCGCCCGCCTGCTGACCGGGGAGGGAGCGGGGTGGTGGGGCTCAGTGGGGAGGGGGGTACCGCTAGACCACCAGGGATATTGGACGGAGGGGTTCTTTTATTACTACAGATGCCCGCGATCGGGCAGAGTGTGGTCCACTGGACCACCAGGGATATTGAACGGGGGGTTTCTTTTATTACTACAGATGCCCGCGCTCGGGCAGAGTGCGGTCCACTGGACCACCAGGGATAGTGGAATAAATCTTCTTTTATTAGACAGATACACCCGATCGGGCGAGCAGCGGTCCACTGGACCACCAGGGATAATGAAATAAATCTTCTTTTATTAGACAGATGCCCACAATCGGGCAGAGTGAGGTCCACTAGACCACCAGGGATATTGGACGATGTCTTATTTTACAAATGCCCGCGATCGGGCATGGGGGCAGCCGGAACTCGGTGGCCACCCACAGGGGTGGTACGCCGCGGTTGCGCCCCCGCAATGCAGCAGCTTACCTGTGGGTGGCCATCAGTTGTTCCTTTTTGGCTTAACTTTGTGCTGGTGTGCAGGTGGGGTTGTGCATGCATGGCTCTGCACATCCGGGCTGAATATCGGGCTGTGCAGGTTATGCATGGGCACACACACCCCACCTATTCACCTCAGTACTCGATGTCTGCGCACGGTATTTGTGCCGCCAGACTTTTCCATTTTGAATATCGTGCCGGGGCGCATCAGTGGGTTGCGGGTTGAAGTGAGAAGGATGCATTTGGGAAAGAGATACCTTGATTATTGACTCCAAGCTGTGAGTGGCGCGTACTGGCTGGGGAAGTATCGAAGGCGAGCCCTGCAGTGTAAAAGTGATTGTTGAAGGCATCAAGGATTGACGGCTTGTTGGTGAGTATATTGGCACCAGTCGAGATTTTTGACAGCAAGGAGGCACCAGAGGAATGGCCTTCAATGTCTTTGATTAATTTCCAGAATTTTGAGGAGCATTTAGCTGATTGATTGAATTGAGTGTGGTAAAAATTAGCCTTTGCTTCTCTAACCATTTTGGTGCAGAGGTTCCCTGCCCTCCTAAAGAGGTTCCAGTCATTCATATGTTTGGATTTACGGGCTTTTTCCCACAGCATATCTCTGTTGTGCAAAGCTTCCTTCAGCTCAGTGGTGAACTACCGGCAGGACCTATTCCTAACACGAGTTTTCACAAGAGGTGCATGCCTGTTAATGGCACCTAATACTATGCCTTGCAAAATGTCGTAGGCAGTGAACACTGACTTTGCTAAGCAAAAGTCAGTCCAATATACAGAATGAGATAGCTGTGTGACATATGTACAGGGATCAAGATACCGGAGGCACCTTTTGAAGGAGAATTTAGATGCACCTCGGGGAGTGTGATTGGACCTCACGCAGGCGATGAAGCAGTGGTCACCAATATCTGAAAAAAAAATACACCGGCATGGATGAATAAGTAAGGTTTGCTGACAAGGATAATATCCAGCAAGGTGCTATTAGAGAGGTTTGACTTATTAGGGCGTGTGGGTTCGCTAATGAGTTGTGTCAGCCCGAGAGAATTGCAGACCGTTTTATGGGGAGAAGATGCACTGGACAACCAGTCTAGATTAAGGGGCAACTCGTTCAGTATCCCTGCTTTTTCACTGTTGCTGTCTGCCCAACCATCTTCCTCATTATTCAGCCTCAGTATCCCTGCCTTAGTCTTTCTTTGCTCCCTAATGTACCTATAAAAGGTTTTATCCCCCTTCTTGACCTGAAATCATCCAAGCATTTCACTAAAGCAGTAGGTAAGATTAGGGGGATGTTAGGGTTTATTAGTAGGGGTATCACAAGTTGTAAGAGAGAGAGAGAGAGAGGTAATAATCCCTCTTTACAAGACACTGGTTAGACCCCATGTGGAGTACTGCGTGCAGTACTGGAGGACACACTTTCACAAGGACATTAACCAAATTGAGGCAGTCCAGAGAAGGGCAACCAAAATGGTGCAGGGACTGCATCAGAAAACATATGAGGACAGATTAATGGAGCTCAGTATGTATACCCTAGAGCAAAGGAGGGAGAGAGGTGATATGATCGAAACATTCAAACACCTTAAGGGCATTAACAAGGTAAAAGAGTCTAACATGTTTCAATATAGGAAACACAGCAGGACAAGAGGACACAGCATGAGATTAGAGGGAGGACGATTAAAGGGTAATGTGAGGAAGTTCTTTTTCACAGAAAGGGTGGTGGATGCATGGAACGGCCTACCTCAGGAAGTGGTGGATATGAATACAGTGCAGGGCTTCAAACAGGCATGGGATAGGCATAAGGCAGCAGTACAGATGAGTATGAATAGATAGGTCACTGACAGAGCAAAGGCCGATGGCACATTTATAAGGTAGAAAAAGAAATGGGCAGACTGGATGGGCCTTGCGGTCCTTATCTGCCATCAACTTCTATGTTTCTATGTTAGTTGGCTATCTTTTCCTCAGTTTGGGCCTTTGCTATTCTGACTGCCTTCCCCGCTTCCTTCTGCTTTAACTGGTACAGTTCTCTGTCCTGCTCCTTCTGTGTTTCCTTGTACTTCCTGAATGCTATCTTTTTCTCCCTAATCTTCCCCATTTCTTTTGAGAACTATAGTGTTTTTTTCTTTTGTTTTGATTTGTTTATTTGCTTCACACAAAGGCTTGTTGCCTCTGTGATGGCGGTTTTAATGTTTCCCCTTTGTTGCTCCACCCCACCTTCTTGCCTGTTTGCTAGTGCTTTTCTGAGGCACTCTCCCATTTTGACAAACTCAGCCCTCCTGAAGTCCAGTACCTTCACTTTTGTATGGCTTGACTCTACAGCTAAGTTTATCATGAACCACACTGTTTGGTGGTCGCTTGTTCCCAGATGGCTATCCACTTCAAGACTGGAGATCTTGTCTCCATCCCCATTTGAGAGTATCAAGATCGGAGATCCTCTCTCCGTCCCCATTTGAGAATATCAGATTTATTTCTGAAAACACCAAGAACAGCATACACACGCATTGTCAGCTCCAGCCAGTTGCCCCTCAGCTACGACCATTAGGTCTTCATCAAGGGGTGTAATGCAGGGGCAACTGGTTGGAGCTGCCAACATGTGTGTATGCCGTTCTTGGAGTTTGCAGAAATAAATCTGATATTTTGCAGAATATTCTGTTTGAGTCATATTTTGGCTGAGGAGTGCTGTCCTTTTCTGTATCAAGGACCTTGATCAGTCTTCTAGCTTTTTTAGATTATCCCTCATCACCCCCCAGTGTGTCCACTGTGTTGCAGATTTTTGTGTCATCTATGAACAGGCATACGTTCCCATCCAGCCGTCCTGCAATGTCGCTAATGAAGACATTGAAGAGGACCAGGCCTAGTACTGACCCCTGTAGTACCCCCACTGGTCACTCTGCCTTCTTCAGAGTGTGCACCATTTACCGCTACCCTCTGAGACCTGTTCCTTAGCCAACTTCTTACCCATTTTACTACTTTTGGGCCCTCTCCTAGGTTGCCTAGCTTGCTCACCAGTCTTCTGTGTGGAATGGTGTCAAGGCCACATCCATTGCTCTGCCCTGATCCACTTCCCTAGTCACCCAGTTAAAGAACTTGATTAGGTTTGTCTGGTGAGATCTCCCCTCTGTAAAACCATGCTGCCTTGGATCCTGTAATCCACTGGTCACAAGGTATTCTCCAATCCTTTCCTTCAGTAGTGATTCCAATGCTTTACCCGCCACTGAAATCAGGCTGACAGGTCTGTAATTTCCTGCCTCATCTCTGTTGCCACTTTTGTGAAGTGGGACCACATCTGCCCTCCTCCAGTTCTCTGGAACTTCCCCTGTATCTAGTGATAGGTTGAACAGGGCTGTCAAGAAGTGCAGCCAGCACCTCTTTGAGCTCTCTCAGTATCCTAGGGTGTACATCACTGGCCCCATTGCCTTATCCACTTTTAGTTGTGCTAGTTCCTTGAGGACTCGCTCTTCTCTAAAAGGACTTGGGTTCCTCTCCCTTCCTTTAAGCCTTTGTCCATCATCTGTAGCCCATCACCTATCACTTCCTCCATAAATACTGAACAAACGCTAGCTAGACAAACTGGGCAGACTGGGTGGTCCTGGCAGTCTTTTTCTGCCTGACACGTTCTATGTTTCTATGTCAAAAGTATTTAATATGTCTGCATTTTTTTGGTCTTAGTTGGTAAGTACACTAAACAGCTGAGTGACTATTTTCAGGTATGACCCAGGAGAGTACAAGGCAGGTGTAAGCCCCCACTGGCCCATTATTTAACCAGCAGGCACACCTCCCATAGTCTAGGGGAAAAGAGAGGGGTGGGGGTTACATTGTTTTTGCTACCATAGACAAGGTAGGACGTGCAGATGGAATAGACATTATAGAACACAAACCAAGAATGGCTGCTACCTGGCACACACCTGGCGGGACAAATACCATGACCTCAACCCAGGTCCCGGGGAGAAACATTTGCTCAGAGCTTTGCTAGGTTTGCTCTTCTGGACAGGGGTACCCAAGTAACTCCAACATGGAAATCAATAACATAAATGCCCATACCAGGTTGGGATTCTAGAGTGTGGTTTTATTCTGTAACAAAGTAGGAACAACACAAAGCAAAGATAAACCCCCAAGGGTTATACACACAGTAAATGAAGACATCTGAGGTACAAAACTCCAAATTTCCCACGTAGGATGACTGTAGAAATTATGGACTAGCCACCTGTAGAACACACACACTTTCTCCTGGAAATGGCATAAACGGCCAGTACTGGTCACTTCCCATATTGCATAGGATGAGTTGTGGCACACAGACCAAGTCGGAGCACTAGAGGCTCAACAGTGGAGGACCCACATACAAGAGGTAAACTGCAGAAAACCCACTCACTGGGGTAAACTGGAGAAAACCCACTAACTAAGGTAAAAGTTCCTTCATTGGCCACATGTACTGACAGGAAAGACGGGTGCCCTTCAGAACCTAGAGTGCTAAACTGGTCACTCTAGATGGTGGGGTCTCCCACCTTTTGTTTCCAAGTTCATACTCAGCCATCCCTCTGGCAAATACACCTCACATTATCCAAAATGTACTGATGATGCTTTCTAGAAATGTATTTCACATTTAACATCCTCACAGGACACCACAGGGCTGCCAAGAACAAAAGTCCCGCTCACATGGCATTCACAGACAGGACTCCACTGTGGAACAGACAACTTTTAAAATGTTTAGGTGACAGGGTCCCTTTGTCAGAGAATTCACCCATAAATAGCAGGCACACCTGGGCAGTCTTAAACAGACAACAGTACTCACAGAAGTTGTCACACAAGACCGCTTCACAGTGTCCTGGTAGGTTCAGGGGATTGCCCCTAACATCCTGGCAGCCTACTCCATCCCATTCCCACCTGGGATGAGGAACAGGAAAATCCCTGGAGATGGTTTCCACCACTTAGATCAAGCTGTAAAATGCTGTACTCCACTAGGGTGAGAAAACTGGAACGCTGCAGCTCTCTATCAGAGCTGCTGCTGGAACTGCAACTGCACTCTGAAGGCTCCAGCCACCAACTGACTACAATATTCTAAAATCCTCCCCCACAGCAACTGGCTGTGTGGCTTATGCTGCTGCAAGAGTTCTAAGGTGATGCCTTGGCAAGATGGCGGCTGCTAGGAGCCTGCCGGTGTTTTAGAGCTGTTGCATTTGTTTCACTTATTTGTATTTTTATATGCTTTTGTTATTTAGTTTAAATTTAGTTTAAAAGTGTGTTTTATAACAAGACAGGGTCGAAGGAGTGAGGTAGCTAGTGTCCTTGCATTTTTTTGGGACTAGTTTGTTTTGTATCCCCCTTCCGAGCTCGATTATCTTTGTCGGCTTTTACCGCGCTGGTGTTTAAGTGGCAGTTTTACACCTTGCTGCGGCTTTTATTACAGCTTAAAACCTCAGCACTCTTTCGGTGCTTGGAGTTTAATCTTTGATGTCCTGCTGTTATTTTAAGAGTGGATACGATTAAATTACTCTGTGGGAGGAATCAGACCACACAGATCCAGTTTTAATGTCCTTTTCCTGGATTTACCTTGATTTCCAAGCAGGCGACTTATGTGGAGGTCTGAAGAAGCTTGAAGAAGTTTGTGGCCTTTTCAGTCCATGACTGCCGATGATTACAGTTACAGGGTCGTGAGTAACAGCAATAAAAATCCTTGCTGGGTCTGTGTCGGGGGTTGGTTGGGGGGGTTTCCTTTGCGGGCCTGGAGTCTCCTGGACCCTGTTCCCTGGACTCCTGTTGGAGGATTGGGGTCGGGTGGTGAGGGGCATAGGTTGCCTTCTGGTCGGTGGATGCAGGGCCATCTATGTTGTCAGGGGGCTTTGGGGGCCGTGTGGATCTTCCCTCCCTTCTTTCCTGGCCTGGAAGACTTGGATTCACTCATTGTATCAGCCACTACTGTGCTGTGTCTGTTTCTCGCCTCCCTGCTTGGAGTTTAAAGGGTGAAGAAAGTTTGTTTTGCCTAGACTTCGGCTGGACAAATTCTTGGCTTAGGAACTACGAACTATGGTTTGGCAAGTTGTCCTTCCCCTGTGTTTCTGGGATTAATATTAATACTGATTTGAATTTTTGTTTTGTTCTTGGAGGGAGGTTGAGAGAGAACTTCTCAGACACTGACTTTATTTGGATTTTGGACATATTTTCCATTGACTGGGAATGAGAGTCCAAGTTTTTTCAACTTTTTTCTGGTTTTACTCGAGGTGGGAGGCTGTGAGAGACCCTCCCAGACATCAACTTCTATTTCTTCTTGATGTGGCCTTTTTCTATGTTTCTATGTGGCCTAATTGTGAACTCTGGCTTTATTTTCATTATTGATTGGGACTGTCTTATAACTGATTTTATTATTTAGATAAATAATACATGTTTTATTATTTTGTTTTTTTAAGTATTGAGGGAGTCATTCCTGGTTATACATATTGTGGGTGTTTTTATTTATTTTGAGCTGCCTGGTTTGGCTTAATTAGTGCCCCATAGGAAATTGTTGGGGTCTTCAGTATGTTTAGGAGGCCTACCCCCAAAGTCATGCGCGCAACTTGTCCTCCGCTCTCCGTGCCTTCCGTCCTTTCTTCCCTCCCCCATTACAGCTATCAGCATACCAACACTGTAGAGTGCTTGGTATTGCTTATAGGGAGGGAAGGGGGCCGGTGGGGGGTGTGAACAGTGGAGGCCGAATGAGCAGGGCCATCGTATTCAGGCAGTGAGACCCAAAAGACGCCCTGGGGCGAAATGGAATCTGGAGCGTGGTCCTCCATGCCTAGCTTCCATACCCAAGGGCACCACCAGTATTGGTGGGCAGGTAGCCTGAGCAGCTCCAGAGGCTCATCCTACCCGAGCGGTGCTATGTAGTGCCAGATTCATTAAAAATAAGACTGCAGTCATTGCAGATCTTGTTGGATCTGTGGATCTGGCATGCATTACCGAGACCTGGCTGGATGAGAATGCAGGCCCTCTATATTAGAGGCCACTATTCCAGCTGGGTACTCGGTGTTGCACCGCTCGAGGTTGGACCAAGAGAGGGGGGGTGCGGTCTGTTTCAAGACTGAGCTGGGCCTCACGAGTGTACCAGTTGGGGAGGCTGAGTCACTCGAGTGTACTGTAGTGGCGGGTGTGGGTTGTAGGATCGCCCTCATTTACCGTCCACCAGGTAATGAGAAGAGTTTCCTGCAGGAAGTTGCAGACTTTGTGATTGATATGGCATTCAAGTCGCCCAGGCTGATGGTTCTGGGCAACTTCAACACCTGTGTTGATGATGAACTTTCACAATTTGGACAACACTTCCTCCAACTGATGAATATTTGGGTCTCACACAAGTTGTTACTTCTGCTACTCATAAAGGCAGTCACTCCCCTTGACTTAGTCTTTCTCCTGGGGATCGATGCCTTCGATTTGGGGGTGAAACCAGTCGAATGGTCCGATCACTACACCGTGGGGTTCAGTTTTTGTGCCCCCCTTTGTAGGCCTACCCCTGTGGAGATGGTCGGGTACTGCCCTTTGCGAGATATAAGCTCAGAGGGCCTGATGACAGTGCTTGACCTATCAGAGTTTTCTGGAGTGAGCCGTAACCCAGATGCCTTGGTACTGGCTTAAAAGAAGGACATTTTCTCAGCTCTGGATATAATTGCTCCAGCCCGTGCTTGTCCTCTCCCCCTTCGCCCTCGGTCCCCATGGTTTGATGGGACTTTGAGGGAGATGCGGCGACAAGGATGAAGATTAGAACATTGTTGGTGGAGATCCGCCATTGATGCCGACCATCGTAGATTGATGGAACATTATCAAGTCTATCATTCCACAATCTACTGTAAAGAAGGCAGAGTTCTTGTCTGGGACTATTGCAGCTGCTCAGAACTGACCAGCTCAGCTCTTTCGAACTGTAGACAGACTGTGCAACCCAGCCTGCCTGCAGGTTCGAAAAGCCTTTTCACAAGTAAAGTGTGAAGAGCTTGCTCGCTTCTTTGTGGCTAAGGTGGCTGACATCAGGGTAGCGCTCCTACCTGCACCTTCTATGGGAGAAGCTATGGATCGGTGCTTGGTTACTAACCCTGAGTTCTCCTGGAGTTCCTTTGCCCGACCGGAACTCATTAATGCCATGCGGATTGTCCAGGGCATGTGCCCTACATGCTGTAGTTTGGATCCTGGCCCAACTTCCCTGATTAAGGGTTGCTGGGATACCATTGGCCCAGTCCTAGCATGGATAGTCTGGTGCTCCTTGGAGATGGGTGAGTTTCCTAGCTCCCGGAAAGAGGCGGTGGTGATGCCCCTCTTGAAGAAAGCTTCTTTGGACCCAGACTGCCATGTGAACTACAGACCAATGTCTAACTTTCCCTTTGTGTGGAAGGTGATTGAGAAAGTTGTGGCAATACTGCTGGAGAAGCATTTGACCATCCATGACATCTATGAACCATTCCAGTCTGGTTTTTGAAAGAGGCATAGTACCGAGACTGCACTGGTTTGGGTGCTCAATGATCTTCTGATGGCGAGAGATCGGAAGAACCACTCCATCTTAGTTCTTCTTGATCTCTCTCTTCAGCGTTTGACACTGTGAATCGTGGGATTCTTCTCGAACGCCTGAGGTTCATCTGTGGCCTGTCTAGTACAGTCCTCGGATGGTTTAGATCTTTCTTCACTGGCAGAACTCAGAGGGTGGTGTCAGGGATTAATTCCTCCGGCCCAGTCTCTCTGTCATGTGGGGTACCTCAGGGTTCGGTGTTGTCTCCCATGTTGTTTGCAGTGCATATGCTTCCCCTCTGAGACATTGTAAGAAGGTATGAGCTGAGGTTTCACTGCTATGCTGATGATACCCAGCTCTACCTATCTTTTGCACCCAACCAGGATAGAGCTCTATCGACATTTAACAACTGCCTCACTGAAATCCAGAATTGGATGGATTTGAGTTGGCTGAGGTTGAACTCGGAGAAGGCGGAGGTGTTGGTTGTGGACCCGGGTCACTGGATAGAGAGGAAGGGAGCTGGTTTACCTTCAGGAATTTTTACTTGGTGGCTCCCAGCTTCCCACTTCTGAACAGGTGCGAACTCTGGGGGTGATTTTTGACGACGGGCTGACACTGCGATTGCAGGTGTCGGCGGTCATCAAATCTTCCTTTTACCATTTGAGGAACATCTCCAGGATTAAGCACCTTGTTCCGGTCGGTGATCTGTCAACTTTGGTCCACGTCTTTGTGACCTTGCACCTTGATTATTGCAACTCCCTTGATCTAGGGCTACCAGCAGTTGATATCCGCCACTTGCGGCTAGTGCAGAACGCTGCGACCCGGTTATTGACGGGTACTCCCCGTACCCGTCATATTTTCCCCATGCTGCGCGAACTACACTGGCTGCCAGTACAGTGGTGGATCACCTTTAAAGTTGGGCTTCTGACATATAAAGCCCTACATGGACTTGGCCCAGACTACCTGAAAGAGCTTCTGGCACCTTACTGCCCTAGGCGATCAGCTCTGCTCGGTGGACGAGGGGTTGCTAGAGATTCTACGGGTTTCTTTAAAATCTTCCGGTGCCCATACTTTTATGTACATGGCCCCGACCTTTTGGAATTCTCTACCCGGTCCACTTCCGAAGTACGCATCCGTGGAGGAATTTAAACAGGCCCTGAAGACCCATTTGTGGTATCAAGTGTATATGACTTGATGTTTTTATTGTTTTTATGAACTAGTATTTATTGTATGTGTGTTTAATTTTATTGTTGATGTAAAGTGCCTTGATTTTTAGAAAGGCACGGTATAAATAAATATTATTATCACCTCTCCAGCTCCCAGCTCAGACCAGAAGCAGAGGGGGACAGAGTGAAATCCATTTTCTGGCAAATTACTAGCTGCCTTCCCTGCCTACCACTAATCCTAATTGGATTCTTGTAACCCCTGGGAACAAGGGGGTTACACAGGTAAAACAACCAATGACAAACAGTTGAGCAAAATCAAGTTACACTGGTATGGGAACATCAAAGGCACAGCAATGGATGTTACAATGACACAAACCAAGTGACAAACAGTACCGTACATTAATTTAGCCATAGCAGGTAAAAGAACTGAGTATACTATTATCACATCGAGTAGCAAACAGTACCATTAATTTAGTCACAGGAAAGTAGTGGTAGCGTAGTCAGTTTTGCTGTAAGCAAATACTAGAATGCATGGGGCAGTTTGACTTTAGATAATTCCCAACTGTAAGAGCTACATTACAAATTGGGATTGGCTTTTAAAATGGGAGGGACATAAACAAAGGCAGAAAGTTTTATGAATGAAGAAAAAAGCTTAACATAGAAACATAGAAACATAGACTTTGACGGCAGATAAGGACCACTTGGCCCACCCAGTCTGCCCATTTCCCTACCTACTAGATAAGCTGCAGATTTTAGTTAACCAACAGCCTACTTCCTGCCACCCCCCCCACTATAATTGCCTTATGTCTGTCCCATGCATGTTTTAATTCCTCCACTGTTATAGACCCCACAGCCTCTCCAGGAAGGCAGTTCCATGAGTCCACCACTCTCTCTGTGAAAAAAAAACATTTCCTCACATTACCCTGAACTGTCCCCCACATTTAAATTGTGCCCATTGTTCTTACACATCTCTTTTTCTGAAAGATGCTACCCTCCTGGACTTTGTTGATTCCCTTGAGGTACTTGAACGCTTCTATCATGTCCCCCCCGTCCCTCCTTTCATCAAGGGTATACATTTTAAGCTCTCTCAGTCTCTCTTCTTATAATTTCTGATGCAGACCCTGCACCATTTTAGTTGCCATCCTCTGGACTGCTTCCATCCTGTCTATGTCCTTGCGTAGATGAGGTCCCCAAAACTGCAAACAGTACTCCAGATGGGGTCTCACCAACTGTCTGTACAGAGGGATAACCACTTCCCTTTTTCTACTTGTGATGCCCCTTCCTATGCATCCCAGTATCCCCCTGGTTCTCCTTACTGACTTCTCACATTGCTTACCCGCTTTAGATCATCTGATATGACTACCCCCAGGTCCCTTTCCATTTTTGTTGTTGTTAGTACCTCCCCTGCTATTGTGTACTCTTCTCCTGGGTTTTTGTTTCCCAGGTGCATTACTTTGCACTTCTTTGTGTTGAATCTAAGTTGCCATATGTCTGACCATTCCTCCAACCTTGCCAAGTCCCTTCTCATCCTTTCTACCCCCCTTGTGTATCAACTCTGTTACAGATCTTTGTGTCATCTGCAAAGAGGCATACCTTTCCCTCCAGACCCTCTGCAATGTCACCTATAAAGATGTTAAAGAGGACTGGACCTAGTACTGAGCCCTGAGGTACTCCACTAGTGACCCCCCTTTCTTTGGAATGTGTTCCAGTCACTATTACCTTCTGTGTCCTGTTGTACAGCCAGTTTGCTACCCAGGCTACCACCCTGGGACCCACTCCCAGGCTGGCTAACTGGATTATCAATCTTTTGTGTGGGACTGTGTCAAATGCCTTTCTAAAGTCTAGGTAGGCCATATCCACAGCCCCTCCCTGGTCTATTACTTTGGTCACCCAGTCAAAGAAAACTATTAGATTCGTCTGACATGACCTTCCTGCTGTAAATCCATGCTGCTTTTGGTCCTGTGCCCCACTGGCCTCTAGGTACTCAACAATTCTTTCTTTCAGAAGTGATTCCATCATTTTCCCTACCACTTTCTTACCACTTAAGAAAGGCTTGGCAGTACTCACCATGAAGGCGGTTGATGGCCACTGGGATCCGGACACAGTTAACTCAAAGATCTCTTCCCTTAACAGAAATGAGACACAGAAACATTGGTTAAAGAAGTGTTTATCATTTTAAAAATGTTTTAGAAAATGGTCTTTTTATTTCCTGGCATCTGATTGGCTAGTACGCTTGCCAGCGGGTTACATTAACTTTCAGTAGATGCCCAGGAAATAAAAAGTACCATCCTATAGTGCCCTTTCACCCACTTAAGTATCTTGTGCCCACACTGCTTCCTAATTGGCTAACACACCTAATTATCACTTCAAATCACCGCCATCTTTTCTGTCATTTAGTGAGAGATACTACCCAAGCCAAAACAGCCCTACCACAGACACACAAAGGCACAACCATGACAACTATCTTGCTGTTAAAAAAAAACAACTTAAAGTACTTACTTTGAAAGCGCCACACAAACATCAGTTTAAGCCACCCATTATTCTTTTCTGACCCCCAGCCTGTCCCATCACCCTGTCATGAGTCCTCGGTCAATTTCCATAAAACACCGTCGAAATTTAATAAATGTTCCAGCTGTTTGTAAGTTTGGTTTTCATTATTCTGTCACCTCATTCGAGCTTCTGGTATGGATGGTATTCACGAGACATGTGTCATTTGGCAGTAACATTTTAAACAAGGATGGATTTTGTTTTTCTTGAAGCTAATTTTGATGGCTTGGCCTATAAGCCTGTATGGTTTCTTTTCATTTAATCTTAAAGTAAGGATGGCTAATCATTGAGATATTCAAATGCAAATACTTTCTTTATTTAGTTTTTTACTAGCTCAATACATAATTCTTTTAGAATTTAATATTTCCTTGTTTAACCCCCAATAGCTGGAAATGTTTACTTTGTACTTTATCTTGTATGATTACTGCCGTGTACCTACTGTATATCAGAAAGTATTTTTATCTGTGAACGCTGCAGTATGTGGTGGTCCACGCTATGAATAAAAGTTATAAAAAAATGTTTTAGAAGGGATTTACCGAGGCTACCCTCCAGGTGAGGTGGATATTGGGGTTCTGCTTCCTCTTTTTTTACAGGCAAGATGACCAAGGCACATCAAAGTGAAGAGACATAGCCAAGGATTAGGCAATGGTCCAACCAATGAAAGCAGATCCCCTGTCTCCCAGTCCTTAAGACTCTGTTCATTAAATTACACTATCAGAGAGTTGGGATTCGAACCAGGATCTCCTGATTCTTAATCCTTTGTGCTCATTCAGATAACTGAGTGCACACTACTGGGGATTGGCAAGATGTAAGAGGGAGTCTTCCTCATGTACAGTTTAGTTCAGTCTGGGATAAGATGTCAGTCACTCTTTAAGTGTCAGTTTTAATGTAACTGTTGGCTAGGAAATGATTAATTACATGCAACAGGGTAATTACACTGTTTATTTTTATTTATTTATTACGTCTAGGATTACAATACCTTTGAGCCAGGTCTCTTTCACAAAGGTTCCATGTTAGGTTGCAGTTCAAAACATAAGACTAGCTTGGCAGAAGACACCAGGAGAAAGGACTGCTGTGTGACTGAACTTCTCTGCTGGGACTAAAGTAGAAGAACTTTTGTACTTGGACCTTTAATTTAGGGTAAAAAAAAAACTAACATACAAAACAAAAAAAAAAAGTGTGTGTTTGGGTTAACTGAACTGAATGGGTATCTGAAGAGTTATCTAGGTGTAAATCTCAGGTGACTGAAAGGACTTAACTGCTGTGAGGTTTAAATTACTTGTAGAAAGATCTGGTGAAGTAGGGGGGTGGCTTACTAGAAGGATACATTTAAAGACTGCCTTAGAAAGATTCTGCTAATAGCTTGGCAGAAGACACCAGGAGAAAGGACTGCTGTGGACTGAACTTCTCTGGGACTATATTGCCCTCCTTCCCCCACCCAAAGCTAGTTCTATTTTTATAGGCACAGGATTTGACTGACAACAGGAACTTCCTGTTTAGGGGCAGGAAGTGAGTGATCACAGAACCACCAAGGACCCACCATCCTAGAAGGGCAAGAGTAGCTCTCCGGCCCCCTCTAGTTGCTGGAGGTCTGCCTCTGAGCAAGTAAGGGGTCTACTGAGAAATATAGGATCTTCTTGTCTCAGAACAGGACAATCAGGAGCATAAAGGGCACACAGGCAGAAAGTAAGGAGAGAGAGAGAGAGAGAGAAAAAAAAAACAGAGGAAAGAGTAAGGATTGCAAACAGTTAAGGGGCCAGAAATAGGATATGATTGGAGTGGTGCAGTGCAGTGGCTGTGGAGCAGCAGTCTTCCAGGAGATGTTCTGGAGGATGCGGTGTTGTCCCATCTGCAGGCACCTCTCTGGGCTGAGGGGGAGGTTGCTCATCTCCAGGCTGAGTTGGCCAGGATTTGTGGGACCTCCCTCTTCCATCCAGGGACCACCAGTGCCTCTGCCGTTGCCTCAGAGGTTGCCAAGTAAGAGGAGGCGGTTGGACTACAGTGGGCTCAGGAGGTGAGGGTGGTGGAACAGGCGCATCCCTCCAGTTGTACCTCTCACAATTCCTATGCCATTCTGGCAAAGTGTGGTTCCTCTATGGAGGCACCCACAGTGGAGACCAAGGAGGATGCTGGGAACCTCCACAAGGAGACCCACAGGAGGATGGCAGGGGACCCTGCAGGGAAGAAAACAACTCCTGGTGGGGACTCCATTGTAGGAAGGTAGAACTGGGAGAGGGAGGGAGAGGAGGTAAGGTGCCTGCCTGGTGCCATGGCTGAGGGACAGAGCGAACTCAGGATTGCAAGGAGCAGCTGCACAGGGAGGGAGCTGGATGTCATTGTCCACCTAGAGACAAATGACCTGGCTAAGAAAGGGATTAGAGAAGTGCAGGAAGAGTTTGTGGAATTGGGAGGGGCCTTAGTCAAGTAGCATGCACGGTAACCTTCTCGGAGGTGCTACCCATCTATGGCATAGGAGAGGCTAGGGTGTTCTGCACCATGGGATTCAATCAGTGGTTGAAAAACTGGTGTGGAGCTCAGGGATTTGGCTTCATTGGGGACTGGGGGCCCACCTGGAGTGATGCAAGCCTATACTGGCATGATGGACTGCATCTGTCCGGGAGGGACCAGGATCCTAGATGATAGATTTAAATGCTTCATTGGCAAGCTTTTATACTAGCCAAGGGGGGAGGCACTGGAAAGGAGCAGGAAAATCCTAGCCCCCCCAAATAATCACGGTAGTAAGTGCGGCAAACACCAACATAGAGGTGTCGATAGGGAGAAGGGCAGGGGTAAATGGAGAAAGTGACAAAGGCAAGAAGGACAGGGATGGGGCAAAGGGAGTAAGGCCATCAGGAAATGGAGGGTAATGAGTACCAATGCCCGTAGTCTGGGCAACAAGCTCCCTGAGCTGGTGGCCTTAATGGAAGAGGGATGCCTGGATATGTAGCAGTCACAGAAACATGGTACACAGAGAACCACGACTGGGATGTTAACATACCAGGGTACATAACCTACAGGAGAGACAGGCAGGGGAGAAGAGGGGGAGGAGTAGCTCTCTATGTAAAGGAAGGGATAAAAGCAATTGAACAAAAGAGTAAACCGGGAGCAGAGGAGGCACTGTGGGTCACCTTGGAGACTGGAAAGGGCACCACAATCCGCACAGGGGTTGTGTACAGACCCCCATGTCAGGGGGAAGGAATGGACAAGGATATGATGGAAGGCATTCTTAGAATGGCAGAGAAAGGGAGATACTGTTGATGGGAGACCTGAATATGCCAGATGTTAACTGAAACATTGCTGCAGCCACATCCAAGAGCAGGGCCATTCTTGATGCCCTACAGGTGGCAGGCATTAACAGCTAGTTTCAGAACCCACTCATGAGGGAGCAATCTTGAACCTCGTGCTCTCAAATGGAGGCAGTGAGGATCTCAGATCTAGAAGTGGGTTGCCATCTGGGGACAAGTGACCATCAAACAGTGTGGTTCACGTTAAACTCAGCTACAGAGTCAAGCCATACAAAAGTGAGGGTACTGGACTTTAGGAGGGCTGACTTTGGCAAGATGGGAGAGTGCCTCAGAAAAGCACTAGAAGGAGGTGTGGAGCAACAATGGGGAATTATCAAAACTGCCATCACAGAGGCAACAAGCCTTTGTGTGAAGTAAATAAACAAATCAAAATGAAAGAAAAAGCCACTATGGTTCTCAAAAGAGATGGCTGTGAAAGTCAGGAAGAAAAAGATAGCATTCTGGAAGTATAAGGAAACACAGAAGGAGCAGGACAGACAGCTGTACCAGTTAAGGCAGAAGGAAGCAGGGAAGGAAGTCAGAATAGCAAAGGCCCAAACTGAGGAAAAGATAGCCAACTCAGTTAAGAAGGGGGATAAAACCTTTTATAAGTACATCAGTGAGTGTAGAAAGACAAAGGGAGGGATAGTGAGGCTGACTAGAATGAACGGTGGGTGGGCAGAGGGGGACAGTGAAAAAGCAGGAATACTGAATGAATATTTCTGCTCAGTATTCACAAAAGAGGAGGGGGAAGTGCCTAATCCAATTAACAGAAGCACTCTTGATAGGGGGGTCGATCCCAGTCCTTTCACAGAAGAAAGGGTTCTGCAAGAACTCCTAAAACTGAAGGTGGACAAAGCAATGGGTCCTGATGGAATTCACCACAGAATTTTAAAAGAATTAAGGGAGAAACTAGTGAAACCACTGGCTACTCTTTTTAATAAATCATGGGAGAATGGTGTGGTACCCGAGGACTGGAGGAAGGCGGATGTGATTCCCCTTCACAAAAATGGGACCAAGACAGAGGCAGGAAACTACAGACCTGTCAGTCTGACCTCTGTGGTAGGGAAAGTGATGGAGTCACTTCTGAAGGAAAGAATAGTTGAGTACCTAGAGGCCAGTGGAGCACAGGACCCAAGGCAACATGGGTTCACAGCGGAAGGTCATGTCAAGCGAATCTAACAGATTTCTTTGACTGGGTGACCAAAGTAGTAGACCAGGGAGGGACTGTGGACATGGCCTACCTAGACTTTAGCAAGGCATTTGACACAGTCCCACACAAAAGATTAATAGTCAAATTAACCAGCCTGGGTGGGTCCCAGGGTGGTAGCCTGGGTAAAACATTGGCTGGACAACAGGACACAGAAGGTAATTGTAAATGGAGTCCACTCTGAAGAAAGGGGGCTACTAGTGGGGTACACGGAGGGTTCAGATTGGGTCCAGTCCTTTTTAATGTCTTCATCAGTGACATTGCAGAGGACTGGAAGGAAAAGTATGCCTTTTGCAGATGACACAAAGATCTGCAACAGGGTTGATACACAAGGAGGCGTGGAAAGGATGAAAAGGATTTGGCAAGGTTGGAGGAATGGTCAGAAGTATGGCAGCTAGGATTCAATGCAAAGAAGTGCAAATAATGCACCTGGGAAACAAGAACCCAGGGAAGAATACACAATGGGTGGGAGGTAGTAACAACAACAAAAGGAAAGGGACCTGGGGTAATCATATCAGATGACCTTAAGGTTAGCAAGCAATGTGAGAAGGCAGTAGGGAGGGCTGGGGTATACTGGGATGTATAGGGAGAGGCATCATCAGCAGAAAACAGGAAGTTGTTATCCCTCTGTACAGACAATTGGTGAGACCCCATCTGGAGTACTGTGCCCAGTTCTGGAGACCCCATCTCCACAAGGATATAGACAGGATAGAGGCAGTCCCGAGGAGGGCAACTAAAATGGTGCAGGGTCTGCAAGAGAAGTCGTATGAGGAGAGACTAAAAGAGCTTAATATGTATACCCTTGAGGAAAGCAGGGAGAGGGGGGACATGATAGAAACTTTTAAGTACCTCAGTGGAATCAACAAAGTCCAAGAGGGTAGCATCTTTCAGAAAAAGAGATGTGCAAGAACAAGGGGACACAATTTAAAGATAGAAGGAGGGCGGTTCAGGGGCAATGTGAGGAAGTATTATTTCACAGAGAGGGTAGTGGATGCATGGATCAGCCTTCCTGAGGAGGTTGTGGGGTCTAAAACTGTGGGAGAATTCAAGAATGCATGGGACAGACATAAGGCAATATTTGGTGTGGGGTAGGAAGAAATAGGCTGTTGGTTAACTAGGATCTGCGGCCTATCCTGTACGGTAGGGAAATGGGCAGACTAGATGGGCCTAGCGGTCCTTATCTGCCGTCAAAGTCTATGTTTCTATGTTTCTAAGACATGTAAGTCAGATTACAAATTCAATACATAGGACAAGGTTAAAAAAGTGTAAGCTAAACAGAGTTACAAAGCATCTGAGAAACAAAACAAGTTTTGGAGACTAGGTTAGAAGGAGATTGTGGACGAGGTGCAAAGAGGATAGAGGACAAGAGAGAGGAAGAGTAGAGGGGAGCAGAGAGCTATAGAGGAGGAGTGCAGCCAGAGGCATTGTCGTAGCTGTAGCTGTAGTTACACATCTGTTGCATGTAGCAGTGTAGCAGCTGACATGTAGTTACAGTGTAGTTACATTGTATCTACAGTGTAGATAAGGAAACATAGAAATAAAGTATTACCAACATATCCTGTCTCCCACGTCATTTTTGTCATTTATGTAATTCTGCATAATGTACATATGACCCTAGATCCTTTGAAAACAGATTCTTGCCAAAAGGATTTTACGACTAATAAAAATGAAATGAAAATGTAATTTCTTCAGAGCCATCCTGCTATCATCCATGGATACCAATCATTAGGACATGATGAACCATAATGTAATTTTTAGCCAATCAGGACAGATTTACTCACATTATTAATAGAATAACAGACATCAAACCATATGTTACTTGGCTGCAATTACATTGAGGGATTCAGGTGATGTTATGAACCTCGAGAGCGAAGCGTGCAATGTCTATGATGTCGCCAAACTCCCAGTACAGAACGCATTGCCAGTTTTTAGCCTCAGAAAGACAGACTTTTCTTTCCTTATAGTTTGGCATAACTGGAGAATTACAAGCACTGAAGTAACGCAGATCATGCCACCCTACATATTACCTATGTACGTCAGGTCAAGGCAAACAGACCTTTGTTTAAGTTTGTTGGCTGTGCTGGGCGTGGGGGGGGGGACAGATTCCCCTAACATAAATTTAAGAAGTAAATGTTAGCTCACAGATAGAGAGCCTGAGATGTGTTACTTCTGGGCCAGCGAGTCTCCACAAATGCCTCTAATTATTTGTCTCTGCCTCCTCCCTCCCTCCCTCCCCTGGTTTCCCAATGTATAGAGTGTGTTTCACAAGATGTTTCAAATTAATATTCAACACCTCAAACACTTGCCTGAGTGAGTCCCTCCTCCCATTTCTGTTTTAAATGTATCTTGCTTCTCCCTGTGTGGCAGTTAATTTTATTTCAGAAAAATGATGCATACTTTCTTTCATTAGAAAACCTTATACTACAACATTGGCAATTGCAGTTCAAAGGTTGTTAGTGCAAGACGGTATAAAGGAACTTTTTGGAAAGTTAGCTGCGACAGAGTGAGAATCAGGTACAAATTAACATTGGAGGGGAGGGAATCACTCAGCTGGGTGGGTATATTTAAGTAATAATGCACGAAACAGTATGATTATATATGTTGAATATGATTGAGCAATGTGGCAATGTGCCGCTGTCCCCGATCCCTGATAATGATGGTAAGAAGGAAATGTAATGCTACCCTAGTGGTGTAGTACCCCCTCCTGCACCCCGATGCTGCAGGTCAGAATACATGTTGCCATTCCCGATCCCCATAGTCCCAGGTTATAGGACTTATTAAGACCCTAACCTTTCCTGGTGGTCTAGTGGCCTTCCTCCCTGATCCCTGATGTCCGGTGTAATAGGCATTAATACCCTTCCCTCCTCGACTCCTGATACTGCTGGTAGTAATACTGTAATAAATGAGCTCTCTTTCCTGATCCCGATGCTGCGTTATCAATAAATAATAAACCTCCATCCCTGGTGATCTAGTGGAACCCCAGCCCCCCACCTCAAGCAAGATCACAGTAAGTAGTCTGTAAGTAAACTTTATTTTTGCTATCTAATCCCAGAGGCTCTGGCGCTTTACATAGAGGTGGAAAATTCAGAACAAAACAGATCAATAATTAAGTCAGAGTCAGTTTACAACACATCATTAATAAATATTAAATAAAACTCTAAAATTCCAGTTTAAAATGTTAATTTATAAGTTAAAAGCTTGTTTAAACAGATGTGCTTTTAGTCCTCTTTTAAACTTCGTCACAGAAGGAGTTTTCCTTAGTGATTGGGACAACGAATTCCATAGGACAGGCCTGGCGACCTCAAAAGTGCAGTCTCTGGAGGTCTTAAGCTGCACCCTTGGAACTGCGAGGAAGCCCTCCATGGAAGAGCGAAGTGAGCACACCTGGTGGGCAGGTGTCAGAAGGTCTGTGCCCACCACCTCTCTCCACCTATCCTTAAAAAGAGCCTGTGACCGGCACAGCCCACCTCTCACCTTCGTAGCTGGCAGCAGACTGAACTGTCACTGAGCATACTGTACGGTACACTATACAGTAGGTTGAGTGATGACCAAAGTTCGGGAGCAAACGCCTGTTGTTGGATGGTTGGCCATGGTGGTGGGGGGGGAGGAGGATCGAGCATCCGTAGGACTGCCCTCCTCCTCCATGGTGGGAGGGCTGCTGTGTCTGGTCTAGTACTGACCTCTAGTGGTGGTGGGAGGCTCAGGCACTCAGGGACAGCAAGTCAGGGGTGGAGGAGCGGCAGCCAGTGACATCCTGCTTGTGGGAGCACATCTAGACAGTACTGCATGCCCGCCCTCCTGGGGAACATATAGGTAGTGGAAAACATGGCTAGCCAGCATGATGGGACTGACCCCTTGCAGGCTACGCACCCAGTTCTATGGCCCGCCTCCAGTCTGAGGATCCTGTTCACAGCCCAAGAGGGGGCCACCATGTGGGGGGGTTAGCTGTGGGGAAGACGGCAGTTCAATGGTTAGTCCATACAGGGGCTGGGGAGATGACTGGGGGGGGGGTAGGTCCCTGATGATGGGGCCAGCCTGGGGTGAAACAAAGAGCACTAACTGCAAAAAAACACATATCTCCATGGAATCCACAGGGTAAAATGGAATGAATTGTTTACCCTAAGTACAAACACAAAGGGGGAATCCACTAAAGCTGGCTTAGGTAAAGGCTTAGAAAGAATGTCTGCCAGTGCTTTCAGATAGGAAGTGGGTACAGTGGTGGATTCAAACATGGTTGGGATAGGCGCAAGAGCCAGGTAAGGGCAGTAGGGCATGGAAACAGGGTGGGATAAGGGAGGAGAATGGTTATTAGGGTGACTTCAGTACAGCTGGCTCAGTGGTGCTGAGAGTTGAGGCACTGGACGCCACACCTCGCACCACGCCAGTGACCTGGGTTTGGGAACGAGCCCGGGTCATAAGGGGTCAGCAGGGGAGGGAAGGGATTGAGCATCTGGAGGACTGCTCTCCCTTCCTGGGGAGGGATCCGGGGATTGCGTCGCTCTTGGGCCGCTCCTAATGCCGGTTGGGGGCAGCACAGAAGAAGCGGTGCTCACAGATTGTGTGGGGGCAGAACTGCGGCAGACATTGGCATGCTGTGCGACTGGTCGTCATTGCATATCTGAGTTGTGCGAGGGGAAAGACGCACTAGGAAAATCTCCCGCAGATCAGGGGAGGTGACGAGGGGCTCCAGTGGCGGCCCTCCACCCACAATGCGGGCCATCTGGCAGCGTGGCAGCCCCTCCCCGCCAGAGGGCTCCAGTGGCCTCCCTCACACCCACAATGCCGGGCCATCTCCCCAACAGCGTAGCCGACCCCTCCCCCCACCAGACGGACTCTCTCATCTCAGAAAGGCTGCTGGGTAGGAGAGGCGGACCGTCCCCTGGAGGGTGATCTGGGAGGGGCTGGAACATCTGAGTGGGGTGGGGGCTAGACATGAGAAGCTTCAGGCATGAAGTAGAGGAGCCAAACTGATAGGGCACCTCTGAGAGGTGCCACGGCTGACAGGTGCCAGAAAGAATACTTGAAAAAAAAAAAAGGGTGACTGCAGGAGTATTAGGTACAGTTAGGCAGACTAGATGGACCAGTGGGCCTTTTCTGGGGAACACAGCTAGGCCGAGCAATGAGCCTGCAGCTCACCTCAAGGATGTATCTGGCTGGGTCAGCAGACTAGACTGTGGGCTCAAGCTGTCTAGATCTGATTGAAATAATGAAACTTCCTGACAGGGAAAACAGTAACCCAGGACTGGTCTGTCCCAAACACCTATTGTGGGTGCATCACTGTAAGCACACAGTCCCTCTGTTACAAATGTTCTGTCAAGTTGCGCCTTTTACCTTACCAGGCTCCCCGAAGCCCTGATGGCAGGCTATGAGGAGCTGAGTTACATTCACAAAGCCTCCTTAGCTGCATGCAGGGTGGTCTGATGTCAGCCCAGATTTCCCTTCAGCTGTGTCTCTTCTAGTGGGTGAAACCTGATGCCCTACTGGCAGACAGATGCACAGAAACATGCTAGATGTTGATGGAAGAGAAAGGCCCAGTGAACCATCAGGTGTGCCCAGTGCTTGCTGGCATCCACACCCAGCCTAATGCTAGATTGGAGCTACTCTACTGATGGCCCTGACTATATGTCGACACCCCCACCACCCCATGTCCACTCAACCCCTTCCCTCGACCAGTGTCCACTCTCCCTCTCCTCTGGTTTGGACTGTTCCCTTGGGCCTATCCCATTTGTGTTTGAAGCTGGTAATGGACTCCATGTCAACCATTTATTCTGGCAGTGCAACCACGTCTCCACAAATCTTGCTGTAAAAAATAACTTCCATACTTCTTTCCTAAGCATCCCCCACCACTTTCCATCAGTGGCCTCTTGTTACCTTAGAAACACAGATTTTGTCAGCAGAAAATGACCACAATGCCCATCCAGTGTGCCCAACCCTACTTACTTTGCCCTGTCTTCTAGTGAACGGGGCACTGCTGTCCACTTTATTAATACCCCTCAGTTACTTAAAGGTCTCTTTCATGTCCCCCCCGCCCACCTGGCCTCTCGTGTATACACATTGAGATACCATGAATCTGGTTTACATAGCTAGGTCTGGCAAAACATGAGCTCCTCACTGGTAGAAATTTGTGGACAGAAACCCTGTAGCACCTCTAACCCCTTCCCAGCAGTCCTTGTTGGGTTGGAGACTTCTGGCTCCATGGTGGTAGCCAGGCGTGTTTACATTTGTTGTGTGCTGTTTTGTGCTTATTAAGCAGCTGCTGCTGCCTTTGAGGATGCCCACTGGGGCTTAATATTATTGAGTCCAACCCTGCTGCCTGTCCTGAGCCCAGGACTGATACTGGTGTGACAGGCCCACTGCCAATTTTGCAACTGTAGCTCCTACTCCGGTGCTGGGGCTTTCATGCTGCATGGTTAATAAAATGGCACTCTGCACCATCGTTTCTTGTTTCTGGCAAATTGCCTATCCTGGGGCTGGGAAGCACTTCATCCTGTGCCAGATGGTGCTCCAAGAATCCTAAATCCCACCTCCACTGCCTGCCCTGGAGTCGGATGCCCAAATCCAGAACTGGAGATCTGCTGCCTGTGCTCGGTGAAGTAATGGTGTTGGGCGCCGACAGTTGTTTCTCCACTTCTGACCTCACTGCCTGCTAGGATTGGGGAGCTGTTTTGCACCTGATGGAGACAGTTGTTGGGGAGCAGTTATGTGTCTGATGGAATCTGTGGTTAGGGAGGTGTTGTGCGCCCAATGGCACATCTCTCTTCTGTCCCAGTCCCAACCGCACAGCACTTCCCTGGGGCCGGGATTGTGGGACTGACTCATGCAACTCCCACCATGAAGAATACAGGAGACACAGTTTGACTCCCACCATAGACTCCTAGTGTCACTCTTGTGCCCACCTTGCCAGTCCCTGCTTCATTGTAATCCTGGGGGACAGGAGGATGAAGAGTTCTGCTGGGGGGGTCCTATGTGACAACTGCAAATGCCTGAAGGCGATCACCGTTATCACACAGTCAGAGTGCTGAAATCCTTTTCGGCACTCTGACAACCCTGGCACACAGGACAATGGCCCCCCACACCCCCCTACTTAAGGATTCTCAACTCCAGGGGATGCATGTCGGGGGTGGCACATTAATTAAAATAAAGGTCCGGGCAGAGTAATAAAATTGTACACCAGCGCCTGGACCCGAACCAGAACCTCACCCACCCCAACCACTAGCCAACCCCGATGCCACGATGCAGCTCAGCCATCCACCATAGCACCACCCCTACAGCCCCTCTGTCCCCTCCAGCCCATGCTCGCCGTACTCGCTTCCCCCCGCGAGCACATACACATAGTGACATCCTGTCGCCCAGTTCAACCACCCCCTCATCCGGTTGCCCCTCCCATCGCCATGAGAGATTGCACCGGGAAGGAGTTTCCATTACGGACGGCGCCCTTCCCCATGCACCCACCTCACGGGTTACCCTGCTACCCTGCTGGTGTGTGGTAGAGCTGTGCTCTACCTAAGAAATCATGATAAACACTAACAGACCTTTTCTATCTTCTCCCTCTCTTTTCTAGAGTCTGCTGCAACAGCACCCTCTTCTTTACTTCAGTGCACCTTTCAATTTTTCTGCTTCGGTAAGCTGAACACCTACCTAAGTACCCTTCCCTCTTACTATTCTTTATCCTTTATTGTTTATCTTCCTTGTTAATATCCTTTTCAGTCCCTCTGTTGTGCCTGATAAAGTGCTCACAGTGCTTTACAAAATCTAATGCATAGCACATTGTCGAAAAGTGCTTGCAGTGCATGTTCCAATGTTTAAAGTGCAGAGTACATAAATCAATTACTAAGGATAAAGCACCCGAGGGACCTTACTAAAGATGTGAGGTTTTCCTTTAAAAAGGGAAGAGATTTAATTTATATTTATTGGAACTTTGCTGCTATATATCAGTAATTTAATGCCCAAATTGAAGGAGCTTCGGTTTGTACCACGCAGTGGCTGAAAACTTTCACGTTCAGTCTGAGGAGCCGCTGCACAAGTGAAAGATCCCCTGTTTGCCTCTAGGTTTGGAATTTATAAAATAGAGGCTTAGCTGATTGAGGGGAAATGTATACAAAGATAAGATGTTGTTTTGAATTGTTGGAGAACAGACTTAGAATAGAATAAAAGTAGAGAGAGAGAGTGAAACTCTGCTGTGGAGCGGCTTTACTTTCATTTTTGCTAGGCAAAAGCTGCTCCGATAAATGTTATATGTTTCCCCCATTCTCCTAGGTATTGTGGAACTCTAGGAAGGCTACGAACAGCCTAGAAAGTGGAGGGATAGCAGGAATTAGGATTAGAAATGTACCAGGGTACTAATGGTAAAGAAAATAAAGCTGTGCTTCTCCAAGCAGTACAGGGAACTGAAGTGTACAAATAACTCTGCCCGTGGCACCAGCACACCCCTGAGATTACTAGTTTTAAAGAAACAAAGGAGGTCTGGGAACGCTGGAGAAAGTTTTTTTTTATAAGGAATAAAACTAAAGGAGCAAGGTGATACTATTATAATACAGATACTAAGCTAGCTCTCTCTCTCTCTTGCTCCCACTTATCATTCTGAGGTGCAGTAAAGACTGCTGCCCACAATGAACTGCTACGTTATCTCAGAATCCTCAGGGATCAAGGTGGCAGAAAAGTAAAGGAAGTACTGCCTGAACCTATAATAATTAAAGCATAGAAAAGGGCTGGATAAAAACTATAAATAACCAAGGGCTGTACAAAGGAGTTTGTAATGGTGTAGATAGAGATACAATGTAGGAAGCAATACATGCCCCCCCCCCCATTGTCTCCTCTGTTCTTTTTTTTATTAGCTACAAACAAATGTGTCGGGATAAAAATAAGGTATATAGCAGTCTAGCACAATGCTTAGACATGTCTCTACATTAGGAGTGTTATTCTTACCTGCTGATGACAGCTTTTTGCAGCAACCTCCTTTAGGAGCAAGCGGCGCAATGTGAGGACTATTTATAGGCGGGCAGCTGTCAATCATAGAAAAAGGGGGAGGAGTAAAGGCTCATTATCTATCACTTACATAGAAACATAGAAGTTGATGGCAGATAAGGACCGCAAGGCACATCCAGTCTGCTCATTTCTTTTTCTACCTTATGAATGTGCCATAGGCCTTTGCTCTGTCAATGGCCTATCTATTCATACTCATCTGTATTGCTCCCTTATGCCTATCCCATGCCTGTTTGAAGCCCTGCACTGTATTCATATCCACCACTTCCTGAGGGAGGCCGTTCCAAGCAATTAAGTATGCAAGGTGCATTTTTAGGATTTATACTTATGCTAGCATTTGAGGCTTTTGATAGTAATCCTAACGTCTTGCTTAAATGAATAATGGGTCACACCTTTCTGAAATATGCAGTATATATTAGAGAAGGAACCGTGTTGTATTAGAATTGGGGTGTATCATGAGACCAGACCAGGCGGTATACAAACCCCTCTTTCACAGTTCGTTGCTAAGTTCAGACTGGGTGAAGGAGCGAAGAGGACATACCAAGTGGCATATGGTCCTGAGAACCACAGAAGAGGGGATCAAAGCAAATATTATGATCCAAACTGTGAGAACACTATGTGTTAGTGCTGCACTGATGAAGTTTATTATTTTTATTTTAGTTTATTTTTTTGAGAAAAAAATAAATATCACACTTTAGTGCATTTCAAAACTGAATTACTGATTTGGCGTTATCCTTTCCCACACACTGCCACATGGTGGTTGGAGAGGCTGCTGGGGCCCATGAGCCAACAACAAGGTAGGAGCCCCCAATGCTGGGGGGGGGGCTTACATGTGGACACTGTAGACCTTGTTACAGTTAAACAGGAAAGAAAAAGAGAAGTGTTACAACTGTTACATAGTTCAACTTCCTCAGAGATCCAGGTTCTGTCTCCTTCTCAAAATCCACAAATCAGGTAACCCTGGATGCCCTACTGTACCTGCCTTCCCCCTTCCACATACTACATGTCACCCCCCCATCTGTGTATCTGCCTAGGCTCCCAGCAGCCTTGGGGTTTAAATGACAGACTTATTTTTACTGACATCTTTCAGCCACCTTATGGTTTACCACTGTAATCTGTCCTTTTTACCCCCAACCCCATCATATCTTTGCTTGCACATGTGCATGGTATGCTTGGGTATGTGGGTGTACCTGCACACTTCTATCCAGTGTGTGTGTGTGGGGGGGGGTGGCATGCTCACATGGACATTCCAAGTATGTCTGCACATCCATTTTCATTTTCTACAGATGTCTCTGTCTCATTCCTCCACCTTTGTCACCTTTCAGCCTTCTTACAGATTCCTCAGCTCATTCACTCCTACTATGCCTTTTCATACCCATCAACTTTTTGTTTTTCAGATTCTGTTCTTACCTTGCCTAGGCTATTATCACTTTTTCTTCTAGATACGTTTAGTGTCTGTTTTCCAGAGGTAGAGTACCCAGGAGGTACCTAAATATTTGGAGCACTGAGCAGCAGGAATCCTTTTTAGGGCTGCAGGTAGGCGGAGTCTGCAGCCCTCTTGCATCAGCTCTAAAAATGAGCTACCAAATTCAGACTGTGGAACACTTCCTTTGGAGTTTTCCAATAATCCTTCCACTCTTTTCAGCCCTTCAATTTAACCCCATGCAGTTCTGCAGACTAAACATCTGTGCAGAGCTCAAATAGATTCATTCTAGTTCTTTCAGCAGCCTTGTAGTGCTTCAGTGAGTACAAGAAACACATGTTTTCTTTTGACTTCGACTTGGTAAGCAGCATTTGTAGAGCTACTGCAAGACTGTAGACTGAACATCTGTCCAGAGCTCAGTCAAATAGATTCATTCTAGTTCTTTCGGCAGCCTTGTAGTGTTTCAGTGAGTACAAGAAACACTTTTTCTTTTGAATCCAACTTGGTAAGCAGCATTTGCAGAGCTGCTGCAAGACAGATAAGAGCACATAACTGCACAGCAGTCTCAAATTACATGCTTGGTCATCTCTCCCGATGTATGTGTGTGTCTGTGTGTGTGTGTGTGTAGCAATGATTTACGGTACCACCTTTTAAGGGTTGTTTTATGTTAACCTTTTCAGGACCTATGTAATTAATGGCATTGGAACTCTCATTGTTTTATACTTGTAGGAAGGGAAAATAAATACTAGGCAGCTAATCTTTTAGGAGTTTTCTGAGGTTGCAAGGGGCATCCCCTAGGGAACTACAAAGAATCAGAGCAGTGTCAAATGCAGGGCTCCCAGACTGAACAAAGCATTTCCCTGTAAGGCACCCTCCTTTTCACTGTATTTTCCATGTAAAACTGGGACAAAAATCATGTACATTATCCTGTATGCTCAAATCAATACAAGTATGCAACTGACTTCATTATGCCTGTCAGTAAAATCACTATAACAAATGTTAAGGCGGTTTGTTTTTATTTTAAATGGTAAAACTCACCTGCAACATACTACAGAGGCTCTGGACAAATGTGGGAATCTCTCAAGCTTTGCTCTCGATGTTCACATACCTTCAGAACCTCTTGATGGTATTATAGCATTGTTGCAATATACTGGCACAGCCGGATAGCCTGGCTGAGATGCAGTATGTCATATTCAGCGGGGTCATACTTTAATCCATTTTGGCAATGTACTGACACAGGACAGCTTTGATGAGCTGCAAGATCTCATTTTCAGAGGGATCCTAATTTTACCCATTTCCACAATGTACTGATACAGGTTAGCCAGGCCAAGATGCAGTATCTCATTTTCAGTGGGGTTTTACTTTTACCCATGTTTGAGTTCCAACAGAGGATACAGCATCTAACTGCAGAGCAGTTCCAAATTACATCCTTGGCCATCTCTCCCAATGTGTGTATGTGTGTAGCAATGATTTACAGTATTTTCTCTGAAGAGATGATTTATGACAACCTCTCAGGGACCTATCTAATTAGTGGCATTCAAACTCTTATGGTTATGTATTTGTAGGAAGGATAAATGCTAGGCAGCTAATGCTTTAGGAGGTTTCAGAGGTTGCAAGGGGCATCATAGGGGATTACAAAGAAATCATAGAGGTGTCAGCTGCAGTGTTCCCAAATTGAACAAAGCATTTCCCTGTAGGGCAACCTCATTTTCCCTGTGTTTTTCATGTAAAACTGGGACAAAACTCCTGTACATTTTCCTGTATGCTCAAATCAATACACGTACGCAACTGACTTCATTATGTCTGTCAGTAAAATCGCTATAACAAATGTTAAGGCTGTTTTATGTGCTCTTTAGTCCTGTTACAATGTACTGACATAGGATAGCCTAGCTGAGATGCAGTATGTCATATTCAGTGGACTCATACTTTTATCTATTTTGGCATAGTACTGACACAGGACAGGTTTGCTGAGATGCAGTATCTCATTTTCAGGGATCCTAATTTTACCCATTTTTACAATGTGCTGATACAGCTTAGCCTTGCTGAGATGCAGCATCTCATTTTCAGTGGGATCTTACTTTTACCCATATTTACATCTGCGTGCAATGTACTGACACAGGATAGAGTTGCTGAGATACTAATGGCCGCCATGTGCAACAGGGCGGTGCTGACAAACTATGCATATGTGAGTATCGTGCATATGCAGTCATGCCAGTGCTGCCATGATACGGCTGACTCCAGAGCAAACTGCGCATGTGCCAGTATCAATCATGCACGGTTCTGTAATTGCAGCAGTATCAGTTACATCTGACTCTGGTGTGGCGAGAGCATGGCATATTCTTTTCAACACTTTTGCCACTCCTAAAAGCTCTCCACAGCTGTACTGGCTCAGTGCTGGCAAAAGCTAAGGGATGGGTAACACTGGGGACCAGTCAACTGTCTTCATGTCCACCGGCTCTATTGGCAGGTCATTTTAGAAGGCTACCACTTTCTGAAACAAAGTATGCTTCCTGGTGTAACCCCCTACAAATGGGAGTTCCCAAAAGTCTTCCTTGGGTGTGCTTAAATGCCCACTGCCAGGCTGGTATCCTGTGTCTTAGCACTTTAAAAGTGTTTGTGTGAAGAGTGCCTTAATGCCTCTGTGCTCTGTTTCTTTAAGAGCTGCCAATAACGTGATGCTTATTTAATCTGGGAGGGGGCTGAGTGTGCCTATGCTCGAGTCCCGCCCGGGCTGCCAGATAATTGCTCTGGTCTGCCATCGCTATTTGCGCAGAGGGAGCTCTGTTAGAAGCTGTACTTATTTGCTGATTATCTATTAGCATAGTAATGATATTGCAGTTTGTCTAACCTGCCTTCTTTGTAGCATGGACAGTTCTGTTTATCACCACCATCTTGGTCCTGGACTGCCAGAATGGGCCAATCAGTACCTTTGGGAACCCTAAAATGGAGTCTGTCCCCAGGGGTCTTGTGGAAGGAATTTCTGTAGAAATTGTAGTTTTGAGACTTTGGCACCTAAATGCAACTGGAGGGGGAGCCCTTGCTTTGACAGACTGATGGATCAACCAACCAGAACCTTTTCTGACTGAAGGGAAATTCCCAAGCTGTCTGCTGCAGTCAGTCAGTCTGGAGTTAGAGTTTGCAGAGTAAACAGCTCGAGTGATTTGAGCAGCAGCTCCTGTGTAGTTCGCGTGGGGGATTGGTGGAAAGGCTGAGTCTGGCCTGTCTTCCTGCAGTCCCTAGAGAGGGAATCCTTTAAAAGGCTAAACAAATCAGACTGTATCCAAACTGGAGTGTGACAAAGCCACTAAAGGGTGACCAGATTTGAACCTGAAGACGACCAAAGATTTGCTGTACGCGATTGGCCTGTCAGGACATCCATTTACCACAGAATTCCCGGTTTTGCTCAGAGACACTGATATCGTGGCTGGACTGCCTTCCGCATTGTGGTATGGTGATTGCTTTACTATAAATGTGCTGTGTGCTGTTAGTGGGTCGTGATTTGGTTCCCCACTGTATAAATGTGCCACGCTTGCTGGAAGCTGCATCCAGCACTACTGGACTCAAAATCCGAACTGTTCCACCGGCCTGGGCCTTGCCACCTGGCCCAGCCAGCTACTTCAGGCACAGAAACCATCATCAACGACAGACTCGCCCGGGGATTAGCTGCCTGCTCAACCATCTCGAACAGGAATGACACCTCGGTGATTCGTGTGGGCCCTGCTTCTCCTGGAAAACCAGTCATTAACCTGCAGTCTCCATTTCGTCTAGCCTGTGTCTCGTATTGGGTAGCATGAGTAACAATCAGGGTAGCTCCCTGCAACAACAGCTAAATCTCAAGTGTTGTCATCTGATTGCATTGTTATTTTTCCTTTCAAAAACAGCCTTCAGGCTCTGGATTACAAATTGTGTGTGGTTGTGCATGCCTTTTCTTTTCATCACAGGGCCCCAACCAGCTGCAATGCTGGCCTACCCCGGGCAACATTCCAGGCTAGCCCACCTTACTTCCAACTGGGTACCCAGAGCGTGTGACTGTGCAGGGACTAAAAGTGCATGCATAATTGCCTGACTAGATCAGTTTTAGAGTCAGTCAACCTGATTACACCCCTCCCTTGTTCAATTCCGCTGAATAAATCAGATCTAACTCTTTTTGCATTTAATGTGACTGTGGTTTCAGTTTGTACCAAAAGCACTGTACTATTGTTATTTACTGTGCCTAACCTTGTTTTACAGGGGGTCTCCAGGGTCGAACTGGTGGAAACAGCCCTGGTGGTAAGTACAAACAGTGTGGGGAATTGTATGTTGAATAGGGGCTACTGTGAAAGTGTTTGTTGCATATTGTCTAGGCCACTAGAAGGGAAAGAGGGGGTTACAGTGTCCTGGAGGGCTGTATCCAGGTTAGCCTTGTTACCAACAACCCTTTCCTCCGGGTGGAGGCACCCGTTTCAGTACCCAGGCCCCTTAATCTGCAACTAGCCATGCAGGCAGGGGTAGTAGCTCTTGGGATAGCGCCACCTAGGGGTTACACTAATGTTACCCCTAAACTTGTCATCTGTGACCTTCAGAGCATGTCCACGTGTCCTGCTGGAGAACATATCCATATGTTCAGTCCTGTCAATACCCCTGAGAATGGAAAGACGGAACTTATGTCCCATCTCAGCCTACTGTTCCACAGGGACAAGCAAAAGGATGAGGAGCACCCACATATGCAGAAAGCACCCACATATGCAGAAAGCATTAAGCACATTTAACTAAAGTGCATCATGCACCCACACATAGCATAAAAAAGTGGCGGCTGAGCCTTTCTGTAACTATCATTTCTCCTGACCCCTGCCAGGTATCACCTGAGTGATTCACTCTGATGATGCATGGCAGGGGCCGGGAGAAGCATTACTTTCAGAGCGGCTCAGTCGTCACTTTTTTATGCTCACTATGCATGGGTGCACTATGCACTTTATTTAAATAAAGAACTCTGAATAATATTTTTGTGATCCTAGTGCTTTCTGCATATGTGGGTACTCCTCAGCCTTTTGCTTGTTTCATTTTTTTCATTACTGAGCACCATATTACTTGTTCTGCCGCTCCAGATCCATTTTTGCTTTGTTCCACATGGAGAGGACAGTAATAACTACTAGTAAACATAAATGTAGATATTATCTGTTAGACACTTCCAGGTATTCCTGTTTTGAAAATGCAGCTGTCCCTTAACAGTGGTATCTGAACAGAAAGCCCACCAGCAAATTTATTTGTATTTTTAGTACTGAACACATTCTCTTTACTGGTGCAGTAAATGTAAACACTGGAGGAAATATGAAGAAACTGACAGAGGGAAGCTCACAAAGGGTGTCAGTTGGCACTTTAGAGTATGTGTGCATAAATAGGCAGAACTAAAAAATGCCACATAAATTCACTGCCACGAAGTAAGTGGTAGATGGTGGTGGTGGAGGTGGGTGGGGGGAATCAGTCAATATAAAAAGGGGTCTTGGTTTGCACTCAAAGAGGAGTGAGAAGGTCAGTTTTCCTATGTGGGACAGTGACCCACAGGGTGTAAAAAGTTGAGGTTACTGAAAATATGATGGTTCATAATGGTCTACATAGCCCATTTTCTTAACACAGTGATTTGGTCATCAAAGAAGAAAAAAGGTGGGTTGGAATTGACAACCATCTGGCATTTTTCACAATCCCCCACTCAAAAAGAATACCAACACCAACTTGCTGCACTATAAGACTGCACCAAAGAATTTAGCATCTATGCCAAGCTCCATGCTGCATTCTTTCAGCAGGGTATTTATAGAGTACAGTACCACAATGAATTTTCTTAACCTTATCCTCACTTCCATCCGAGTGCACCCTAACCCCCTTTCTGCCCTGATGTCATGATATTTAAGGCTTGATTAAGTCAAGCTGTTTCCAGAGTTCCTCCCTGTGGACCAAGTTAAACGTTTTCAATGCCAAAAAAGACTAGCACTGCATTCCATGGCTCTGAATAAATTTAATATGGGGTGGTATTATACTTTGCTCATTCTTGTGTTCTATGATTCTAGTAGGTTCACCTATTAAGTTATGAGGCTATGCTGAATTTTGCAAATGCGGGCTCATAACTTTTGTAATATTCAATATTTTTACCACAACATTTCAACATAGCCATTTTGAAACAGCGACTCATGAATGTGACAGCTGCCATTTTTCAACTCCTGCCCATTATGTGTGTTTCTAGCCCAAAAGTTGATTTTGCAGTCCCTGCACAACATCACCTTTAGGCCAGGAGTTAAACATTCTCTCTGTCCTTCTTTATGAGGCAGGTTTGTCACAAGGCTGTGTTGAAAATTTAGTGTAAAAATATTTAAAAAAAAATAATTTCAATATTTTAAACCCAGATTCCTCTCCTGCAGCCCCTATTGGCTCTGGCCAGAGTTTGTTTAGCACAGCTGTGGCTGTCTTGTTGTGAAGGATCTGAATGTTCTTCACATTGCCCTTCGGCCCCGTAGATGAAATAATATTAGCATAGTGAATATTTGGTTTGCTTGTTTGTTTTTGACTAGGAACAGAAGGGGCTCAGAAATATTTCCTGTTTTCAGTCTCGTCAGGGGGCAGGACACATGAAATGGGATCTTTAATGCCCACCCGAACAGCCACCAGAACAGACAAATGGGACCTGAGTTCCATGTCTCACCCAAAAGATGGCTTATTCAAAAGGGTGGGCCATAGGAGCTCATCAGTTTGTGTGTACTGTTAGCGACACGTTAGTGTCTGATACTTGAGTAAGCAGATATTTGCAATGTTAACCTGGTTTGCAAGGGTTCATCTTCTGTTCTTTTTTTCCTGTGGCTGCTCAAACATGACACAACTCACTGTAAACACAAGACATGTGACGCTTACTGACTGAATCACATGATGTGACCCCAAGCCAGACCAAACATGCAAATGGTCCCCAGAGGCTGCTAGGGTTGTGCTGTTTTTAACACTTCCTGTTGGTTCCCAAGAAATGGCCCTTACATCCCAGCCTCAGCTACTAGTGAGAGAAGAGAGCTGTTCTTATTTTGCAATATCCATGTTAATCTGTTTGCCTACAGTGCAGCACTTTGTTTTATGTACACAAAACGTCAATGGAACACTTTCCATACTGCTTGATTCGTTTTCCCTATACCTCTGAAGTTGGTGAGGTTGTCAGTAATGTGGAATTCAGAAAGCCCCCCCCCCACTACACACACATACACATTTTGTTGGCTGTAGGGCTTACGACCAAAAAGAGGAGAGGAAAGAAAAGCCTTTTTGTTCCGATATTCTTCGTCATCATCTAAAATCAACAGAGCAGTTCTTCCAGGTGTTGGAACCAGGCTTTCCTCTGCTGGAAAACATGCTGATTCCTTTCCTCAGCTTGCAGTCTGCAGTATGCTATAAGCAGTTATCTATTGGGGGAGGGGGAGGCTGAAATAGACAAACTACATTACATTTTGCTCAAAAGAGATAAAGGAGCACTACAGTCAACATTTGCGAAAACATATTGTGCAGTGTTTTGATTTGTGTGCGTAGTCCTGGTGTGGCATTCTCTTTGTTTGCTATTAAGAGTTTTTATGTAAATTAGCCTGCTAGTTATATGGCCTGTGGGGATTTTTTTTTAATTATTTTTTATTTAGTTGTTTAACCAGATATAGCACACTAAGCTGAAAGCTTTTTTACGGGAGCGACCTGGGAGCACAAGCAGGTTAAGTGACTTGCTCAGGGTCACACAGTATGCAAGTGGAAGCTGTGGGATTCAAACCCAGGTCTGGTCTGCTGGATGTCACCAGATTTGCAGCTCAGAGCCTTAGACCAGGATTCCCTTCTTGGCAAGATTTATTGCTCTTCATTTTACTACAGTGCCTCCTGTCTCATGTGACAGTGACAGATCAGGACCACTGACTCAGCAAGTATTACAGCAGGGATCCTGATGTACTGGCCTCCACTAAATAACTCTAATTCAGTATTTTTGTTTTCTGTGTGTGTTAGGTCTAGCCAGCAGGTGGAAACGTTTTACTTTCAATGAGTGCCTTTCTCAATTTTTTTCACATTTTAAAAACATTAAACAGGGAGGAGCTCCCTTACCTCATCGGGAGCTCCTCCAGGCTGTTTTCACTTTTCTTTATATACCCCCCCCCGGAAAAGGGAAGAGATCGTAATTTGCCTATGAGGGGCTAGCCACACAAATCCTTTCCACAAGAGCCTTGTTAGTTGAACCCTGGCATCCATAGGTACCAAAATCCAATTTAAAATTGGGAAATCACATTTGAAAAAGACGCTTCCTTCAAGTGAATGGAGCACACCCCCACATTTGACCTATAAAGACGTCACAAAACATTGGAGTGAGGGGGCAGATCGGAGAGTCAGGAGGTGTAAAGGGATCGTGCAGCCAGCCCCATGGGGGCAAATTATGATCCCTTCCCTTCCTTGGGGAACTATATCAAAATAAGTGAAAACAGCCTGGAGGAGCTCCCCATGGGGTAAGGGAGCGCCCTGTTTAATGTTTTTCCAATTGAGAAGGGTGCTCTTTAAAACTTTTCATTTCATCAAACCACGCACAGCCATAAAAATCACAGAAATCACTGCACATCATCAGTGTTACAATTAGTAAAGACTCTAGCTGTTTTCTTATAGAATAACCCAGTCAATCAGCCCTCAGGCATTCCTAAACTGTTTACGTACCAACAGATGCTATGGCTCTCTGTGGCCTCTGTTTGTGCTAAACACTTAATTTTAAAATACTGGAAAGCCCCAATCTGACAGGCTAGACCACTTTTTTTATACAGTATTTGGGGACCCTTTTCGTTGAGAATAAACCCTCCAGGATCTGATCTAATTGGTCTGGTCCAGTATAATAACATTTGCATCTTACAAAACAATCTCTTCTTGTTTTATGCAATCTGCTGTTATTTGCTACTTTGCTGGTTTATATTACCTTGTTTGTATGTCTAACTTTTCTTCATGAGTTAGGAATTAATTACTTGTTATTTTTTACAAGACCTTAATTGCCCAAATTGTACGCTGTTTTTTTTATGCTATTTTCTGTATTCTATGTACTCTGTTTTACTATTTCTTCCTTTTGGACTAGTATGGAAAAATAAATAAAAACTATTATGGCATCCCTAAACTGTAAATGTAGCCATTAGTGCTCACTGGATAAGCAAAGTTACTTAATATCACAGCTCTGCTGTTATAAAACTAACTCTAAAACAGTGCTTGCTGAATCCACAGTCCCGGATACATCACTGTCACATGTGACTGGAGGCATTGTAGGGATAAGAAGAACAATAAACCATGCTAAGACGGAGATCCCCAGGGGCCATAAAACTACTGTATAACTAGCAGGCTAATCTGGAAAAAAATCCTAATAGCAGACAAAGAGAAGGACACACCAGGACTACATACACAAATCAAAACACTCTGCACAACATATGATTTTGCTAATTCTGACTGTACTACATCTTTAAAAAAACACACACAACTCTTCCGCCCTTTTGTAGGTTGCCGTTGCTACAGCTGCATGACAGAAGCAGAAATCCCAGATGAAGAAAGACTGGGGAGAGGGGTCGGGTTCCTCTCCTGCCATTCAGGCAGTGGCAGCATTCAGTGTCGTGACCCAGCTGTAGCCAGTCTTCAATGGGACATGATACAGGAAGCCTCCAGGGCAGAAGCCTCTAGGCCTGAGGCCACGTGATCTGCCTATCTCTCCAAGGCCTACTCATTCTGGTTAAGGAGTGCATGCCCCTTGTCACTCTCCCTTGCCCAGTGAGTTAAAAGCTGTAGCCAGGGACATGAGATGGGACCTGGAAAGACTAGAGAGGTGATCCAGAACCTGGCAACTGGGGTTGAACGCCAAGAAGTGCAAGTTTATACACGCTGGTAGGAAGAACCTGGGGCAGATAACAGGTTGTTGATGGTGACCATTACTGTGATGGAGAAGCAGAAAGATCTGGGCTTGGCAGTTATAAGCACCGTGGAGTCCTCTACCTAGTGCAGTAAAGCAATGGGTAAGGCAAGCAGGATGCTGGTTGTATAAGCAGTGGGTTCAGAAGCAGAAGGGAGAAAGTTATACTGCCTCTGTACAGATCCCTAGTGTGACCACCCCTGGAATATTGTGTCCAATTCTGGAACCCCTACCACAGAAAGGACATAAATGGGGGTGGTGCGAACAAAGGATACCAAGGGGGCAGGGGCAGTAGGGGCAACAGGCGTACTTGTAAAAACAGAGGCTTGATAACCTGAATACCTGCTCATTGGAGAATAGGGGGGAAACGTGGTCAAGACCTTTAAATACCTGGAAGATGTCAACAGGGTGGACCCCAGTGAATTATTCTGGCTCAGTGATACCATGATTGTGAGTGGGAATAGCTGCCAATTGGCAACGGGCAAATTCAGGGGGATGCCAGGAGACAGTACTTCACAGAGAGGGTGGTGGAGGGTGGAACAAGACGCCACCAGAGAAGGCTGTTAGGGCAAAATCCATGGAAGGCTGCAAGATGGCGTGGATAAGGTAAAGCGGCTGGTACAGGTGATGGGGGGTGGGGCAAGTGAAATGTAACCCTAAGGTACATGTAGCTGCTTATAGGGCAGACCTGGAAGAGTGTAAGGCCTCCTTCTGCTGACAAATTTCTGTGTTATTCTCTATGTGACAAAGATTCAATCTAAGTTTAATAGATTTGACACTCCCCACTCACACTGCTTTCTTTTAGAGGTTGTTCCATAGGTTTACCACTCCCTGGGTGAAAGAATGCTTCCTCACATTACCTTTAATTCCTCACCCCCAAACATAGGGCAGCCATCTACCTCCTATTGTCCTGCAGAGGCTGAGACTATTTCCATGATGCAGTTGCTGCAATCTTCCTTTCCCAGTGAGCATACCCAGCCTTTCTAACCATCCCCCATAACTGAACCTCTGCATTCCCTCGATCGTGCGACGTACTGTCATTGCCATCAAACAAAAATAGCTCCAAGTAGATCCACTGACTCGCCAGTCTGGTTGGATATCATACTAACTTATAAACTTAACCTCCAAAGTCCGATCTTCGTCTGTAGCCGGACACTTTGGCTGCTGAGCGATGACTCTTAATAGCTGGTGGGCTTTAATATCTGTCATGCTTCCCTTTTTGCAGCAGAATGGGGGTTGTAATGCAATTTAGCATGTCTAAAGTTGCTGTCAGAAGTTGTCAGAAACTTACAGGAAGCTGCTATGTGCCGAAAACGTGAATAATGATATACTGTATATTTAACTGTACCCATGTTTGTTAATAAAGATGCATAAAAGATGCATAGAAGCAGTGTCAGTGGCTCAGTAGGTAGCACACTCGCCTCTGAGGCCGGGAGATCAGAGGGCTGTGGGTTCAGTTCCCACATCTGGCACTTAGGTTAATATCCCAGTACTGACACTGTAATGCAGCATGAGAGGGGTGCTGCACTTCTGAGGTGCTGTCTTTCGGATGAGACATTAAACCGAGGTCCCATCTGCCTGGATTGGTGGTAGTTCAGGTGGATGTTAAAGATCCCATGGCACTTATCGAAAAGAGTAGGGGATTTCCCCGGTGTCCTGACCAAATTCCCCTCATTCACTAAAAATACCACAAACAGCTTAATCTGGTTCAAGGTCAGTTGACATTCATCTGTATCCCCCTCCCCCGGGTCATGCCTGAAAATAGGCAGGATTTGTCTAGTGCACTTACCCGGTCAACAAAAGCTAAATAAATAAATAAAAAAACATGTGACTTGGGATTCAGAAATTGACTTGTGTCACCTTGAAAGCCTTCTCCCACAGGGCATTCTGACATTGAACCGTGTGGGCAAGGAAATTAAGGGAATGGATACACATGTGGCTGAAGTGTAGACCTTTTTGCCAGAATAGTCTATTTGCCTTGAGTCCTTATCAGAAGGCAGAGTGCTGAGGTGCCGGTGTCATGGGCAGACTAGGTGGGCCAAGTGGTCCTTATCTACCAGCAAAATGTTGTGTTTCTATGAGCACTCCCGCGGGCAGCATGTACACTGCAAATAACACGGGCGAGAGGACAGAACCGTGGGGAACACCACAAGCCTGTGACTTCAGGCATGAGGAGAAATCCTCCACACCACCCTCTGTGTCCTTTCCTTGAGGTAGGACTCAACCAGCAGCTGACTTTGCCAGTGAGCCCTTTGTATTCACTGACTCAGCCGATCCAACAGTGGCCTATGGTCTACAGTGTCAAAATTTGAGGAGAGATCAAGGAGAACGGGAACTGACCATGCTACTCTATCCCTCACCCAGAGAAGGTAATTTTGTACCCTGACCAGTGAAATCTCAGGGTAACCCCCAGTCAGCGCTGAACTGAGAAGGCTACTACCCCTGCCTGTGTAGCTAGTGAACAGGTTGAGGGGCCTGGGTCCTATGACACGGTGCCTCCATTTTTGTAAGTTGAAACTTGGGGAGAAAGGTGTCACTTGGCATGGTGACTAGGTTTGGCTACTCTGCACAGGGGCCCCCAAATATCTCCGGACACAGGAAGCAATAACTGTAATGTCCAATACCAGAAGTTGGGATTCTAAAGTGTGGCTTTTATTCACATCCAACAGAATAACAAAGCATAGATGGACCCCCACGGGGCTACACTTCTGGTAATGCAGATTTATGGAGATCAGAACACATCCTCTTTACACTGAAACCCTCAGGTTTTGAAACACTCTGGGCATTCTGCCCTAACTCAACTCTTTTTTGGTTTCCTTGGCTCAGCTCCCTTGCCAGCCCGCTGGACTACCTTCCTTCCATGGCTCGGCCCTCTGCCAGCCCTTTGGACACTTTCCATGTAGCATGGAACATTTCTCGGTGGCTTCCTAAACCACCTCTGAGCACTTCTGGCTCCATCAGGGAATCTTCTTCATCAATCCCACGTCTGGGTACTTTCCTCAGGCACTGGCCAAGTACCTGAGAGAAAGCAACAGGTGTCCCAAAGCAAACCCGTAGAGGTGAATTTGGTTACTACTGATGAGGGGTCTCCCACCTCTCGCTCCCATAATTCATAACCGGCCATTTCTCTGGACTTTAACACCTCATCCTTGAAAACACTTTACTGTGTAGATTCTCTTTAAATGTATGTCACATTTAATCTACTGTTCTTCCATCCCACTTGTGCTGAACTTGACACATACTTAAAGAGTGGCTGTGTTCATTTCTCTAGACCCCCACAGAGTTAAGCAGTCCAATTCCCACAACATTCCAAACTGTACTTGGCTGTCTTTTCCTGACCCCACAGTAACAGCCTCTTAACTTCATCTTGTCTCAGGTGAAAACACATTGGCCCTTTATCAGAGTAGACTCACCCCATGGTTGCAGGTGCCCCACTGGCTTTTCCTTCGTCAAAGAAATCTCATCCAAACTTATGGTGCCTCAACACGAACCTAAAATTAGGCAGCTTCTTCTTTCCCTGGAAGTAGGCTGAATCCTTCCCCCCATCCCTGCAGGGATAGGTCCCTGAACCCCTGGAAGCGGTCTCTACCACTTCACTTGGCTCTTCTTGTGTTCCTCTTCAGGTGAGAACACACACCTCTAACGAAAAAATAGCTCTTTGAGCCGGCCCGTCGGCGCAGCGGTGGGATTTCCGTTGTGGCCTTGGCG
Source organism: Neoceratodus forsteri (assembly GCA_016271365.2). NCBI lineage: Eukaryota > Metazoa > Chordata > Ceratodontiformes > Ceratodontidae > Neoceratodus > Neoceratodus forsteri. The sequence continues at coordinate 570,031,276 of JADMNL010000022.1, forward strand.
GCCAGGTTCGAGAACGGACCTGGATCGTCGAGCCCGGCGGGGAGAAGGATGGCGTCCTATGGACTACTCTCCTTCTCCGGGGGGAGGCGAGGTAGCAGTCGGCGCACTGCGGACCCCTAAGCGGAGGCGGGGGCATGGCGGCGATGCATACAGTTCGGGAGGCGGGGCAGGCAGCGGCGTCATTACCCGTCCGCCTCCCCAATAATGGGAAAAAGGAGGTGGGCAAAGACCATCGTCCAGATGAAGCCCTCCCGGAGGACCTCAGTCGCCACCACCGTTGTTGGGTCCCCAACCAGACACTAGCCAGTGGCTACCAGAAGTGGTGGCCGCGGCCCTCCCCTCCGGGGGGTAAGCCGGGGGTGACCGTGGGACCCTGGCAACGATGGACGGTGGCGGAGGTCTCCGGGGGCCGTGACCAGGGCTGAGGGCAGACGGTGGTCCTGCCAAAAAAAAGGAAAAATAGCTCTTTGGCAGAGCTAAGGGCCCTGAGGGCCTGCAGCTGCAGCACACCTCTTCCTTCTTCTGAGCCCACTACTGAACTGCTTCAAATTCCCCAACATTCTATCCTAACTTCCCTAGCTGCAACATTCCAGTGTGGCTTATGCAGCTGCGACAGTTCTAAATGATGTCATAGCTCCAGCTCAGCAGAGACTGAAAACAGAGCTAGATATAGTGAAATCCATTTAACTGGAATTTCATTAGCTGCTTGTCTCTGCCTGCCACTAGGTCTTACTGGGATTTGAGTAACCCTGGGTAGTGGAGGGGGGGGTTACATCAGTGCTGTGCTTGGACCTAAATTCAGACTGGAGCGACTCATAGATGTCATAGACTCAATGCAGCCATCTTGTCAGTAACCTGACAAATTGCCTAGAAGGGGTAGGTTTGAGACAGGTCTATAATTGCCAGATTGTTCAGATCCAGCAATAGCTTTTTCAGAAAAGGCCTCACCAGTGCAATTTTCAATGCAGCTGGGAAGACACCCTCTGACAAGGAGCCCCTGGATATTCCCAGCAAACACGGGGTCCAGATATCCACCTGAACTCACTAGTAGCTGCATTGGACCTGGATGCAGTTTGCAAAAGGTGGGCTGCAGTGCAAAAATCACTGCAGTCACCTCCTTCACTGTTACCAGTCTAAACTTCTCCATGACAGGTGATCGTGTCTGTGGAGTGTTGGCTCAGCACTGCTGAGTTGCCACAGTCCACTTGGGGAAATCTTGGCCCAAATAGAGAACACACTGTCCAAGAAGAACTGAGCAAACTCCTTGCATTTAGTGGGTTAAAATTCTTTCACGGATTCCAGACAGATCAGGTGAAGTAACCCATCTACAGTCTGGATGAGATAAGCTGGTCAGCAGCTTTGGACTGGGTGCAAGGGGGGTGTAAAGGTGAGGGGGGAGAGGAGGGGGCAGCTGAAATATAAGGGTGCTAGTTGCACATTCGAGCAGACATGATAGATTATGAGGCCTGTTTCCTCTCGCAGACCCATATGTTCGTATGTTCATATGGTTGATTCCTCCTGGCATCATCTCCCTTTACAGAAACTCTGCCTCCCGCAGGGAGACTGTCCTTTGGTATTAACTGTAGTGAGTATCCAAAGCTAGTTTGTCCTCCTGGGCCCTGGATCTCCTCCAACAATGCTCCAACCACCATCCTCTTACCTTCATCTCTTGAAGCTCACTTTAATACCACGGCGAGCCATGGCATCACACAAGGAGGTGTACATGGATAGGTGCCACCTAATCAAAGGCTGCTGTGACAGCTCTGTTATAAGCCACCACAGCTTCTTCTGACCCTGCAGCTCAAGCCTCCACCACACCCAAGATGTCTAGTAGTGCCTGAAGTCCCGCTGGCCAAAATCCTCTTAAACAGCAGTACCAGATCATCTCCACAGGGGTGGACTGCAAGGGAGGGCCCAGAAGGAGAACATGATAGTGCAATGATCTGACCAGCTGACTGGATCAATCTTGAAGCAGATCTCAAGGAGAACACCAGGTCCAAGGCGTGGCTGTGTTGATAGGTTGTGCAAGTAATTACTTCTACAAGGCCCAGGGATTCCATCACTTGGAGGAAGTCTTGACCAAAATGTGATAGTTCGTTGTTGACTCAGGAGTTACAATCACCCAGAACTAACCACCTAGTAGACTACAACACCCTGTTGGTGGTGAAGCCAATGATTCCTGTAGGACCTTCTCTCATGCCCCGGAGTCCGGTACACAAGAAGAACTCTAAAACCTGTACCAGAACTCCACGCACAACCATGCATTCAAACGATGAGGTGTCCCCCACTGGGTGCAATACCAATCTCCACTCAGATCTAAAGCAGATCAATGGCCACCCCCTTCCGTGCGATCCTTCCTCAGGCAGTGAACTATGGATAAACCGACTGGGAAGGCTGCTTCCTGCACAGGGCCTGCATCATCACCTAGCCAGGTCTATGAGATGCGAGCCAGATCGACCAGGGAATCAGGGAAAAAATCTGCTATAATTGTGGTCTTATTCTTCATTGATCTGGCACTGTCTGAAGAGGAAGAGAAGAGGTGGCCGGCCTCTCAATTACCTGCCCACTCAGTCTGGTGGGAACCCTGCATATGGGAGTCAAGCACATCTGGCCTCCCTGCAAGGGCAAGTGCAAGTGGGTGGGGGAATAACTCCAGCAGCAGTATCATGCACTGTGCACCATGGGGCTGATCCGGGTTCTTAAAACAGAAGGTAAGAAACATAGCAAGGTAAATTATGCTTGAAAATGAAATCATTGATTGAAAACATATTGTTTAAACTGAAGTAGAAGTGGTGACTACCCCTAAATACAAATAATCTTTTTCAGAGCCCTGACGTCAATAAATAAATAAATACCACAGCCAAGATCATTAAAAGTGAAGACAAAAGCAATTCAGTTCCTGCTGTTACAGCTATAAGAATAACAAAGTACATTTATATTGTTTGAATTTAGTTTACTTTATAGGTTTTGAAAAAGTTGGAAACTTTCATCCATTGCCTTCAGTTGTACTTTATCACAGCCCCCAGGTATTGTGGAGAATAAAAGCAGCCCTCAGATGGTCTGATGGAGAGACACAATCATTCTCAAAACGTTAACAATTCAAACGAGAAATTTATGGAGGGAGCGACACTACTGTAATTTAATTATGGTTTGAAGTCTGACATTAATATACTTGTGAGTATATTTAACAATTGATTAAAATACAAGAAAGGAAGACAAAATACTTTTTTTCTGGGTTGATCACCTCCACCTCTTATATTTTTACTGACTCTTGTGCTGTCACAGTCTAGCATGTTGATGGTCAGACAGCCTGCGAGCAGCCACTAATATCTGGACAAGCAAATCAGCATAAATGCAGCTGTCAGCTGGAGAAAATGCGTCCTCATCGGGAATGCCAACTTTTAGGAATCTTTGCAGGTGTTCACTGCCAGTAGATAGTATTTTTCCTGTGACCAGGTTCCCTAGTAATCCTTTATTGCAGGTTGCCCTCAAAATATTGAGGGTGCTTATGTCAATTTTGCGGGTGCTAGAGCACCCTAGCACCCATGTAGTCAGCTCTGATGATCCTCATTCAGACAGCAGCACCCATTTGTGCATAGACAGTAAAGGAACCTCTGTGTTTCCCAGCTAAGCACCACCCGTCACTGCAACTGTGTGTGGATCTTCTGTTATCTCACCCACGGGATAGAAAAGTACTGTACGTGCCTCGGAATTGCATTTAATTATTTCGGATTTGGATTACAACCTTTGAGCCACAAGGCTCCTTTACAAAGGTTCCAAGTCAGGAAGGCAATGCACATTACAGAGCGCAAGGCCTTTAGAATGGATTCAGCAAACGTAACAATGCACAAAACCAAGAAGTTGAATACATTACAGGTAGGAGGATATACATAACTGCTACCATTAATGAGGTGTACAAGAACACTGACCTTTACAGATTAGTGCTGGATTTTGTCTATGCTTCAAGAGTAATTCCATGGCTGGGTAGAGTGTTGCTAAGTGCAAGAGAAGGTGAAACTTGTAGCTGCCCAGGAGGGTATTGTTAAGGGTGAGGAGTGGATCAGTGAGGGCAGGGCAAACAGGAAGGAGTGCAAGAGTAGGTGAAATAGCACCTGTCTAGAAAGGCAATGTCCAGAGGGAGGAATGGAGAGATGAAAGAGGAGTCAGAGGATGGAGAAGCAGACAGGGCATAGGTGCAGCCTCTGTTATGCAATAACAGTAGGACAGAGTGGAGAGGAGGTAAGAGGAGGGAAAGTGAGACAGCTATGAGGAGAAGTAGAGGTTATAGTGGCCCAGAAGGCATGTCTTGGGGGGGGAAGAGGGAGGGTTAGAGGGTGAAATAGGGGCTAATGGGAGGGGGGAGTGTGGGCCAAGGGAGGTGGATTTATTGGGTCATGGTAAACCCAAAATAGAAAAGCAATCTAAAAATAAAGAACTTTAGTGCAAAATCATTGATGCAGGATGTACCACTGAAGAGTATGGGTATCAAAGTCAAGTTTCAATGAAATACCAAATTACACATACCTCACTAATGCAAAGCCTCATGGGAAGTATATGCATGGTCATTTGCTCGTACGGCTGCAGGAGTAACAAAGTTATTTGCATTGATGCCCAAAAATATTGTGGGCCCCATTCACAGCCACAGTGCTGGGTGGGAGTATTGAGGGTACACTTGGCTCCTGTACTGCCACCCACCAAAACTGCCATACACAAAGGAAGGCCACCGTCCAGGGGGAGTAACATACCCAGTGACAGTGGCACTGCATATGTTTATGCAGACTGCAGTTCCAGGGCTCTATGAAGCTGGTTCGACAAAAATTTCGTCAACCAAGGTTGCATCAATGGATTTCTGCTGACCGCAAATTGTGGTTGGCATAAATCCATCTGAAAAGCTGTCTGTTTTTTCAGGAGGTCTGCCGCCCTGCATCCCCCCGGACCTAGGGATTATCAACTCAGAGTCGGAGTTGATTTGGGGAGGGGGTGCAGAACTGGGGGAAAGAGTGCTGGGGTGCCGGGCTTACTTTACAGCAATCTGTCAGTATTGTCGGGATCAAGGCATTTGCTGTAAAGGTTTTGCTGCGGGATTGCCATACATAGTTCCAGATGTCAGTGGCTGCATATAGGCTGTGTGACAATTACCATTCAGAAATTGTGGTTGCGTCAGGGTTTGGCCTGTGCAATGGCACCAGGCACATGTGCCACACCATAGCCTGGGCAACAGGTAACAGGCACTTGGTGCTGCTGCTGATGTTGTGCCACACCCTCAAACCATACCTAAAGGCCCATTTGTGGGCTAGGTTGAGTTTAGTCCAGTCCCTCTGCAGTCTGTGTTGGTGGTTCAATAGCCCCACCATCCCACTCCCTGTCTCCAAAGTTAATCCCTTGAATACGGTGAATACCACCCCCTTCCCTGCCCAATTCCTGGCTGTGGTGGTTTTGGAGGCACTGTGCGCTGCCTACCCATCTCCTTGCCACAACAAACATTCCAGTTTGTAAGGCAGTGACCCCTTCCAGAAATGCTTTTAGTAGTTGTTTTGCCTATGCAATATGGTGCTGCTGTACCTTCCAGCTGGGTGTAGAGGTGGTGGAGGCACTACAGAGCCACTGTGCATCACACAACATCTCCATGCATGCCAGCACCCTCATTACCAGCGCTTTCTCCACCCCTTCCCCTGCACTAGTGTACTGATCCAGAATATAACACAAAGGGGTTCAAGGTAGTAATGTGGTGTACAGCAGTCACGGCGAACACTTTGCGCCACATATTACAGGCTGTGTAGAGAGGGTCCTGTGCGTCTTCACGCAGAGCAGCTGGCTTCGCCCTACTCTCTGGAATTAGTTACAGAATACCCTCAGATTGGGAGATTTTGTTAGCCACATTTTTAAACCATTACTTGAGAGTCATTGTGCAGATATCTGTAGTTGCCACTAGATATGCATATGGTGCTTCTCTTTCCTCTGATGTATGACTGCCAAGTGTATGTCTCCGGAGATATGAAATTGTTGCACCATTCACATGAACTGGATCTCACTGTGGCTCATGCAGAAAATGGACATTGTGTAACTGCCTTGATATGCTGTAAGGCATTTCAATCAATCAATCAATCAATCAATCTTTATTTAACCAGGTGAAACACCATTGAGAATAACTCATTTGCATGGTGGGCCTGGGCAAGGTTTATCAGAACAGAACAGTTATATACCCAGACATGGCCAGCAGCAGAAACGAATACAGGCAGGGGTTAGGGTTAGCCACCTCACAGGCATTTATCAAGCTCTAACAACTCTGTCAGTCTTGATCTGAATACATGGCCTTGTAGTAATTGTTCTAAATGACGGTATCCTTTCGTATTGACTGGCCTGACTGGGGCCACCTTGCAAAAATGATCATCGCCCAGTGGAGCTTCTTCCTTGTAAAACAAATAAATGCAATTTGCTTATACTTTCCATGAAGCTTTGTACCAGTGGGGTATGAACAATTTGGTATACTATACAAACCATATATAATGTAAGTCCTACATACTATGCAGTCCTGTACAGTATATAGACCTAGTCCAATATACTATATATGTCATGTACAGGCAGTATAGCCTAGTGGTTAGAGTTAACAAGCTGTTAATTATGTTTTATTTATTTATTGAAAAATTTCACCAGAAAAGCACACTGAGCAATCAAAATTGCTCATCTCACGGTATGTCTTGGGTGGGTACATGTGGGGAAAGGATACATCCACAATTGCCATAACAGGTACAAAATGCATATGCAAATGCTGGATACATAATATTAATAAACTAGGTTACAGAGCCAATGCGACAGTTAATCACACATACATAATACAGTTAAAATTAAGGTACAGTAAGTTGATACAACAGGGTTGCCGCAGATACTGTCAAGGAGAGCAAGGGACTATACAATTGGTCCGTCATAAGAGCTAGTACATAAGGAGCTGTTAAATGCTTTGGAGTTGTTGACTGGGTGGTAGCGGGATAGAGAGTAGGGATGGAGGGGTTACATACAGGTGCAGTTAGTGGAGTAGAAGTTAAGTAGAGCAGATGAAATGGATGCAGGGGATGAGGAATGGCATATTTGGGGGGGGGGGCGTTCCAGATTTTAGGTAGGTGGTGTGAGAACTCTGATTGACTGATGGTTGTTGATCAGCAAGGGATTGATAGAGTGCAAGGATCAGTGGATCTGAGTGAGTGGTGGGATGTTGGTGGTAGTGTTAAAGAGGAAAAAAGGTTGGGCCAGCCTGGTAGCGTTGAGGGCTGAGGCGCTGGACACCTTACCTCACGCCTGCCGGCGACCCGTGTTCAGAAATGAGCACGGGTCACCAGGGGTTGGCAGGGGAGGAGAGGGATTGAGCGTCCGATGGACTGCTCTCCCTCTCTGCAGGGGGAAGGGATTCCAGTAGTCGGTGCAAGGGTGTCCACTAGTGGAGGCTGGGGGATATAGCGCTGCTGCTATACAGTAGGGGGCGTGATGGGGCAGGCACCGGGGAGGAGCACGTACGAACGCGTGCATGCTCCTTCCGTTGGTGCCACTGCACGCCCCTCATGCAAGGGCGAAAATGGAAGAAGAAAATCTGGTCCTGGTCAAGCATTGATGAGCTGTCCACCCGCAGCAGGCCCCGACCCCGAATGGCACTCCCCACACTAGATCCTGTGAGAAGTTGAGTTGAGCCAAACCAGGTGGAGCCTCTCACTGCCCTGCCACGGGGGTAATCCGTGGGGGTAGGGGGGGTAGTGACCTGATCTCAGGGTACGGGGCTGGATGGGTGGATGGGTGGATGGGGATGGCAGACGACCAGGGGACCAAGGAGCAGAAACAATGTAAGGAAAAAAAAGGAGGAAGAAAGGTAAGAAGGGAGAGAATGGAACCAGAATTTAGAGATGAATTTAGAGCAGTGAGACAGACGTTGGTTGCCCAGAGAAGGGAGAGCATGCGAGCAATAGAGGTTGCAGTGACAAGTGAGAGGGTGGGCATCCAGAGCAAAGCAATAGAAAGAGTTGAATGAGCTTGGTGCATCCAGAAGACCTGGGTTTGAGTCCCAAAACCTCCACTTTGCATATTGTGTGACCCTGAGCAAGTCACTTACCCACCCTGTGCTCCCAGGGCTCACCTGGAAATCATTCACTGGAAACCATTGTGAATGAGTCCCTGACTTAATAGTGTATCTGTTTCTCATGGACAAAACAAACAGGCCTGATATACAGTCTGTATGGGAGAGGCATACACAAATACAGTACAATTCAGGATAAATCTGTGTCAGCTGTGCAGTACATTTCTGCGTTGGGTCACTTTGTGCGCTACACAACAGGATCACAAGTCTTTTCCTGCCGTAGTGTACAGGTCAGTGTGGTGGCACAGAGTAAAGGGCAAGGGGGTCTGATGTAATGAGGGTGCTGGCATGCCCAGAGGTGATGCGTTCTGCATAGCAGCTCCCTGGCCCCCTCGCCCCAGGTGGTGAGGTGCAACAACCTCTGTCATGGCAGAACTGCTGAAAGCAGCTCTTGCAGGGGTCGCAACCTTGACTTCCAGTATGTTCATTCTGGCATGGGTTAGGGTTAGCCAGCGCGCCGTACAGCACAACCAACTGTAACGGAAGGGAATGTAGCCAAGTAGGGGTAATCCACTGCCGTCAGTGAGATGGACAGCCATTTCCCAGGATTCTGGGGCAACTGGACCACCAGGGAAGATCAGCAAAGAATGGTATATATAGCATACATATAGTTACAAGCTGTAGCACCGTTGTGACCACTGACTGACTAAAACAAAAACAACAGAAACAAGGGAGGAGTCTGCTCCATATAGCACACTGAAACCACATCATGCTCTGGAGAAATGACTCACCATGTGGCAATTGGACATTGGAGTTTGAATGAGCGTCTCTCTCCCATAGAGGTGGTTAGGACCAGAAGATGCCCTGGGGCGAAATGGTGTCTGGAGCGTGGTGATCCATGCCTAGTCCCCACACCCAAGGGCACCACCTTTTTGGGTGGGCAAGTAGCTGGGACGGCTCATGAACATCGTCCAACTCGGGCGCTGTTATGCAATGCCAGATCCTTCAAAAACTAAACTGCACTTATTGCAGATTTTGTTGGAACAGTGGATCTGGTTTGCATCACCAAGACCTGGTTGGATGGAAATGCTGCACCAGTTTTGGAGGCAGCTATTCCTCCCGGGTACTCGGTGATACATCGCCCGAGATTGGATCGCGGGGGAGTGGTCTGTTTTAAGGCCGAATTGGGTTTCACTGGGGTACTAGTTGAGGAGGCCGAATCATTTGAGTGCACTGTGGTAGCTGGTGTAGGATGTAGGATAGCTCTCATCTACCGTACACCCAGGGATGAAAAGCTATTCCTGCAGGAAGTAGCGGACTTCGCCACCAACATGGCTTTGGAGTCACCCAGATTAATGGTTCTGGGCGACTTCAATGCCTGGGTTGACGACGAATCCTCGCTTTTTGGACAACACTTCTTCCAGTTGATATCACTGGGTTTCACACAGGTTGTTTCCTCAGCTACCCATAATGGTGGTCAATCTCTTGATTTGGTCTTCCTCCCAGGGATTGAGGCCTCCGATCTGGGGGTGGATCCTGTCAGCTGGTCCGATCATTACACCGTGAAGTTAAATTTTTCTGCCCCCCCCATGTAGGTCTGCTCCTGTGGAGATGGTCAGTTTCTGCCCTTTGTGGGACATGGCCCCTGAAGACCTAGTGGCGATGATTGACCTCTCAGAGTTCGATGATGCCTGCTCAGGTCCAGAGCCATTGGTTCTGGCCTATAATAAGGCCATTTCCTCGGCTCTTGACCTGATTGCTCCAGTCCATGTTTGCCCCCTTCCACTTCGCCCTTGGGCCCCTTGGTTTGATGGGTCTTTGAGGGAGTTGCGGAGGTTGGAACGTAGGTTAGAACGGCGCTGGCGAAAATCCACCTTGGATGCCGACCATCTTATCTTGTTGGAGCACTATCAGCTCTACCAATCAGTGATTTCCCGTAAGAAGGCAGAATTCCTGTCCAAGGAAATCACTGTCACTCGGAATCGACCGGACCAACTCTTCCAAACTGTGGACAGGCTGTGCAACGCAGCCTGTCTGCAACTCCGTCGAGTTTTTTCACAAATGGAGTGTGATGAGATTGCTCGATTCTTTGTGAATAAGGTGGCTGACATCAGGTTGGAGATCCGTCAGACCTGTGCTATGGGGATGCGATTGCTCAGTGCTCAGTCACTATGCTTCTTGTTTCCTGGAGTACCTTTGACCTACTGGAGTTCGTTGATATTATGAGGATTGCCCAGGGGATGCACCCTACGTGCGGGAGTTTAGATCCGGGCCCTACCTCCCTAATTTTGGGTTGTAGTGATATTATTGGCCCGGTCTTAGCTCAGATTGTCCGGTGCTCCTTGGAATCGGGTGAGTTTCCAAGCTCCCTGAAGGAGTTGGTGGTGACACCCCTTCTGAAGAAAGCTTCTTTGGACCCGGATACTCTAGCAAACTACAGACCTATCTCGAACCTTCCTTTTGTGGGAAAGGTTATTGAGAAAGTTGTGGCAATTCAACCAGAGAACAATTTGACCATCCATAATCTATACAAACCTCTCCAATCTGGTTTTTGTAAGAGGCATAGCACTGAGACTGCTCTGGTTCGGGTACTCAATGATCTCCTGATGGCGAGAGATCAGAGAAACCGTTCCATCCTTTTACTCCTTGATCTCTCTTCAGCTTTTGACACTGTAGACCATGGAGTTCTGCTCGAGTACCTGAGGTCCATCTGTGGACTGACTGGTACAGTTCTCAGATGGTTTTCATCTTTCCTCGCTGGTAGAGCTCAGAGAGTTGTCTCAGAAATTTTTTCTTCTGAGTCTTTCTCCCTGTCTGTGGGGTGCCCCAGGGCTCAGTGCTGTCCCCCATGTTGTTTGCAGTGTATATGCTGCCCCTCGGAGACACTGTAAGATGGTATGGACTGAGGTTTCACTGCTATGCTGATGATACCCAGCTCTACCTGTCTTTTGCCCTGACCAGGTTAGTGCTCTATCAGTATTTAACAGCTGTCTCACTGAAATCCAAGATCGGATGAAGTCCAGCGGGTTAAAGTTGAACGCAGGTAAAACTGAGGTTTTGGTAGTGGACCCGGGACACAGGACAGAGGGGTTGAGGACTGATTTGCTCTCCGGTTTATTCTTGGGGGGGGGTGCTCAGATCCTTACCTCTGAACGGGTGCGTGACCTCAGAGTGATACTTGATGATGGGCTGACCCTTCATTTTCAGGTGTCGGTAGTCATTAAGTTAGCCTTTTACCACCTTAGGAACATTGCCAGGATCAAGCACCTTGTTCTGTCCAGTGATCTGCCCATTTTGGTCCACGTCTTTGTGACCTCACGCCTTGACTATTGCAACTCCCTTTACTTAGGGCTTCCTGGGGTTTATATCCACCGCTTGCAGCTAGTGCAGAACGTTGCCACATGTTTACTGACTGGGGTATCTAGGAGATCTCACATTACCCCAGTGCTGCACGATCTACGCTGGCTGCCGATTCAGTGGTGGATCACCTTTAAAGTAGGTTTGTTAACCTACAAAGCCCTACACAGACTGGGTCCTCTCTACTTGAAAGAGCTTCTGACTCCTTACACCCCTATGCAACAGCTCTGCGCGGCTGATGAGGGGTTGCTGGAGATTCTGAGGGTTAGTTTGAAGTCATCTGGGGCACGCACTTTTATGTCTGCTGCCCCAAACCTTTTGGAATTCTCTGCCCCATCAGCTTCGAGAGTGCAGGACAGTGGGGAGCTTTAAGCACGCACTGAAGACATATTTATGGAGTAAGGCATTTCCTAACTCGCTGTGATTTTAATTATGTTTGATTGAATTTTCTGAGAATTTGTGAAGCATCTTGATATTTTGAAAGGCGCTCAATCAAATAAAGCTATTATTATTATTATTAACACTCTTTAAAAGGACACTGTCAACCCCCTCAGGATTCAAATTTTTCCCAAATTTAAAAAAACACATGTAACAGTGTTGCCGTGTAACTTTCCGTTACTACCCCTGCCTGGTGGGCTCAAACCAGGCTGAGGGGTCGGGGTTCTGGTTCTGATGGAAAAAGAGGGGGTTCTTGCATGTGCCTCCACCCAGAGAATGGTTATAGTAGGCCATGCTGTCTGTATGGTACAACCCCCTTGGGTGCTGTACCTACCCATCTCCCCTCTCAGTCACCCCACACATGGATTTCCACTTTAGACTGTAACATTTTAAAATACATTCAGTTAAAGACTGCAGCTAATAATATGCTCACGGACAGCATTAATCAACAGCAATATGAAATTTATTAAATGGGGAAAGGGGACAGGAGTTCAAGGGTAGATAGCAACTGGATGAAAATAGAGAATAATGGATAGGTAAGTGTGTGTTATGGATTTTTTTTACACCCCCAAGGTGTGTGATGACTGATAAACCTAGAGAGCGAAGCTCAAGTGGTTTATGAGGTCATCACACACCAAGGGGGTGTAAAAAAAATCCATGAAACACACACTCTTACCTATATTTTATTTTTTATAATTACTGGTGCAGGGAGTGAATGACAGCATGTGTTAAGGCAGTTCTGTCATACTGCCAGAGACAGAGGAAAGCAGTTCTCCTGTCAGACACACACACACACACACACACACACACACTTTTCCTTTCTCCCTTGCTCTCTCAGACTGACCTTTTTTTGTGTGAAACTGTCAGCTGTTGACTGGTACAGGGGTCCGTCCAGCATTAAACTCGGAGTCGGTGACAGCATCTCCCGATCCAGAGACACAGCGAGATCGACCAGCTAGTCCTTTTATATTTGGAGGCGGGATTAACCAGATGAAACAATAAAAAATCAAATAAAGAGGGTGGTAAATAAAAATGGCTTGTTGGCAAGGGGAAAAATGAACCGCCAATTTTGTAGGCTATTCAGCCCGCCCACGCACAGAATACACGCCAATGAAAAGGCAGAATATAGACGAGTGACACACAAAGGAGACAGGTGGTGAAAGAAAGTTTCGCAAATGCCGTTTTCGAGTTATTACGGCGTTTTGGAGAGCCTTGAAAACAGTTTGATAAAGGGGGTCACCGGTAATTATTTTGATATTGCAGCTAACAGCATTCACAGCATTAACAATGGTGCCCATCCCCCAAACAGTAGCACACACTGTATGACAGGCCCACCTCCCCACTGGTACCAGTGTCCCCCACAGTCAGTCTGGGTGCCCAAGTGGTGAAGAAACTTGCAGGTCTGAAGCCATGCCGTTGGGTGGCTGATGCAGGTGCACTTTTAATTAACTCAGACTTTAATTGGCAACAATTTATGAAAAACCCCAGGTCAGGGCAGGCCCTGATTTTACTCATCGTTCTGTAGCACAGTACTTTTGGGATCTGGACACCAGCAAAGTATTCAGTCGGCTGAGTTGAGGCCTCAAGCAGTGCAGACAGGCAGGCAGGCAGCTGAATTCGCTGTGGCAGGATTCTTGCAGCTTGTCACTTTCTGTGCAGCTTGTCACCTTTTTGCAGTCTGGAATAGGCCTGTACTGAGGGCCAGGGCCACATCCCTACTCCACACATCCAAGCATTAAACTCTAGGGGAAGACGATGAGTTATGCATGACAGGAGCACTACCGGGCCAGTTCCTCAGACCATCCTTGGCAGATAGAGGCTTCTGTCTTGGAGCTCAGGAATCTCACCATCTTTTCTGCTCTGCAGCTAGCAGGTATGACTACCTCTGGGTTCAAATCAAGGTCACCCCTCACTGTTAGAGAGGCAAATAGACTCTCAGGAAGTCTTCAAACTACAGCTTCAAACTACAACAGCTTTGATTATGCCAGACTGGATTCCCCAGACAATGGAGTCTTCTCTTTTAGTGTCCTTGGACTCTGGCTGCTTGTTCCAGGTAGCGCTTCAGGTGTTTGGCAGATACTGTTCAACCCTCCTCCAGGCCGAGGGCTTTTCTCAGATGCTGCAGAGTTTTGGCTTCAAACAACTCTTGAACATTTGCACTGACTTTCTAGGTGGTAGAAAGCTTGTGGCAAGTCTCCTGCCATTTGGCTGTGGAAGCCTTAGGATGACTTCCAGACTTATTCCAGGATGTTACTATATGCCCTCCTCACTCATTGAGAGCTTCAGGTAAACTCCCCTAAGCTAAAAACTCCCTCAGAGTCTCAGGGAATATGGCAGCTTCTGAATGGTTGTACACAGCTGTCCGTCTGCAGAATTTGTCCCCTCGATGCCTGATTGGATGTTGCTGAAGGCACCAAGAGCATAGTCCTCACTCCCGTCCCAGGAGCAGTCGTTAAGTCCTCCAGGTCCCCTCAAATTTCCATTGGTGGAGAGAAGGGTCGGGGTGAAAAAGATGACTGCTGCAGTTCAGTCAGTTTACTCTCCCAACTTTAAAGTCTTTTTATGGGGCTCCTGTTCCATTTTTTTTTTTTACTATTTATCTCCTGTTGCTTTCTCCGGTGGCCACCTTTGGACTGACCACCTCCAGTCCCATCACCCAGCTCCCCAGGGACTTACCTTTTCTGTGGTCCTCTGCCACAAGACCCATGGTTGTGCCCGGCCACTGGTACGGCACTTGTGAGGGGCAGTTCTTCACCCTGCCGCTTGGAGGGATTTTTCCTCAATTTTCCTCCTTGGACCACGGACATGCAATGGGTGCAACATCCGATTTCCGCCGCCACGAAGACACCTCCAGCACCCTGAATGTGGGCTCCCTTCCCCTGCATTGTGGCATGAATGTGCTGCCACCCGGCCACCACTGGGCAACAGGTAAGCAGCGTGCTAGAGCAACCCCCCCTCCCCAAGGAAGGAGAGCTGTCCTGGGATGCTCTGTCCTTCCCCTCCCCGCTGGCACCTGAGCAACCTGAGTCCATTCCCAACCCTGGGTCACCAGCACGGCAGGAGGTGAGCTGCCCAGGGCCTCATCCCTCCATGCCACCGGGCCGGGACTCCTGTTGTATTTTAAAAGTAAATGTCCACATGCCTCAATAGATGCCCTTTTGCTCTATTGTCCAGTTGTGGAAAGGGCACTGAATGAAACTCTCCCAGCCAGTTGCTAGCGTCATACAAGTGAACCCCTATGCGACAGGCAGAGAATCCATTTTACAGTGCAGCCGCGGGTGCTCTTAAAGTCCACTGCCGCCCACATTCAACATCTTCATCAGTGACATTGCACAGGATATAGAAGGCAGAATTTCACTGTTCGCTGATGACACAAAGCTCTGTAACAGAGTAGACACACCAGAGGGTGTAGACAGAATGAGAAGGGACCTGCAGAAACTTGAAGAATGGTCAAGGGTTTGGCAGTTGAAATTCAATGCAAAAGAAGTGCAAGATAATGCATATGGGGCACAAAACCCTGGCACAATATATCAGTTGGGGGTGAGGATATAGCATGCACCAAGCAGGAAAGGGATCTTGGGGTTGTCATCTCTGATGACCTCAAGGTGGAAACAGTGTGACAAGGCATCAGGTAAAGCAAATAGGATGCTGGGATGTATAGGCAGGGGCATCACCAGCAGGAAAAGGAGGTCATAATTCCGCTATACAAGACACTAGTGAGGCCCCACCTGGAGTACAGTGTACAGTTCTGGAGACCATACCTACATAAGGACATAGACAGGGTAGAGAAGGTTCAGAGGAGGGCAAAAAGATGGTGCATGGGTTGCATCACAAATCCTATGAAGACAGGTTGAAGGAACTGAACATGTACTCCCTGGAGGAGAGGAGGGAGAGGGGGATATGATAGAGACATACAAGTATCTTACAGGGAGGAACAGGGTGCAGGAAAACACTATTTTTAAGCGAAAAAGATGTTTCAGAACTAGAGGCATGGGATGAAGTTGGAGGGAGGACGATTCAGAGGAAACATGAAAGAATTTCTTCACAAAACGGGTGGTGGACAGTGGAACACCCTGCCAGAGGAAGTGGTGGGGCTGAAACAATCAAGGGATTTAAGAATGCATGGGATAGACATAAAGGAATTCTAGAGGTCAGGGGTAAGGGGAAATAGACTTCTAGGAAAACAAACTGAACTTACAAGCTCAAATGGGCAGACTAGGTGGGCCATAGGCCCTTATCTGCCGACACTGTCTATGTATCTATGTATCTATGTAATGGCGCTCCCCTATAAGTAATAGTGCTTAAGAGCATTTTTTCAAAAGTTTTACTTTCTCCCCCCATCATTGTGTCTCCAAATGCGTCTGCTATCTCTTTTTGCTCCTGGGGCTGGAGCACACATAGAGGAGACACTGCCAGAGCCATCACGGCAGCTTTACACTAAGTGCCATAGTGCTTGCACAATCTGTGAGCTGACTGCTGCAGCTCGCACGTTGGAGCAGGCACCAGCTCGAAAGTGCGCAGACTAAGCTGTGCGGTGCTCGCCTTTGTGGTACTGCTGAGCTGGTGGTTTCAGTTTGAACATTTGCTCCTCTGGTCCCCCATAGCAATACAGGATATCCGGGGGCTGGCAGGAGCATTTCAGGGGCACCAAGCAGACCAGGACTGACAGACCAGGTGGCAGGTAGGCAAGCACGGTTAGCCCCGGGGGGGGGTTACACACACATGTTATGATTGTACACATTTTGTAGAGATTGCTGATGTAGCTGGTAGTTTGGTTCTGATTCCTTTTTTCTTTTAAAAGGTGAAAAACAGAGTTCCCACCATACTGGTGTTACCGCACAAAAACATATTTTTCTGGATTCCTTGATCAACTCCCACTGCTTCTTTCCTCATAGCCGTTGCTTGGGGGGAAGGGGGTTCTAAAGAACTCCCCTTTTGAAACTCCCGCTTAATTTTTCATTATTTGTAAAAATTTTTCAGCATTTATTTTTTTACTGTTACAGAGTGCTAATGCACATATGATGAACCCCAGCACTTTCTCTCTGCATGCGCCCCCTCCCCCCTTCTGCTGCCAATCAGCTCTCTCAGTACCATTAACATGACTGGAGTTGCTTTGTGAGTCTTTCTCTGCACCCTTCCCCATGACTGCCTGGCCAATTGGAGCTCACATTAGCATTGTGAATGCAACCTCAATACAGCATGGCCGCTGCCTACAATTCACACTGTCAGCTAGCACTGGAGGAAGATGGAGCATGGTAGCAGGCTCAGAGATGACATCACAAGGAAAGCAAAAAAGAAGTAGAGGACCTCGACTTATAATATTATCAGTCACAGGCAGATAAAGTTTGCTGGTCACTATTGCCAAAGATGTGTCCCTTAATAACTGTATATCAAGGGATAGGCTATGCAGCTGGGTGAGGGAGCTTTTTGGGTGGGCGGGCTGAAAATTTAGAAATAAATTATTTAAATCTCCCGCTATACAAAAAAGCAAAGTTGTCATGTTTCATATGCCTGTTTTAACTTTTCATAAGTAAAGCAAAAGAGGTACCGCAGTGGAAAGGCAATGCAAGTGTTTGGAAGGGTCTGGCTGGGATCTGCACTGCCACCTCATTAATTGTGCTGTTCAGTGAGGTCTTCACTGTGGTCCCATTTTCATGGACATTCAGTACCACTTTGGTCTGTGTCATCTGTGCCAGATGCCGTTAAATCAAATAAGTTGTGATGTGTTTTCTCCAGATGACCACGTGCCAGTATAATGACATTTGTTGCTACAGTTCGCTGTTTTGAACATACCCACTGTACTTTTGGAAGCATGGTGGGGTGAGGTTGGGGGGTAGGCATTTAGGAAATGGTAACTTTGCACTGGAAATCCCCGCCACTGTCAAATTACCTTTCCCCTCACTCCCTTTGTCATACCTACCACACTGGAGAATGGAGTGGGGGCAACAATTGTAGTACTCAATATTGAACTAAGAATTATGTTACAGATTTTTTTCCAAGCAGGGTGCCTGGAATAGAAACATTGAAACATAGACAATGATGGCAGAAAAAGACCAGAGGTCCATCCAGTCTACCCAAGTTCCTTATAATCCCTGGAACCTACCATTTCTCCAGGGTACTAACCCTCCCCGTCCTCTCTCTAGTCTCCTCCTTAGTGCTGTTGCCCCCAGTAACCACTGTTCCCCTGATTATGTCCCCGCCCTGCTTGAATCCTCTGACTGTTTTTACATCCACCATTTCAGCTGACAGACTGTTCCAAAGTTCCACTACCTTTTTGATAAAGTAGTACTTCCTCACATCTCTCCTCAACCTACCTCCTGTTTATTTCCATTCGCGTCCATGTGACCACGAATTCGTACTCAGGCCAAATAGTACCCTGCAGTTCACTTTAATTCGTTTCAGGAACTTGAAGGTCTCTGTCACTTCTCCTCTCTCCCATCTTGTCTCCAGTGAGTACACATTTAGTGCCTTGAGGCACTCCTCATAAGATCTGCCCTGCTGGCCCCGAATCATTTTTGTTACTCTGCGCTGCACTGTCTCCAGCCTGTCCTTACCCTTTCTGAGGTGAGGACTCCAGAACTGGGTGCAGTACTCCAGGTGAGGCCTCACCAGGGATCTACAGAGGGGAAGTATTACCTCCTTTCTTCTGCTATCAATACCCTTACCAATACAGCCCAGCATCCTGTTAGCCTTGCTATAGACCATGTTGCACTGACTCGATTACGTAAATGGTATATTGAGTTGTGGATGGTGGAGGTTACAGCAAGGGGTAGAGAGTTCAGATATGAGTTATTTAGACTTAAAAAAAGCCACAAAAGTGTACCACTGAGCATACCATAGCCCATGGTGTCTAGGGTCTATCAGAACAGACCCCTGCCCTAGTAGCAAGCCAGCCAAAACCAACTGCAGACTCTGCATTGAGGCTCATTGCATTAGCATTTGCTCTCTCTATATATATCTTCTAGATATCTATATATGTAATAGATAACCTACTCTAAGGTGTGCAGTCGCACTCTGATATATGCATGCCTTGGTGTGCGTTGTTATGCATGAGTTCATAGGCCGAGTGCGTCAACCACCCAAGGCGTGTGTATATCACAGCGCAACCGCACATCCTAGAGTGGGTTATCTATCTTATAAAATGGTAAAATTGAGTGCTGGTTAACATAGAAACATAGACTTTGATGGCAGATAAGGACCGCTTGGCCCACCTAGTCTGCCCATAAAGGTTGAAGATGGTCGCCTGATAACCAGCATCACCGAGTCCGTTATTTTTTTTGATGAATTTTAACAGCAGATCATAGCAACGTGCTTAAAAACTGATAAATCTGATACGGCTAAAATCTGTGAGCATAAATACTCTGTTTATCTGATCTAACACTTCCTTTTGTTTTGTGGATTTGCATTTGAAATTCAGATGGCTCACAAGGTTAATACTACGAACGGGAGATTCACAGAATCACGCAGGCCAGCAGCTGGAAATCACAGCAGCACAAATGCATCAGTGACAGCTACAAATGGTTTGGCATGTAAAGCTGACATTTTTCAATTAAAAGAAATGATTGCTGATCTTAGAATAACATAGCTGAAGCTAACCAGGCAACGATTGAGCTACAAACCAATGATGAATCTACTAAAAGAGACATTAACAATACATGCTAGCAACTCACCGAGCTTAAAGAGACAATTACATGTCTTAAAGATTTTATTCAGAAACAAAGTACACAGATTGAATATCTGTTGGGGAATGTGTACGATTTGGAGAGTAGAGATCGTAGGAACAACGTTAGGATCATTGGGGTACCTGAGGGCTGGGAAGGAAATAACATGACATACTTTTTACAGTCTTTTATTCCCGAACTTTTAAACTTTCAGTGGTCTTATCCACTGGAAATAGAACGAGCCCACAGAGCTTTAGGTTAAAAAAACTCACAGAATAAATGTCCACGACCCATAGTTGCATATTTCTTAAGGTTTTCTATTAAAGAGGAAGTGTTGAGAATTGCCAGGGAAAGGAAAACCTTACAGTATCAGGGTTTCAAAATTCTACTCTTTCAGGATTTCTCATCGGAATTAGTAAATAAAAGAAGAGTTTTTTTTGAGGTAAAACAGGAGTGTCAGAGAACGGGAATTCTATATAATTTTAAGTACCCTGCTGTCTTCCAAATAAGGGAGCGAGGAGGAGGAGGAATAATATCGTGTGCTTCAGTTGAAGATGCTTGGAGTTATTTACAAATGAGTAAAGAGTCGAGTTCTACAATATCAAATTCACCCTCTGTCAACCGTCGAGATAGATCAAATCACCTTGAAGCAGCGCGTGGCATGCCTGTCACTGCAAGCTCTCGTTCTTGTTCTACTCGAGGACATGCTAATGAAATCAAATCAATGGAGGCCTCCCCCTTCCCCTCGGTTGCCTCACAATCAAACACAAAATCTATGGTCACTACACCGCATTTATATTCAGAGGCTGTAATACCCAATTCTAAAAAAATCAGCTCAGGGCAAACATCGAGCTATAGGAAAATCAAACCAACCTCTAAATCTAAATCGGTAACAGCATCTCAAAGGCAGGGTAGGCAGCTTTTCCAGTCCACAACCAGGGAAAGAAGAAGGAGTAGAAGTAGACAACGGAGTACAGTATGTTCCAGTAATGCCTCTTTTAATGATTCTTTCGAGGTGGAGGAAATAGAAATTATGACTGAAATACCGGCAGTAGTGAACTCTAGATAGCACTCACCCATACCTTCAGGAAGAATCGTTGTGCAAAAGATGTCGGAGGACACACGAGTGGCTTCACCTTTAACCTCTAACCCTAACATCACATGACTTATGATTTAAAGAAACAATGATGTGGAACTGTCAGGAAATGGTATACTTTCACTTATTGCTGAAGGGTAAGGCTCTCAGATATCACTATCGGCATGTTCAGCATCAACTGAGAAAAACGGAGCTGTGCTTCGACAGCTTCAGTTTTCATTTATTTAACTCTATAACTGACAGTATATAGTGTTTTGTGCTAAGATATCTAAGCCCCTAAGAAACTCATGGCTAAATGCTTTAGCAAGTACAATAACCCTCAATTTATGAAGCTTCTTTTAAAATTATCTATAGGAACAACCATACAAAGAAGCCTGAATCTTATTTTACCTTAAGTATAAGTCTTAACGTTGGAGTGTTTGAAACAACAAGGGTTATTTTATTCATTCATCTACCTAATTTTTCTCTGCTGGCTTATTTTTCTAATGCTGAATCCAAAAGTGGTTCATTTAGGGTGCAGCGATTATATGCTTCATTGTGCTTTGAGCGTAGTTGGCTCCCTGGGTATAGGACTTTTTTCTCTAACTCTCAGCTCCTCTATTATGTCGTGTGCAATATAGTTTCCTCCTTGTGCTGATAGTTTGGTGATGAAATCCTGTAAGTTATGTATTGCCAATCCATTTATTTTTGGTCTAAGGGGAAGGAAGTTGTTCATACCGTTAATAATAATACCTGTTGGCATTCTATGCTTGCATTGCTTTGCTGAGGGATATGGGATCCACCGGTTAGGTTTACCGGAGATTTTAGGAAACCTTAACATCACATCAGTAGATGTAGGTTGATCCTACTAACATGGTAAAGTACAAGCTCACAGGACACCAGAATGCACATTCTATTAGACGGGTGTTGCTTATCCCCTCGATCAGACAGATGGTCTGGCAGAGAAAACGGGTGGTGATGGCAGAGACGATATACACAAGATGGAAGGGACTTTTCAGTGATTAAGTGCCAGACTGTACCAATACTGAAAAGAAGACAGGAAAGTAGGAAATTGAGAGAATTTGCACTAAGACTGGTCATGGGTTGAGCTGAATGGACTCTGGTACAGGTTGCACATGGTTGGCTGCTCCCTACTATTTATACTCTCTGGATTATATCCAAGGATTTTGTTTGGTGGGTTGCTTTAACTGGCAAAAAATAATCTCAGCAGACTTCATTACCAACACTCGAAATGGTTTTAAATTAGCATGATCTAATCAGAGGTGTTATTATCTTAGTCATTATTTAGTTGACTTAATTATGAGATGGATAGGATTGTATATTTTAATCCATTCTCCCTATAGATGACTTAGCTACAAGCTGTTTTCAAAGTTGTTATGCATATTATTATAATTATTTTTCTCTCACTTCTTTTATATAGCTGTTATCTTACATCATTTTATTTCTGTAACAGACTTGGAAATGTACCGGCAGATAAAGTCAGTGTTAGGACTGTTAGTTACATCACCACCTTGGACTAATAGTCTGGTGATTACAGGTTCGTCAGCAGCTCACATCCTACTGTTACTAGAATCTCTGGTTCTATTACTTGTCATATACAGTAACTTATTCACTGGTTTTATTATTTTTAGACTTATTCTAACCCCCTTTTCCCTTTTAACTTTAGCTAGAATTTTACTTTATATATAGGGAGGTTTCTAATTACATTAAGTTAAGGTTATACACTTTTAGTGTTAAGATTATATACTCTTGACAGACTTTTGCTGTAAGTACTTATTTTAGTAGATTCCAACTTATCGTTGAAGTCAGAAGAGTTAGTTGTGGTCTTAGGAAATACAGCTGATTTACCATTCTGTATTGCAACCCTAAGAGAAAGCAATAATATATTATTAGGAATAAGAAATCTACTGTGATACCAGAAATGTCACAATATAGAATTGTGTCTTGGAATGTAAATGGTCTGGGGTCACCTATTAAAAGGAAAAAAGTTTTGTCTCAACTTAATAAACATAAGGGGTGGGATATTCAGAAATGCACCAGAAGCAGGCACAAGAGTGGCGTAGTGCAGGTACACTGTGCAGGTGTGCAGCCAACGTGATATTCAAAGGCTTTGCACCAAGACAAGTGACAGCGCAAGACAGCATAATATCGCAGGGATGTGCCATAGCGCAACTAGGGCTGTGCCAGTGAGCAAGGCAGCAGATGCTATTGCACAACTAGGGTTGTGCAATGGAGCAAGGCAGGAAGTGCAGGAGCATAGCATGGGCAGGGCAAGGGACAGAGGCGCATGGGCCATGGCACAGGGCCCCTGGCACAGTGTGGAGCAGGCCACAAGAGCAGGACAAACTGCCACCATAGTGCAGGGGATGACTGGAGGGTGGCAAGGCAGGTGCATGGCCGCATACCCTGACCACACATCCCACTGCAGCGTATGGAGGTGGCGTGACACCCATGGCCACTGGCACGCAGCCATGGGCAACACCCACAGGATGGCACAGGACATGGCACCGGGACCAAAGCAGACAACACACAAGCCAACAGCACACACCACACCGGACACACAGCCCAGCAGGGAACATACTCACGCCACAGGGCACACACACACACACAGGCCACTGTGCGCAGACCACCTGACACAAACAGCCACCATGCACACCACTGCAGCATGGCACCAATGCCATCTACAAAGCAGACACGGACACGGATGGCTACCAAAATATAACTGTATTAAAACAATAAGCAACAAATCCAAACTATGTACAGTTGAACAGGGATAGGGGGCAGGGAACGGGGAGGACACATTCAGGAATGTAGGCTGGGGAAGGGAGGTGGGGAGACAGGGGACATAGTAGGCTTGGTACAATGGAAGAATGGGAGGGGTGTCAGTGGAAGAGAGGGTGAAGCAGGCCAACGGGCCCCTCGGAAGGTCCTTGACTATTGACGCCTCTGCCGCCTCCTCCTCTGTGGCTGGAACATGGCCTGACGAATTATGTGTGCCACTGCAAGGGTGGCCGTGGCGACCCGCAGGATCCGCTCCAGCAGCCTTGTATGGGCATCCACCAGTTGGGCTCCTAGGACAAAGGAGGGGACATGGATGAGTGCACGCCCACATGATCGTAGCCCACCCACCTTGCACAGCGGACAGCATTGGCATGCACCCTGCAGGGGGCACACAGCCAACCACAGTGTGCGTGACCACACAAGCCGCCTTCCCGACCATCCACAGCCGTGCACAGCACTGCACACCACCACCAACCATGCGCAACATGCCACAGCCATGACAGCCAAGTGAATGGCCATTGTGTGGGGCTGACAGTGGCAGCTGGGACCCGGATGCACCCACAGCCCACCCACAGCGGCCACACACACATGCCCTGGGCGCAGCATGGTGCAATGGACCACGCCGGCGAGGCACGGAATGTAATGGCCATGTGCATGGGGGGCTGTGGCCCACCCCAACCCCACACAACAATATACACCACCAAGGTGCCTACCTGCAAACTGTGGCCCAACTGGCACCTGACCACCTGCACCACCTGGCTGGCCGACAACCCTCCATTGCGCACCATCACTGGTCTGCTGCTGTCCAGCAGCGGCAACCGCCATCTGGGCTCTTCGTCAATCTTCAGGGCCTAGTAGGCAGACAGTGTGAGACAGACATCAGCACCGGGAAGCAACACATGGCCCCCCCAGCACAGTATACCCAATGACCCTGCGCAGCGGCAGTGCCGAGGCACGGCACACCAGCGGTGCGCTGCCATGTCCAGCGGTATTCCCGGCCACTGCCCCCCACCCACAGCAGCATGGTGTGACACCCGCTGGCAACCCACACAACAATGACATGGCATGGACGGGGATAAATGCACTCACCTGGCCGTGGCACAGCACCCCTCAGGACGTGTGCCTGCAGTGACCTGAGCTGGTCCGGATCCCTCCTCCACAGGTCACCGTACCTGTGGCGGCCCTGCTCCCCACCACGGTGCAACCCTGTTGCCTCCTCTAGCTCCTCGGCCACCCCTTGCCACACCTCAGTGCATGGCTGGTCCAGGGGTACCTGCTCATAGAGGGCACCAATATGTGGCTCCACCAAAGCCACCAAGTTCACAAGCTCCACCTGTGTCCAGTTGGGTGCTCTAGGTGCGCTCCTGCATGGCATGGCTCTATTGGGAACCACAGCAGCATAATGGTACCGGGGAGCACACGAGACACACGTGCGAGGGATGCACGATACGCCTGGTGATGCGCTGGCATCCCCAATTGTGCATCATCAGGGTATGCGCGATATGCATGGGGCAATGCTGACATGTGCTGCAGTCACCCAGAGGTCAGGGGGCACACGTAGGGGTCAAAGGCGACATCGCTTTTGCGTCGTGCGCAGCAGCATGACAGGACATGGATAGCATGGTGCACTATAGGGTCCAGTGTGCCCCATGGGCCATGTGCCAATGTTGCACGTGCGCGACTGGGTGTACGGCGCATGTGCACCACATGCCCAATAGCAGCTGAGCACTGTGCCGCCTGTAGCGCATCATGCGTAGGAAGCACCACTGATGTACGTGATGTCAGTGCATGCATGCGCTGTACCATGCGGACTGCGCACGTCACACAGATGTGCCATGACATGCACATGAGCAACTCCATTGCGCAATGTGCAATTCCGTGATATTCAGCGGGCATATGCAGATGAGCTGATCAGCATATCGGTGGCGCATCAGAGGCATTTGCATCCCATTACAGTTGTGCATTCCCTCATTTGCATGTGATGTGCTATAAAGGTGTCATGTGGTGGCACAGGCACCAGACCGGTATTGCAACCTTCACAGGTAGGACGCCAGGCACTGGGCATGTCGGGACTGGGGAGGGGCCCTCGTGTGTGGCAATCAGCACTGACCACATGTCCCCACCAACAGAAATAGCATGTCAGAGCAAGAGAAAGTTGAGGAGCAGAGGCCTGCATGGAAGCGCAGGCCCAATTTCACAAGGGCAGAGTGCGATGCCCTATATGATGCCTACCTGGACCAGGAGCCCCCTCCTGAGTGGCTCCACAGGCACCCAGCAAGCCAGGGCGGAAGCATGGGTGGGTGTAGCCAGGGCCGTGAACCTGAAGGACGTCCATCAGAGGTCGGTGCAGGAATGCAAGAAGAAGGTGGGCACGGACCGCAGGTGGATCAAGGAGAAGGTGGCAGCCATCCGGGCCGCACGTGCCGCCATGGGTGGTGGACAGCCTGAGATGCCACAGCTGACACCGTGGGAGGATCTTGTGGTGGTGACAATGTGGCACAGCGCCATTGAGGGCATTCCCGGTGGTGGATTCCAGACGGGGGTAGCCCTTCACTGCATGGTAGGTACAGCAGTGCAAAGGGATGTGGGTAAGGGGTGCATTGGGGCAGGGGTGTGTGGTGGCAGCACTGATGTGTATATGTTCCCTTACAGATCCCAAGTGCCTGCTTGCGGATGCAGGGGTGGCAGTGCCTACCCTGGGTGATGTCAGGGACCTGGAGAAGCACCCATCCACCTCCACAGGGGTCCGTGGCCCGGACCCCCACCGGACCAACCATACTGTCCGCATGGATGCCTGTGGCATGGGCGCAGACGAGGCCCAGGCAGTGTTTCAGTGGGATGCCAGCCATGGCATCCAGTATGCTGAGACAGTGATCGGGGCAGGGTCCGCGTCTGATGACAACGTGGCCACTACCCAGGACAGTGGTGATGCTGTACAGGAGGAAGCACCCCTACCACGCACAGGACACGGCGGCGCCGATGGTGCACGGGTGGCACTGGCAGACCCGCCAGCTGCACCGTCCGGTGTTGTGGAGGCCACCGTACCTGCGGCGCAGTCAAGCCCGTCTGGAAGTGGGGGGTGCAGCCTCTCCGGCGACATCACTCGCACAGTGGCCAGAGGGGCAGCAGTGGCACAGGACGGCGCTGAGGGTGGACCGGGTGCAGTGTCCACTGCCAGTGCACCGCAGACAGGACAGGCCCATGAGGGCCCCACTGTGCAGCCCCCACCTGCGCGGGGGGTTGTGCCACAGGGCCGCACAACCCCCGTGGGTCAGCACGATGTCGAAGCCCCCCAGGGTGCTGACCCGCTTGACGAGCACACCCGTCTGCTCAGGGCATCCGTGGAGCAACAGATGCAGGTCGTGGCAGGGGTGCGTCCACTCCACACTGAGCTGCAACAGTCCACAGGGAGGCATGACTGGGACTTTCAGCAGCTCTTGGCCGAGGCCACACGCATGCGGGAGTACACGACCGCAGGCCTGGATCGTCTCACCCCTGCAGTCACGGCCGGCCTGGCACAACTGGCCACCCTGGTGCAGGGCAGTCCGCGGCAGTCACCACGGAGTGCATTCTCCACCCCTCGGTCCTGGTGTTGTGCGACCCTAGCATTGTCATCGTTGAGATCAGCTGTGGGCATCCTGGGCACACCTGGAGCGGGGCTGCAGATGCCTGCGAGGGACCGGTCACGTTCTCACAGCAACACGCCTGGGGGTACATCTGTGACACCCCCTGTGGCCACTGTACAGCCAGCGTCTGCTGGGCAGTCTAGGTGGGGCCGTCCATGTGTCCATGGCTGCCGTGCACCTGTGCAGCGGGCATGATCCGCCGCCCTCCCTGTCCGCTGCCTGCCACAGCCCTGTCTGCACTGAGGTGTGGTATGTGCATGTACATACCTGGGCCATGACACCTGAGGCCACACATCATGCCCGCCTTGTGCACATCCTCCCGGCCGCTGACCACCGTGGCATGTGCATGATGATGCCATCACAGCACTGGCCGTCACAGTGCACCGGTGTTCAGTGTCTGACACATGCCCGTTGGCAGCCTCAGGTTGTGCATGTGTGTGTGCCCATGTGACTATGCCTGTGTGGGTGTGTGGGGCTGTGTGGGTGGGGTCCACTGTTCTGTCAGGGGGTGCTTCCACAGTGACCTGTCCCATGTCCATCATTGCCCCCCTCCGGCTGTGTCTGTTGTGGGACCCTGCCAGCCATGACTGTTTACTGTGCCCCGGTCCCTGGGACCTGTGTGTGGACCTGTTCACCTACCTGCATGTACCATAGTTAGGGATGTAAGTTTGTCATGGCAGTCATACACGTCATTGATTCCATGACATTTGATCTTTATTCTGGGACTTCCATGACTTTCACTAGTGTCATCAGAATGTAGCAATGATAACAGTGCCACAACATTTACTACTGTTTACTAATGATTTCATGAACAAACAATAAGTCATTAAAACCTCATCCATGACAAACGTATATCCCTAACCATAGTGCTCCTCTGCAATGGTGTCCTTGTGCCGCTGGGCCATCCTGCACAGCCGGGGTTCCCGTCGTCCGGGGGGGGTGCCCACCACCATTAGCCCCGGCGTCCACGTCATCCCCACTGCTGTTCCCCTCTTTGACCTCGACAGCTATCCCATGGTCAGTGGCCATGTTGTGTAGCACACAGCAGGCCAGGAATAGGCCACAGGCCTTCGAGGGGCTGTACTGTAGGGTACCGCCAGACCTATGCAGGCAATGGAAACATGCCTTCAGCAGTCCAAACACACCATCGATGATGTTCCGTGTGCTGGCGTGTGCCTCGTTGTATCTCTCCTGTGCTGGGGTCGACAAGTGCCGGTACGATGTGAGCAGCCAGGGCCTGAGTGGGTATCCGCTGTCACCTGTGGGGGAACATGTTGGGTTAGCACGTTGGTCAGTGTAGCTGCTCCCCCTCCTGCACAGTCGAACCCTCTACACCCCATGCATAGCATTACCCCCCCACGCCCTGCCCTGTTGCGCAGGGCTGCCCTTTCCTGCTGCATACTGACCTACTAGGTGGCCGGTGGGGATGTCCCCAATCTCAGACCTGCGGCACAGTGCAGACTGGTGCCAGCTGAAGGCATCGTGTGCTCCCCCCAGGGTGTGTGGCACAGACATTGATTATGCGCCCCTTGGCATCACACACTGCCTGGCAGTTGACACTGGGGTAGCCCTTCCTGTTGATATAGGCCACCCCCTCCAGCCCCGGTGGTGTGCGGATGCCTACGTGGGTGCAGTCAGTGGCCCCTAGCGTGCCAGGCATACGAGCAACCCTGTGGAACTCCTGTATGTTCGCTGCATGCTCCGCCTGTGCGCTGGGGAAGTGGATGAATTCCACAGCATGTGGTAGAGTGCGTTGAGGAATTGTGTGAGGAGCCATGACGCGGCTGACTGGGTTATGCCTGTGGTGTCCCCTGTTGGTCTCTGGAAGGTGCCCATGGTGAGCAGTCACATCACGGCCGTGACCTCGGTCTCCACGGACAGGGCATGGCTCCGTCTTGTGGGTGCCTGTATCTCATCACTGCACAGCTCACAGAGCTGCCTCAGAATTGCCCAGTTCAGGTGGTACCAGCCCACAATCTCAGTGTTGCTGTATTGTTCGAAGGTGGTGCAGGCACGTTACCACCTGTTACAGGCATACTACTGCCGAGCCCTTCCACGGCCGTGCCGCTCAGCCGCCTGCCTCCTCACACCCCTCATTACTGCCTCCATCTGGAATATTGCACTGGCCATGGCCCAGCCTGTCCGACCCCCCCCACAGCTGTCTCCCTGGGCTTCCCTGCCTTTATGCTGCTGCTTGGGCCCCTGCACTGGGTGCACCTCTGTGTTGGGGACCCACATGCACGGTCTGACCTGCCCATAGGCTCAGTCTGGGTCATGCACTCTGTCCCACTGCCCATTGCACCTCCTGCCTCTGTGACTGTCCTGCACCCCTGCTGCTGTCCTGCCTGGCTAATGGCCCTCACCCTGTCACTGTCTCACACTGTCTCTGTCCCTCACTCTGTCTCTCTCTCACTCTCTCTCCCTCTCTCACCCCTGCTTCCCTGGGCACAAGCCACCATCCCCTGCTTGCTCCATCCTTTTATAGGCTCAACTTTGCTCCGCGCATGTCCCTGTTGCTCCACGCTTGCACCATCGGCCTGCCATTGAATATCACACTGCGCTGTTTATTCATGGCTACACCCCCTGCACTTGCGCTTGCATTCATTAGGGTTGTGCATTGGTGCACTGTGATTTGCGCAGTGCATTGTCACCCACTGAATATCTCTCTTTGGCACATATCCGCTGTTGCACTGGCGCATCTCACTTGTGCCTTGCGCAACCGCTTTGAATATCCCACCCCAGGTAGATATAGTGCTTATTCAAGAGACACACTTAACAAATGAAGAGTCAGAGAAACTCAAAAGATCGTGGGTGGGTCAAGCTGAAAGTTCATGTTTTTCTTCAAAACAGTGTGGAACTTTGATTTCAATTAGGAAAGGGGTGAATTTTTGTAAACATAACCACTATACTGACTCGGAAGGGAGATATCAAATACTTTCAGGTATGCTTGATGGTCAGAAAGTAGCACTGTGTAATATTTATGCTCCTAATACAGGCAGGGATAAATTCTTTAACTCTGTTATGGTTACCCTCAGTACCTTTTCAGAATATGCAATTATTCTTGGGGGTGATTTTAATGACATTCTTGATCCTATTCTGGACAGATCCATAACCCAAAGATACAAATACATACAAACTCCAGGAATTCCTTTAAGAAATTATTGGAGGATATAGGTCTTGCGGATGCATGGAGAGTGGTTCATCTCACAGACAGAGACTACTCTTTTTTCACATAGGCACATCTCTTATAGTAGGATCGACTACATGCTAGTACCCAACACTTCAGTCACAAATATTCTAGCTGCTAGGATAGAAAGCATCATTATATCAAACCATGCGATGGTCACTCTAGATCCGATGATAGGTGGGAAAGGAGAGAAATTGCACAGGTGGAGGTTTAATACAGGCCTGCTTAAAGAGAAAGACTTTCTAACTTGGTTGACGACACAGACGAAGGATTACTTTGAGATTAATGATAATGGAGCGGTTTCTAACGCACGTTTATGGGAAGCATATACGGCACATAATAGGGGAATAATAATAAGCTACTCTACTAATAAAAAAGGGAAAGGGACAAAATACTTGAGTTAAAAGAAACAGAACTTGCACATCTATTTAAAACTTCAAAAAAATGTACTACTCCAAGTGGGGGCACCTTGCACAAAACTGCGGTCTTTCAGGGTGAAATTAATGCAATTCTGTCTCAGAAAGCAGAATATGCACTTTTTAGAATAAAGCAGTGGTATTGGGAGGCTGGGGATAAAGCAGGGAAGCTCTTATCTTTAAGATTAAAAAAATGCAGCAGCAGAATGTTATTACAGGAATTAAAAATAATATAGGCAAAACAGTCACAACCAATAAGGAAATCAATATAGTGTTCCACGACTTTTTTCAAAATATTTACTCACACCAGGAATTGCTGGATAACGATAAGCTTGACAGATTCTTTAAAAAACTCCACCTACCCGTACTCACTCAGCAGAATAGACAGAAACTAGAAAGAACTATATCTCTTGAGGAGATTCAGATGGATACAAATGATCTTCCATCAGGTAAGACCCCTGGACCTGACGGTTTTACAAGTGAATATTACAAAAAAATCAGCCCTGCTTTTCTCCCCATCTACATAAGGCCATCCTTGAAGCTTGGGAGGAAAATACTTTTCCCTGTACTATGAGACAGGCTTACTTAACTCTATTACTCAAAAAAAAAACCAAAATAGCCTTGAATGTTCCATTTACCGACCAATCTCGTTAATGAATATGGATTATAACATTCTAACTAAAGTATTAGCAAAAAGAATAAAGGATATTATCACAACTCTAATTGGTTTGGAACAAGTAGGCTTTATAAAAAACAGATCAGGAGCAGATAGCACTCGTAGGCTTCTTAACTTAATATGGTCTGCCAACAAAAAGAAGGAGCCCTATGTAGTATTATTATTAGATATACTAAAGGCATTCGACTGTGTAAATTGGACATATATGTCAAAAGCCTTGTCTGAATTTGGTTTTGGGAAAAATTTCTGTAAATGGATTTCAATGCTTTATGATAAACCAAACACACAAATTTTTACAAATGGTATATTATCTCCACAACTTGTGTTTACATGTGTCACTAGACAAGGATGCCCCCTCTCCCCTTACCTCTTTATCTTAGCATTTGAGCCTCTTATTAAATTAATACAAGAACACCCTGGGGTAAAGGATTTTAAATTTGGGAAGGAGGAACATAAATCATTTGCATATGCAGATGATTTATTATTAGCTCTTAGTAATCCGATCCACTCTAGCTTAAGTGTGAAGGCTATTCTTTCAGACTTTGGGGTCATTTCAGGGCTTAAAATCAACTGGGAAAAAACTCAGATATTATACAACAACCTAAATACGTTTCATATGAGATGCTTTGAAGGAATCCTTGATAGCAAATGGTTCAGACCCAATATCACTTATTTAGGTCTCCAGATTTCAGCTAAGTTAAAAGAAATAATATATATCTCTCTCATTTTACCTCTCCTCTACACTAACTTGTTTTTTTTCTCTTTTAGATATTTCCTGAAGAAGATCTAAGGTCGAAACGTAGATTTTTAACTCTATTTTCAGCGTGCATTTAATATAACCATTTTGTTTTGCTAAAAGAAATAATAACTCTTAATTATGAACCACTGTTGAAAGACATTGAGCTGGACTTATTTAGGTGGGGAAAGCTTAATTTATCCTTGTGGGGAAAAGTAAACACAATAAAGATGAATATTGCACCGAGGCTATTCTACCTATTCAAAAATTTACCAATATTAATAGGGAATAAGTTATTTACAAAACTTGATAGGATGGTACGGAATTTTTTATGGCAGGACAAAACCTCCAGAATTGGGATAACAAAGCTTAGAGTGCCTTGTATTTCTGGAGGCCTTGCCTTACCATGGTGGGAATGTTACCAGTTGGCCTTCATTCTTAAACATGCTTTCCAACATTTTACGAATATGCCCCCAGTCAAAGAATCTCAGCCCTCATGGCTTAAATTAGAGATGGAAATGCTGAATCCAAATAGCCTCTTTGATTATATTTACATGCCATTTAAAACTTCCTTGATGGATAATCCTTGCTTACAAGGCTCTATTAAAGCACTTAAAAAGATAAATGTTATTATCAATCCTAAACGAATACCCTTAGCTATAGCACCCATATGGAATAATGCTAAATTAATAGGGATTAAACAGGTGCTAAATAACCCTGAATGGTGTAAAGTGGGGATCAAAAGACTCATACACTTGATAGACCCCCAATCCAGAGTGATGCTTTCATTCCAAGAATTAAAAATTAAGCATAGTCTAAGTAGTCATCACCTCCGCTATTACCTGCAAATGAGGGATGTACTTACGAACTTTAAGATATTAGATCGGCATTATAAACTGCCCAGTTGTGATGAACGGGATAAATTGATTCAATTATCAGTACTTAAGAAAGGGGCTGGTCATCTATACAAATTCCTTACTAATGACTTATCCTCTACAAGTCTAACCATCAAGGCTAAGCAGAAATGGGAGGAGGAGCTTCTTACTGATATAACTGATGAAGAGTGGGACGCTTCTTGGGGAATGGCTATCACATCTCACAATTTTGCACAGGTAGTATCTAAGTCCAGAAAAACTGAATTCCATGGGGTTAATTGAGAAAACTAGTTGTTGGAATTGTAAAAAACAAGACGCTAATCTAACACATATGCTATGGGACTGTTCCAAGATTAAAGAAATATGGAGAAATGTACAATCCATCTGTAATTTAGTTATTGGAAAATCTATTCCTCGTTCACCTGTTATTTTTCTGCTAGGGATTTAACCAAAATCTTTAAACTTAAATACACAGCAAGAAATATGGATCTCCCAAGCTTCTCTCTCTCTAAAGAGAATCTTACTGCAAAAATGGAAAGATGTACAAGTGCCCACATTGGCAGAATGGTACAATCAAATGGTATTTTTATATAATAACGAACAAATTTGTTACTCCCTATCAGATAAACTACATGTTATGCAGGATATATGGGCCCCCTTCTGGTCCCTTCAGTAGATGCTGAGGGGAATATTAACTTAGGTGATATATAAAAAGAAGGTAAAAGTACCGGCTTCAGTTTTTCTCTTTGTGTATTTAGAAAAGGAATATCAAAAGTTCATGAACACTATTATTCTTCTCTAATGTGTTACTACAGACTAGCTCTTATCCAAATGTGACTTAAGCTTAATTTAAAAACTTAAGGCTAATAATATGTTATATATTATGTTCTGTTTGAGAATCTCATTTGGTACTTTCTTCTGTTGTTTAATTGCTTGTTTGGAAAATCTTTCTTTTATAATTAATAAAAATTATTATGGGAAAAGAAAAATAAAATGGTAAAATTATTTTGGGGGTAAAAGTGCAGGTGTGTGTTCATGCTCTGATATACGCATGGTCATGTGATGTGTTTTATACAATCAGAATGCTGGATTTGTTATTTACTTTGCTTTCCATTTTATGAATACACACACACACACACACACACACATACACACAAATACACACACACATACACATACGTATACACACACATACACACACACACACACACACACACACACACACACACACACATATATACACACATACATACATACACACACACACATATACACATATACACACACATACATACATACACACACATACTGTACATACACACACACACACACACACACACACACACACACATACACACAAACAATCTGAACCACCAGGATAGTAATAATTGTCCTTAAAGCAGGAGGTGGAGGGGAGCTCACAGATGAGTTATTCTGGTTTAAAATAATATCACAAAATTAGCCACAGAGCATCTAGTACCCCAATGCTTCTGGGGGCCTGGCAGCTCCCAGACTCCTTACCTACACACCAGTAGATACAGTGGCAGATATTAAAACTCATAACATAATATATCTGAGACAATGCCTTGGGTACATTACATTAACAGCATCTTGCTGCCCTCCAGTAATGAACTCATATATATTCACCCTAAAGCCAGCCAGATAATCATTTTGTTTACAGCAAGGGGTGTAGAAGATCTCAGATATAACTTCTTTAGCTTTAAAACAAGCTAAAAAATGTACCACAGAGCAACTCTAGGATCCCATGGCTTCTGGGGTACTGACGGCCCTAAGACCCACAGATTTTTTTAAAAAGTTGCAGACTGCATAAAAAGAACCCCCCCTTGTGAAAATCCTGGCAATGGCCCTGCTTTCCTGGACTTGGGAATGCCCCCAACACAGTCCAGACGCTAAAGATGCAGTGGGAAGAGAGGAGACTACTGCATCAAGAGTGACTTCACTGTGTGTGTGGGGTGTTCATGTTCAGAAATATGCAGAAAGAGTTGATCTAGGATTAATAAAACATGGCTGGGTATGATAACACCACTAGCATGCCTTTCAGTTCTACTAATAAAGGAAGCAGATAAAACAACCAGCAACGTCAATGAATTTTAGAGAAGGTAAGCAATCATGAAATGTGGGCTTTAAACTAGAAATAGTATGATGCAAAAAGAGTTGACAGTGTCCCTTTTTATGTTGGTGCATGCTTGCACAGCCAACATCTTGCGCTAGTAGCAGATTTGGAGGCGCGGTCACTGTTGGGCGAATGCAGGGTAGGTGCGTCCCTCATTCCCCGGTCAGCCAGCAGCAGGGGCTGACACCCTGCTTATCTAATGTGGCCACCAGATCAGAGAAAAGGTCCGCTGCAATGAGAGTGAAGCTCTCATGCAGTGGGACCACAACACGCCTCCCGACGTGCAGGCAACATGGTGGCAGTGACTGCCGCCACCTGTCACAATGCCGATGGGGGAACACACTCCCTGTTGGCATAATTTCACTCCCCATTTCCGCTGTGTGCCGAGGGGGTGCCCAATCCCTCTCGGCATCATGCTTGCCCCAAAAAAGCCTTTCTTTGCGCACAGCAGGGGGCCCAATCCCGTCGAGTTCCAGTCCCCCACCACAGTTCAATCTCGATGGGGAGCCCTCCCATCGACGATGTCCCCCTTTGTTGTGTGCCAAGGGGTGCCAGTCCCACCATTAGTGTCACCCCTCCCTTCCGTATGTGCTGATGGGGGTGCCCAATCCTGCTGGCTACTGCATCCCCCCCCAAAAAACACTTGGGTGGCATGCTGGGAGCCCACTCCAGCATGCCAAATACCCTGTAAAAAAAAAATCCCGTGATGTGTTTTTTTTTTTGTTTGTTTTACCTGTAAAAAGGAAAACGGTCCCTCACGGTCTCCTTGTCCCCTCCCGCAACCAGTGCCCTTTAGCCTGGCGCGACGATCTTCGGTGGACCGGGAACACGTCTGCACTCTTCAAAGCCAATTGCAAACTGAAGAAATGCCAGTAAGCTGTATAATGGCATAAATAGGTTTTTTTTCAACTTTGGTGCATATCTTGGGCATTTTTGGGAATTTTGACACCAAATTTTCCTCTGCCCACCCTCCCTTCCCTTTAGTAAGCCTCACTATCCCTTCCTTCATCTTTCTTCGCTCCCTAATGTACCTATAAAAGGTACCTATAAATATCATCCACTTCTTCAAGGCTTCTTTTCACCTTTGCTTAATGCCGCCATGATTTTCTCAGTACCACCGTAAATGTATTTTCTTTTTTTTTCACTTTATCTTTTTATTGAAATTTAAGTATGTATAAGAAAAGCATGTCTTATAAAATTGAAGAATATCCTCCATAAAAGGTATACAGCATCACTTAACAAATACAGTATTTAGGATTGACAGAATGAAGAAGCCTAACGTACATTAATTGATGGTAGAACACAGATCTAAACAGGTTATAAGTGGATAACAAACGGGTTACAATCAGTAGCATATTTTAGAATCAGAAAAGCAATTGTTTACAAAATAAATGCTGGGGCAGGCTATAGCAAGGCAATATATCAAATTGTAGAAAGTGATAAATGTAGTAATATGAACAATGTTCAGTAATGGAGAGGTGAAGATGAGAGAGAAGTGTGCAAGAAAAGAAGAAGAGAAAAAAAAGGAAAGAAGGGAAGGAGAAAAGGAGAAAATGTATTTTCTAACACCACACCATCTGTGAGTCATTTGTATTCCTTTATTATTATTTAACAAACAAATACAACCACATTGTATAGACAACATATATACAACAGGAAGGCATCATCTAAAGATATGAGTGAGGAACAAAAACATTCTGGGCAGGATTCAAAAAAGAGAGGCACCAGCGCAATGTGAAGATGCGCCGCAGAGTGATTCACACACAGGGTGAATGCGCCAGTGCATCTGAGATGCCCTGCACCAAAGAAGAAGTGCCATAGGTGCATCATAATGACATGCGGTGCATAAACAGGGGGCTTACACAGTGCAACCTAATTCACAGTGCAAACCCACAGCGCAATGACAGAGCAAAGCCAGTGCAAATGCCAAATGCGCTATCAAAAGATAAGTATAAAAGAAGCAGACTTACGTCCAATCCACCTGCAGGCCGCTGACAGAACAGCAACACCTGCACACTGTCAGAGAGAGGGGGAGAGTGAGAGAGAGAGAGAGTGGTAGTCTGACAGACAGCCAAGCAACACAACACTGACAGCATGGACCCAGCACCAGTAGCCATCGTCGGTGTACTAATGAGGATGAGGAGATGGGCAGGCGGAAGGCACCGTAGGCAGCCAGCACCATGGCAGTATCGTGCGAGGCTGTCATTCAAGCAGCTGACAGATATGGAAGCAGTAGGCTGATGCTGCCTAAACAGGGCCATTCTGAGGCAGCTCTGTGAGATGTGCCATAACGAAATGCAGGTACCCACCGCACGAGGTCATGCCATCTCGGTAGAGACCAAGACGACAACAGTCATGTGTCTGCTCACCACGGGAACCTTCATATCACAGGTCTCCACGTCCCAGCTCCTCACACAGTTCCTCACCGCAGTGCTACCACATGCTTCGGAAGCCATCCATTTCCCCAGCATGCAGGCGGAGTGGACAGAAGCCATGCAGGGGTTCTACAGGGTGGCACGCATGCCAGGTGTCATGGGGCCATTGACTGCACCCATGTGGCAATCCGCGCACCACCTGGCAAGGACACCATCACATATGTGAACCAGAAGGGCTACCACTCTGTGAACTACTAGGTGGTGTGCAAAGCCACAGGGTGCATCAGCAATGTCTGCGCCACACACCTGGGAGCACACATGATGCATTCATATGGCATCAATCGTCCCTCTTCAGGAGGTTTGAGACAGGGGATATACTGAGTGGCCATCTTGTAGGTGCATGTGACATGGACACAACAGCACAAGAGGGCACCAAGGGCAGGACACGAGGAGTAGGCAGTGAGCAACGTGAGCAGTGCAATGCAGGCGCATGGGCCCTGGGACAGCAGAGGTGTGCAAGGGTACACAGGCAGACACAGGCAGGTGCAGGGTGGCACATGATCAGTGCATGCCACATGTGAGGCACTGACAAGGCTGTGCCTGTGTGGCAGTGACATGGACACCACAGTCGATCGGGGCATGCAACTGCAGCTGGTGTAGGGATGCAGGACTGCACGGAAGGGGGAAGCATGGGCAGGAGAGTAGGATAGGTGGACACACACCACTGAGGCCAGGAGCGCTGACAGGTGCATGCCACACATGCAACCAATGTACTAATAGACACACATTCTCCCCCACAGGTAACGCGGCATACCTGCTCAGGCCCTGGCTCCTCACACTCTTCCGATGGCCCAGAACAGAGGCAAAGGAGCATCACAATGAGGCACACAGTGCAAAACACACCATCACAGAGCGTATCTTTTGCATGCTGAAGATACGGTTCTGGTGTCTGTGTAGGTCAGGTGGTGCCCTACAGTATACTCCTGAGAAGGCCCATGGCATATTCCTGGCCTATTGTATGCTACACAACATGGCCCTAGACTGTGGAATACCTGTTGAGGCCAGTGAGGGCGACAGTTCCGGGGAGGAGGAGGAGGAGGAGGTGGGGGGGACAGAGCACCGCCACAGGGCCATGGCACGGATGCCGTACCAGGATGGAGGGACCTGTGACTGGCGGCATGGGCATGGGAGCACCGCAGACATCTGGTGGAGAAGAACTTCAGGAACTGCAGGTGAGCATGCAAGTACATATGCAGGGTGTGCACTAAGGTGTGGACATGGGATGTCACGGGCACAGTGGAAAACTGGACAGTACACAGACAGTGGTGTAGACAGGCACACACACACACACACACACACACAAGTCTCACACACACACACGGTATGCAACACACCCGTACCACCAGGACCATGGCAGGGATGTCATGGGTCAGTGTGCACTGCAGCCTGCGCACGGGCACAGCAGACACCTGAACGCACTCAACATGCCCATGACACATGGCACAACAGTGGCACACACAGACACGCAGGTGGAACTGCACAGGTAGCACAGGGTGGTGCCAGGGCTCTAGTGGGGGTGGGTGCCTGCCACATATGCCACCCCAGGCACCATCAGCAGGGTGTCTGGTACACACAGGTGTTACATGCCTCCACCACAGGACCTTGGACATAGGCATCACAGGACAACACACCCCAGCTGCCATGGACACATTGGTGGCCTCTGCCATGACAGGTAGTTGCGGGTGTGCCACGACAGGTGGTTGTGGGTGTGCCACCACCAGCCACAGGGGGTGTAGCCACTAACCCAGCAGGGGTGCTGCACTGAGACTGTAAACACGTGTTCAGTGGTGTCGCCGTCCCATAGCCAATATCCATGCCATGGATGCTGGGCACGGAGGTGAGCAGCGATGACATCAGCTGCAGGGGGTACACCTGGTGTCACTGCTGGGGTGTGCGGGACATGCTCCTGGGTGTCCGACTGGATGCCCGATGTCCACGGTGCACAATGGAGCCAGACGCCACCTCCACAGCAGCTGCGATCCACTCCAGTGCTGCTGTCATGTCCACCCGCAGAGGTGTGCCTCTGCCAACATCTGTGCATGCCATGTGGCTGCAGACTCATGCTCCTGGATCATCACAGTTCTGTGGCTATGGAATGGAGGGCTGCCTGCCCCTCCACAGTTGCCCACAGGAGGTTGAGATAGGCCTCCATGTCATCAGCAGGTGAGGCATCACGGTGGTGTTGCCGATGAGCAGGGGATGGAACAGCCCGTCCCGGTACATTCACGGGTGGTGGTTGCACCATGGCAGGCTGCGGCATGGGTGGGCCTTGGCCATGCACAGCCACTGTATGCCCATGGCTGGTGTTCTCTCGGTCCTATGATGCAGGTGCGTGAACCGCGGCACCCTTCCTCGTGCCACTGATGTTGTCGACACTGCATATGACACCGGTGCAGGGGGCACAGCACCCACATAAGCAGGCAGTTGTGCAGCAACCGCAGCTGGACCATGCACAGTGGGGATGTCAGTGTCATCCGGGGCTATGTGCACAGGCACCTACGTGCTGCTCGTACCACCGTCGGCCATGTACCTGCTGGTGTCTGTGGCAATGATGTCCATGGTGGTGCCACAGCCCCCCCAGCGTGCCATTGGTGAGCATGAGGGGGGCATCTGCAATGTCCACCATGTCATCATGGTCAGTGTAAGAGTACCCAGACAGGCACCCCAGCCATGCGATGTCCCCACTGGCAGACACGTCAGCAATGGCCGAGGTGCCCGCGGGGCCCGTCTGCACTGCACTGATGTGTCAGGTGGGGTGGACGGTCCAGGAATGGTGCCATCCACAGTGGTGCCATCGGCCCTGTGTGATGGACCTGCATCATCACCTGCTAGGGTGTCACATGCAGCCATGGCCATGGCTGCACCTGTGAAGCATGATGGTGCTGTAGAAAGAAGAAGAGAGAACATGCTTAATGCACAGTACACACAGTTGACATCAGGTATGCACACACATTCACGGCTGTCCACCATGGCACCGGGGTGGGCATGCCTATCCGCTGCTGGGCCATGCTGCAACAATGCCACACAGGCCATGTGACTGGTGCGACCATCACTGTGCCACAATGCACACTGCATGGTGTAGGTGGCACATGCACACACGACTATGTGTGCCACACAGATGTGCTGCAGCCAGGTGCCCCCCGGTACAATGGTATGGGTGCTGTGACACTGCTAGGCACATTACATCTGGCCAGGGGCAACCAGCCATATGGCGCAGCACCTGGGTACACAGTGACAGTGCACAGTATGCAGGGACAGGCATGGCAGCCATGGCACATGTGGGGCCAGGCACGCCAAGGACACACAGCTACTCACAGTGCTGCGATGGGCTACCGCCAGTCTGGAAGCCACCACCTAGAACATCCTGCACAATGGACCTGGTGATGGTGGCAGCCAGTAGCGCCTCATTGGGGCTGAGTCTCACCTCTGTGCTCAGGCCACCCCCAGTCTATGGGAGGAATGCCTGTATGTTGGCCACCTTATCCTTGGCCCTCCTGCGCCTGTCGTTCCAGTGCTTCCTGCACTCCTGGACTGTCCGGTTGTAGGACGAGATGGCATTGACCTGCCAGGCCACCTCCTCCCATCCCTCTGCTCGTGCAGTCTGGCTGCTACCCCTGCCAGTGAGGACATCCAGGTGCAGGTTGCATGCCTCGATAAGCACCCTCTCCTCATCTTTTGTGAAGTTAAGCCTCTGCCTGGTGGCAGTACTAGTGCCTTCCGACATATTGGTTTCTGTGGGGGAAAGCATTCTGATGTTAGCCATGCCTGTAGGGTAGCCCAGTTCCCGTGTCTGACTGGCTGTGTGTGGTGTCTGCCACCTCAACCCTGTCAGCGGTGACATGGGGGTGTGCATGTGCGCTGCCAGGCACAGTGGGTGGTGCCCCCATGGGATTGTGTCCATTGTGTATGGTGCAGTTGCCATGTACGGCCACCATTCCATGGCTGGAGCACCGGTGCTGCCTTCTTGGGGAGGGATGCAGTGCTATCCGCCATGCACACACAGTACTACCACAGCAGTGTGGTTGCATCTGCATCAGGCCCCCCCCATTCAAGGTACTGCCCTTGTTATGCTAGTGTAGCTGTTGGGGTATCAGGCACAGGACAATCAGCCACTGTGTATGGACCAGCAGGCCACAAACTGTGGCATCGCAACAGTGGCAATGTGCCTGCACAGGCACTGCTGTGTGCTTCAGACAGTCCAGTTGCACAACGCTGCTTCCACCACACATGGTCAGTGACACCCATTCACGTGTGAAAACCCCACAGTAACTGCTGTAGAACTTATGAGAATAGCCGTGTACTCACCTGCAAGGCAGTGTATCCTCTCAGTCACCTAGTCTCAGCTTGCTGAATTGGGAGCATTTATGGCTCAGGGCATGCAAATGAGGTCTGGGCCTGTGATAATGAGATGCTAATCATCTGAGATGCCCATGCATGTAGAATAAGGCTGTTCTGGGTACACTGTCTATGAATTGCATAATTGCTCCCAGCTTATCTCAATTCATACGGAGCATCTGTTGATTTGCGCCTATCCCTTTACGGCACATCCCTGATGCATGCGCATAGCGTTCGGCGCATGTCCCAGAATCGGGGGCATTCTACACGGTGCATAGGCTGCACATGTGCTGACAGCATCTGCAATGGTGCATCACCCCTGTGCGTGACTGTCATGTCTGTGCGATGCACGGCTGTAGGGCTTTTGAGCGTCGCGCCTTGCGTGTCATTGCACACTGTCCTCCCACCTGCACGATACATGCGTCATTGGCTGGTGACGATTCCCTGATCGTGCATCCATGCGGTATGTGCGATCGTTGTCTGACGCGCATGCCCTGCATAACATGGTGGTCGCATGCACATTACACATGCGCAACCCAGACCCCGCCATGCCTTAGCAGTCTGCATTGCACATGTGCAGGCATGCTCCATCGGGCCAATCACACTTCATGCCACTGTGCACGGTGCGCTGCTCATGTCTAACACAGTTGCATGTGTCGCATATTGTGTCCCACATAGCGTATCATGGAATTGCACCATTGCGTAGTTATATTCCACAATGCCTAGGCAGGGAGAGTTGTACCTCGGGCCATGAACTGGTCACAGGTAGAGCTGCTGCACCTGGTAGCACTGGTGCTGCCTGTGGAGGGGCAGCTGTTTGGCCAGGAGGACTTACATGTGCCCAGGGCTGATGTGTGGGCCTTCATTGCCAGTTGGCTGGTGAGGCACACAGGGATGCCACGCACTAGGAAACAGTGCAGGCATCACTACAGCGACCTCCAGAGGTGGGATTGGGACAGATTGCAAAGCTGCGCCGACGTGCATGCAGGGGTGCACTACCATGGCCAAGTAGGTGTTGTGCTTCCCGCAGTTTCTCTGACACAGGCAGGATGTGTGTGTCTCTGCCCACATGGGGCACTCGCATGGGTCACACTCGTCACGCACACATGGCTGTGGTTGCACATGCCCAGTGTTGCCCTATCCTGTGTGCCACTCAGGGTGGGCACTGTGCAGTGCTGTGTATATATGTAGGGCACTGGGGATCACAGAGCTGGATGCCAACGTGTGTTGCATGCACATTGAACAGCGATGGGGGAAGGCACTGCAGATGTGCAGAACAGTTGGCTGGTGGCACGGCCCACGCTGTGGCAGTGGATGGCTGTCTCTGCACTGCATATGCACACTGGTGTTGTAGTGTGGTTCTGGCAATGCTGTGTTGACTCATAGTGCTCTCTATCTGTTGTGTTTTGCAGGGCTGTAGGTCAGGCAGTGGGTCGCAGAGGCCGCTGAACTTTGGAGGAGGGGTGTAGCTGGTGCCAGGCATGGTGCAGATAAGTGCTGCATTCTGTTGTTGCTGCTTTTCTGGTGCCATGGGATATTGCTTGGTGGGGGTGGTGTCTATAGTATGGTCCTTAGTGTGTGTTTCCTCTGTCGTTGCTGTAGATCTCCAGGATCGCCATGCTGTGGTCGGGGGTTGCGGTGGTGCAGCCAGTGTGCAGGACCTGGACCAACGAATCAGCGGGGCCATCCAGCAAGCTCTTTGCCCCCTATACAGTATGGTGGACCGGCTGACAGCAACCCTGAGGGGCACCTTGCACCTCCTGCCTGCACGTGGCCATGTGGGGGTAGGGTGCAGGGGTGCACGGCCACGGTAGTGGCCCTTTGCCATGTGTGTTTGGCACATATTTGTATATAGCCCCCTGTATCTGTCCCCTTCCTAACTCCCATTTTGGTCCCTGACAGTCCCACCCTGCTCCCTTGTTTTCTGATTATTGTATATAGTTCTGCTGAGTATTGCTGTTGTACATTTTGGAGTTGTCTCTTTCATACTTTTATAAATCTTATTGACATCTAAACCTGTGTCTGTGTGGTTTCATTGTTCCACCTTCATGTGTGTGTGTTGTCACGGTTGTGTCCCATGTGCCCATCCCCCCATAGCTGTGTGTGCATGCAGTGTTGTGTGGTCTGTGGCCTCCCCTTCCATGCCACCCTCTCTGCGCGGTGCTGCCGTTGCACATGTGGTGTGCATGGCTCACCGTCCAGTGGCTCATGTCACTGCCCCTGGTCCCTGTGGGTGCATTGTGTGTGTCAC
Source organism: Neoceratodus forsteri (assembly GCA_016271365.2). Lineage (NCBI taxonomy): Eukaryota > Metazoa > Chordata > Ceratodontiformes > Ceratodontidae > Neoceratodus > Neoceratodus forsteri. Next base: position 570,075,339 of record JADMNL010000022.1, read on the forward strand.
GCCTACATTGCACTGCTCTCCATCTCCTGTGTGCCTTTGTGCTGTTCCTGTGCTTGGGATGGTGGTCTGTCTGTCTGGTGCTGTGGTGCCTCAGTCACCTGGTTGCTGGTTCGCTCTCCACCGCCCTGTGCCATATCCCCTGCACTACCTTGGTGCTGGTCACATGCAGTGTTTGTGCTGTCCATGGCCCTCCACCCTGCCCTGTGCCTCTCAGTACTGTTCTGTGCTGCATTGTCTGCTACAGCATGCCCCTTCTGTGCGCCTACCCTGGCAGTTGTGTGTTGTGGCCATGGGCTTCACTATTCTTGGGTCCCTGTCCTGGTTCTGTGTCCCTTGTGGCCACTGTTGTGCCCTTGCCTCCCTGGCTTGTGGCTGTCCCATTGGCCCTCTGTCCCTCACTCCAGTGTATGGGTGCATTGGCCCTGTTGCTCTCTCTCGCCTTGCTGGCTTGCTCCAGTTGCTCTGAGTTGCTCCCCAGTGTGGCTCAGTGCATCCAGGATGCGCTGGTGCATCTCCAGTTGTGCCATACTGTTTCTGAGCGATTCACAGTGGGGTTGCACATGGCGCATCCCATGGCGCATGCCTCTGTGGATGACTCTGTCTCTGGTTGGTGCATTCTGTTTGCGCTGGTGCATCTTTGTGATTCCTGTCCTTTGTATACATTAAGAAGATGTATATAACCTAAAGTTGTCTGTACACCCCCACCTCCCTTCCCTCCCTGTCTGCCACTGAGTATGGGTAATAGGTCATATTGAAAAAAAAAGCATTAGACCCCAGACTGAAGGCAACAAACTGAAAAAAGGAAGTTGTCCCCTAGAGAGCCTGCATAAGAAAATTAGATTAATGAATCGTTATAAGGGTATAAAGTGGATCCCAGATTTGCTTATATTTGTTCATTCTGTTTGTAGTACCTGCAATGATACACTCTGCTTGTAGAGCAGACAAAACCTGTTTATACCATTCTACATAATTAGGTGCAGTCATGTCTAGCCAATGTCTCAAAATAACTTTCTTAGTGCAAGCTGAGATTAGGGACATGTGGGTTCTTTGAGTATGATCTCTCAGCTGAGTATAATCACTTAAAATTACCCCAGCAATCAGTTTGCATCATACTCCTTCGGCACTCGCCAACCCCCCTCTCGCAATTCACAGTCCCATGAGTTTCCCTAACAGTCACTACTAATGCAGTCTACCTGACCATGCCCCCTCACACCCCACCATTTTACTCTAGCATGTCTTCTCCGCTCAGCCTCCCCTCACCTAACCATTTCTCCCTATACCTTAGCCCTTCTTCCCCCACCCTTCACCTCCACTGCAGTACAGACCTCGCTCTCGTACCTCCTTTCTTCACCCCACTGCCAGCTATCCCTGTCCCTCTGGACTACTGACAAGGCACTTTGTGGCTGCTTATTCCCTCCACCCTCATAAAGTGTTTTTCTTGTTATTTTAACTTGTACCTGTGTTTTGAGTTATTCTGTAAGTTCTGAATCCAAGCTGTATCGTTCATTGTGATGTACCTTTGCTTCCTCCTATTGTACTTTGTTTTGCAATCTATGACGTGGAACCTTTGTGAAAGAGCTTATGCTCAAAGGTCTTTTCTGAATCACTAAATAAATAAAAAAAAATACATATCTCAGGTGTAAAATTATCTGATAAGGCCAGAAAAGGGTTGAGATGCTGTTGGATGTCTAACCAGAAGGGACCAATTTTTTCACAAGATCACAACATATAGAGCAAGATGCCTGGTGCCGTTTGACATTTGGGACATTGCCTAGAGGACAACTTACCCATTTGGTGAAGCTTGACCGGGGTAGAATACAAATTGTGGTTGATCTGAAATTGCATGTATCTATATCTGTCCCACTTGATGTATTTATACAAGTGCTTCCAGATTTTAGACCACGGCTTGGATGGAGCGGTCAATGGAAGAGTGTTATCCCACCAATAGAACCTTTGGCCCTCCAAGGCGGCCAGCGTAGTTAATAAGAAGCTGTAGGTATATGAAATTAGATGAGTATTGGGGATACAGTGAAGATGTGTAGAAAAGGGTGGTCGTAAAGGATTTAGACCAATTACCAGAACCAAAATATTGTAACAACATGTGGGAGATCTGTAAGTATATGAAAATCTGAGCAGTGGTCCAGTGGTAATGGGAACTAGCAACCCGAAAGGACATGAGTGTTTGGTCTGTAACCAGGTCCTCGACTTTATTTACTCCCATATTCGGCCAGAAAGTGTGGGATTTGGGAGTTTTACTGGAAATTAAAAGATTAGGGTTATAGAAAAGAGGTTGGGCCGTGTCCCTATAAACATCCGTTTTTAGAAAAGAGTTCAGCTGGGATTGTGTTTGAAGCAAGGAGCCTAGAGGTGAATTTCATAAGGGTCTAGGGAGATTCTTTTTGAGAACAAAGGGAAGAGTTTTGGAATCGATATGATGCATTAAGCACAATGCCTGTTTGATTTCAACCCAAAGGGGCAGTAAGAAGAGTTCCGGGTAGGGTTTGTAGGAAGCAGATGGAATCTGATTCTGGCCAGTTGAATGGCTAAATAGTAAAGGTAAACATTAGGTGCTTGGAGACCACCATCTATTTTTTGATGAGTAAGTTTGAGATAATTTCATCTGACTTTTTTCCCTGAGCCATAGGAAGGAACTAACAGATTTATGTAGGTGTGAGTACCAACATAACGGGAGGTTCCAATTAAACATTTGTTGATGATATAAGATGCGTGGAAGGACATTCACCTTAATTATATTCATGCAACCCCACAATGATGGGGGAAGTTTGGACCAGCGCTTAAAGTCATCCTTGAGTGTGTTAACAATGGTGTCCAGATTGAGCCTGTTCATAATGTGGGGAGAAGGATGCAAGTTAATGCCATGATATTTTAGCTTGTCTGTGCACCAGTGTATACCCATGTGAGCAACATCGGCTCTCATAGCGTGCTTGTTAAGGGGGAAGAATCTGGTTTTGTCCAGATTAAATTTTATAGTTCACGATGGATGAAAACTGGGGGATAATCTGGAGGGTGGTAGAGAGTGACTGAGCCACGTAGGCGATGTGTAAGACTGTGTCATCCACGTAAGCAGAAATTTTGTACTCTGAGTTACCTACCGTTATACCTCTTATGTGAGGAGAGTTTTTAAGTTTCCTGATGAAGGGTTCAAGAAATAGATTAAAGAGGTAAGGAGATAAGGAGCAGCCCTGATGGGTACTTTGAGAAAATGGGAAAGGGGTAGAGAGCACCCCATTACATTGAACTTGTGCAGAAGGGGATGTGCATAATATTTTAACCCAGTGTACACATTCTGGAGGAATGTGATATTTGGGTAATAACAAAAAGAGGTATTCCCAGGACACTCTATCGGAAGCTTTTTCTGCATCTAGCGAAACCAGCGCAACAGGTGTGCCGGAGTCTCTAGATGCAGAAAAAAGATATGCTAACTTCCTTAGATGGTCAGATGAAAGTCCACCTTTAACAAAGCCCACCTGTTCTTCACGAAGCAGTGAGTCCCACACTAGGCTTAGTCTAGAGGAAAGAATTTTAGCTAGAATTGTGAGTTCCACATTAATTAAGGAGATTGGTCTGTAGTTGGAAACAAATAAGGGATTTTTGCCTGGCTTTGGGAGGACGACTATGGTTGCTAAGGTGAATGAAAGATCAGCTAAACCTTCTTTAAAGATATAATGGAAGGTGTCTAAGAGGATAGAAGCTGCCAACCCCTTAAATGCTTTGTAGAAATTAGATGAGAAACCATCAGGCCCAGGTGATTTGTCGGGAGAAAGTGAATAGATAGCAGAACAAACTTCTGCCAAAGTAATGGGGGCTTTTAAACTAGCAATCTGAGGTTCAGATAGAACAGGGAGATTACTATCCTGGAGATAGGAGTCCAGTTGTTGGGGGGGTAAGGGAAGATACAGGAGGGGTGTATAACTGACTATAAAATTCCCTAAAGGCTTCAACTACATCCAGAGGAGAAGTGAGAAGTGATCCAGAGGCTGAGTGAACAGAGGAGACAATTTTGTCAGCTATCTGTGCACGAGGCGAAGGGCTAGGAGTCTGCCGGCTCTTTCCCCCTGATCAAAGTAAGATACTTTGGAGCGAAGCAAGAGGAATTCTGCTTTTTCTGCAATTAGTTGATTATATTGAGCATGAAGAGTTTCAACCTTTTCCCAGTCTTCTATAAAGGAAGACGGAGAAAGGTAAGATTCTGCATCTGTTATTTGGTCTAAAATAGAGGACAGGGCTGCAGCTCTTTGTTTTTTGCATTTGGTCACAATACGTATTAGTTCACCCTATAGTGCACATTTTAGGAAGCCCTGTAGAAAGTATTTTTTATCCATGGAAAAGGCATTATACTCCATGAAGTTGGTAATGAAAGCTTGGAGGTGTTGGATATGGTCCTCCGACTTCAGGATTTGGTTGTCAAGCTTCCAGTCTCTATCTCTGTGGATGTTGGGGGAGAAGTCCAGATGAAGATGAGCAATTTGGTGATCTGAGATAATCTTAGGAGAATAGTAGGCTAGATAAAACCTTAGGAGGTGGTCTACAGACATAAGGAAATAGGTCTATACAGGAGAAGGAGAAGGAGTGGTGAGGAAGGGAACGGAAGGAAAATTATTTACTATTGGGGTGCATAATTCTCCAAGGGTCTGTGAGACCAAGAGTTTGCATTAGCTCATGGACAGCTTTTTGGCCTGGTAACAGACATTGCCTGGTCTGGCTAGATCTATCTAAACTATTGGATAGCACCTGGTTCCAGTCACCCCCGAAAATTATTGGAAGGGTGGACCATGCGCTTAATGTGGTCATCAATGTAGCAAAAAACTCTGGATTGTCCATATTGGGTCCATAAATGGACCCCAGTATTACTTCTGAATGGCCCAAAAGGGCTCGCAGGATCACAAAATGACCCCCCAGATCCACAACCTCTTGTAGAAGTCGAAATGGAATCCTATGAGCTATGATAATGGCAACCCAGTTTCTATGTAAATAATGGACTTGGCTAGGCAAGAGGTGTGTCTTTTGTAAAAAGGTTAAATCAATTTGCAGGTGTTTGAGGTGAAGAAGAACCTTAGATCTTTTGGCAGGAGTCTGGGAACCTTTTATATTCCAGGAGTAATATTTATAACCAGCCATAATGAGTGCTGTGATGTAAATAGGTAGCCCGTAACAAACTAAAGTTCAATTGAAACAAACTGTACAGTACTAGGGTAAAAAAAACTCTCTAACAGTGGCAGACATCCCCGTAACCCAAAACCCTTTCTCCACCCCCCCAAACCCTCCTCAAAGACACAAAACCCCTAGAAAACAGGTGTAACCTAGCCTACCCCAAATCTTTGCCCCAAATGAAAATTTTCAAAAGGGTAAATCTAGACCATTGATCAAACCCCTTAGAACCCCACAAGGTAAAATAGCATCTGAGAATCCAAAGGATCCCAAACCAAAATAACGGTAGTGGAAGTTCCATACCCATTTTCTGCTTGTGGCTGCTACCCCAACAAATGCACAGCCATAGCGCCCCCGTCCCCCACTCCAACCAAAGCTAGTCCCTTAATTTCTACAGTAAGATCTTAGAGGAGTGAATCAAACTACCGACAATAAGCTTAGAGTCCGTCCGAAATTAACACCGTGTGTAAGCTGAAAAATGCAAACTTTAACCAGTAGCGACTTACAGGTATCTTATAACAATTAACTGAGTTAACAGATAATTAACTATATCTAATGGTGCTATTATGGTGTATAAATGAAGCCCCACTAGCAATCATGTGCAACACCAGGAACTTCCCATCCGGCTGCAGAATTTGCACCAGGACTTGAAGGAGAAAGAGAGGAAAAAAAACACACACCCTGATAATTTACATTTAGCCGACCCAGATTAAGCCCTGCTGAACAGTCACCAACGATCTGGTGGTAGCAGTATATCTGGAAAAGCAAATGGAAAATTTTTAGCCCTTGTTGAATATAGCAACTGCTCAAGAGTAAGGCCATGGCATGGCCGATTTACAATAAATTGGACCTTGTAAAAGAAAGTAGTCAGAGGTGAAAATAAAACAATACTAGGACTGGGTCCTGGAGTAGAACAGAACTAAAATCAGAATAAGTTCTTAGGATAGCTTCCATAGTTACTTGAATATAAGGCAGAGACGTCCGGTGACTTGCATATGAAGGCAATCACGGTTAGTGATGAATTGCCGATGTTCGCACAATCGCGCAGCTTCCTCGCAATTGTGTGCACTGATGAGTAGGACAAGCTGCTCACACTCTCGAGGTGGTGCAGGAAAAAGCCCAGAGTAAGCCAGCATGATGAAGCAGAACCCAGGCCCGAAAAGCTAAGATGAGGAGTTTTGCTTGTGCCAAACAGTGGCCGACTGCAGAGGAAGGGGATGAATAGAGCTTCCATGCTGCCAGTTCATTACTCGGTGCCCTGATGCTCAGGTTGTCTGGTAGGCTACATGAGGGGATGGGACCACGGGTGAGAATGTGCAAAGCTGGGCCAGAGACCAGGAGAGGTCTATGGAGGTAAGCTTCCTGGATTTTGGCAACTGAGGGGTGCAGGATTAAGTACTGAAAATAGCTTAGGCTATAAATCATTACTTTTTAAACCCAGTACTTGATTCACAAAACACTTCAGGTAGTAGAGTAAGAGCCTCATCAGCGCTGGATGAAGAGGTCTAGGAACAGAGTCGGAAGGTCCCTTACTGCAAGCTCGGTGCTCCCAAAGGTTTTCCAAGTGCCCTGGTGCAGAACTGATAGTCTTGCTGGATACAGCATTCTAAATTTGATCCCAGCTGCAATTATCTTAGTAATAGATGGATGGTATTCAGTCCACTTTTGCCGGGTGGCGGCTGGCAGATCCTGGGAAATATGTAAGGATGAATCTTCCCACTTAATTTCTTTTAAGTCCTTAATTGCCATGAGAACATGCTGTCGGTCTAGATACAGTAACTCAGCAGGCGTGAAACGAAGGGCCTTCGTTTTGAGCTGGAGGTGGTCTGGGCCGTAAAGATCTGTGGGCCTGCTCGACTATGTAGCTCCCTGAGTGTGGTGGGGGCCCACTATTTTGGACAGCAATTTCTGTGCAAAAAGAACAGGCGAGTGTCCCTCTGCTTCCTCTGGAAGACCACAAATTATCAGGTTGTTGCGCCTGTTTCGGTCTTCCGGTTTGAACTCAAGTTTGGAAAGCTTTTGTCTGAGGGAGATATTTCAGGCTCCGTACAGGTTTTCCAACCTTCTAGTGATGTGGTGCGGGCTGAGATGTCTGCCAGTGCTTTATTTGTGTCTTTGAGAACCGATTTAATGGACTTGAGATCCGAGGCAAATTCTGTGAAAGCTGCCTAAGAGGTGCCATTTCAGACAAGAATCTGTCTTCGGAGAGGGGAGCTGCTGTGGCGGTAGGCTGAGATCTTTTACTAGCAGTAGCGCTCTGCATCTTGGCCCTTTTAGACTGTTTATCTGGTGTTGGTGGGGGTATCCGTGATGGAAGGGTCTGTTTCATCTCTGCTTCCAATTTCCTTCGATCAGCCCGCCGCTTTTACAGAAGAAGGTGATCGGATAGGTCTTGAGAGCTTAATAAGGCTGTAGAATTGTGTTAGTGTGATCAGCAGTAGCTTTTAATTAGTTTAAAGATCTATTTTTATCTCGTTGGGGTGGGTGCGGGAGCACCATGCGTCTGCTTAGTAGGAGCGCATCACGTGATCGATCAGTTGTATTCCTGTAATTCACACTGTATGCAGGACTGCTTCACCATAGCTATGGAAAATTCACGGACACCAGGAGTGCCACAGACACTGGTCCAGAGTCCAGTACTGCGAACTCGCAGCAACATCAAAGGCCTATGGACAAATTGGTCCTCAGTTCCAGATTTTGCCCTGCCTACAATAATACTGTGAACATATTTGAATAGCTGTGTGAGGAGGATTTTAATATACTACTTGCAACATCCAGCTCACAGTCATATGCCAATATTACCAGTAAAGAGAGGGACGCATTGCAGGCAGTTGAAAGAGATTGGTCCAAAACCGTAAAGTCTGCAGAAAAAGGTGCATCTGTGGTGGTGATAGAAACGGAAGTACACCACGGAAAGGGAGAAACAGTTGAATAACACTACATTCTGTAAAAAAAAAACTTACCAGAAGCCCCACAGTGGACTTCAGAAAAGATACCAATGTCCATCAAAATCTGCACATTCCCCCAAAAGGCCCAACTGTTGTTGGCACCGGGTGTCTCACCGAACCATTATCTGAACTTATGGATGCCTACATAAAACCACTGAATTCCTGTTTATCCTCCTATGTGAGGGATATGGCCAAGATTCTGAGGGACTTGCAGAGAAATAACTGGCTTCAACTGTCCATGGATACAGAAGCATTGTATATGAACACCCTCTGTACTGATGGCCTGTCCTTATTATGTTTTGGGCTAGAAAATCATACTAACCTCGATGCTGGGCTAATTAAATTCCTGATAAACTGTATAAAACATGTGCTGTCATGTAATGCTTTTCTGTTTCCTAGGATGGTCATCTTTTCACACTCCTGTAATCCCTTATGGAAAGTAGTTGTATGTAACTATGTTAGACTTGTATGTATAGGCCTCCTTTGGCCTACACCTGTTCAATGTTGCTACATTGTTGGCTACCATATCTGTAACTATGTATTGTTTTATACTGTATTAATGTCCAGGACCACCTTGAAAATGAGCTTGCTCAATGGTGTTTTATGCCTGGTTAAATAAAGTTGATTGATTGCTTCAGAAAGACATTTACTTGCAGATTCAGGGTACTGCTAGGGGAGCACATTTTGCTCCCAATTATGAAAACCTATATCTGCAACTTTGGGAACAACAAAATGTCTGTGACCCCCAGACTAATCCTATCCACCTTAAGATAGATCTGTGGAGGTGCCTTATTGATGACATATTCATGGTGTGGAGGGGTAGTAGGGAGGAACTGGATTCCGTTGTCAGGTACTTTGAGGAATCGAACCATAATCTGAGGTTCTCGATCCAGGTTAGCTTAGCGTTAGTTTTGTCGACCTTGTTATATACAAGAAACCTGATGGGACAGTGAGAACAGATGTGTTCTGCAAGCCTACTGATAGAAATTACATTCTTCTGTAATCAAGCTGTCACCCCAGCCATACCGTAAATAATATTCCAAAATCCCAGTTTCCACGAATCCATAGGAATTGTAGTACATATGCCAATTTTGAATTAAGAATCCCAGAAAGGGACAAAAAGTTTTGGGAGAGAAGATACAGTAGCCAGTGTTCCGAAAGCGGCAAGGGCACTAGCACATGCCTCAACAGTAGACAGGAGGGACCTGTTAGACGTTACAATTAAGCTCAGGCCTGAAGGACAGTCTATTCATTCTGTCACCACCTTTTGTCGCCAGTCATAAATCCTAATCCATAATCCTGGGTCCCATTCTTTTTTTGCTGTTTATTAATTACCTCCCTTAGATACCTGCCCATTGCAAGTTCCACCATGCATGTGGATGAACCGGGGCTCTTGACCAGCTCCCAGGATACTCTCAACGAAATGAGGATCTCCACCTAATTCACTCCAGACTCTCTGCAAATACGTTTGTCCTCAACCTAAAGAAAACACAAATCATGCTCTTTGGCTCTTGGACAAAAAATAGGTCTTGCCATGAGCTTCTGGTTGTCTCTAGTATAGATGGCTTTCCCTTCTCTATTACCTACTCTTTAAAGTACCTTGGAATCACCTCTGACCCCCAACTGGATCTTGGATCTCTCTTTGCACATCTCTAACGTGTATAGGGTCATTAACAGTAAGACTGTCATGACTCACAGGGTCAAACATGTCCTCACCCCTACTGCACATGTTGTTCTTGCTAAGGAAGTGCAACTATCCTCCCTTAATTATGAGCTCCTTACCTACATCATTCTTGCTAAGTCCCTCTTTTCCAAATGGGATGTAGTTTATAATAATATTTGTCATTTTGCCATCTCTGCAGCCACCCTCACACACCACTGCAAGCTCTACAATAAACTTGGGTGGCAACCCCCACAGTAGTTATGCTTTAGTCCTGAGATGTTCTGTTGATACGGTGCTCAGGACCGCCACACCCTCCATCCTGACTGAGCAGGTGAGGGCTACTAACCATGGTTACCCCTTAAGAATCAATGATAATCACCCTGCTTGCTGTCCCAAAACCTAACACTGCTAAGGGAGGTCAGGCCTTTGCTGCGTGAGCACCTATGCTCTGGGACTCTTCCCGCTATCTTTTCGGGATGTCTTCTCTCACTATCGCTTTAGAAGGTCCTTACATAGCCACTTGAAAGGCACTCTGCTTGCACCTGTACAGGGTAAATGGTTCTTCCCTTAACTACTGATAGTGGGCCAATGTACTCTCCCTGGTCTAGACAATGGGACTAGCAGAGCTCGCTGTGCTACAAGCAGCTGCTCTTTACCTCAGGTTTTGGGTTGATACTGCACCAAATTATTTTGTTTGCTTCTTCTGACTGTACAAATTTGTACAACAATACAAATATGACACAACTTGCGAGCTGGGGGGAATTGCAATGTGTGAGGGGTTCCTGAGAAAAGAAATATATCATCCGTCAACTGAACATGTTGGCCAAAGAGCTCAGATGGCTCCCTGTTAAGAGCAAAATAGAATGGCTGTAACACTGGACATTTCCAAAGGATAGGATCATGGGTGGCAGGTGACGTCCCCCAGTTTCTCCAGCAGGTTGCCCCCTTCCCTGGTAGGTATTTATGCTGGACTGCAGGAGTCCTGAAATACCTAATGAAATTCTTCCAAGACAATTCCTTCCATGTGCAGGATGCAGTAATGAAATGTAAGTTAGAATGGTGGCACTGCCATTCCAAGTCCATAACAATAATGGGTAGATCAAATTCCCAAGCCCTTTTAAGTGTAAGGACTGTATCTGCATTCAAGTGGGACAAGGCAGTATACAATGTGTAAATCATATGTGAAAGTGAGATAGACCCCTCATCGCTGTTATAAGAATGGTCGCTAAGCTCGGGGTCGATACTGACTCCAGCAGGGTATCAAGTAACGGGTTAATGAAAGTAAAACAGTCAAGTCACAGAACACTCGCCCAGCCAGAAAGGAAAACTTCAATGCAATGGTTGAATTCCAACAGGATTTTACTTGCGGAAAAAAGGAGTGTACAAAGACAGAAGTTCCTTGGTAGAAGAGGTCTTTGTATACTATCCGTAACCAAAAGAATCAGTTTTACAGGGACGTATTCACCAACTCCTGGAAAGATAGGAGCTTCTGGAGCAACATTAAAGATGTTACAGGGAAGTATCCAAAACTCCTCCCATCAATGCTCAATATTGAGGGTATGTCAAAGGGTCTGAAACATTAAAGCAGTACCATTGCTATGTCGTGACTAGCCCCCCCCCCTTATGTATCTGTCCTATTGGTGTATTGTTCGTGTGTTGTCCTTGTCTCTTTTTGTGCATAGACTGGCCACCTATGCATTATTTTATTTTTTTTTCCTTTCTGTCTTTATGTTGTTGAACCCCCCAGCTAGTCATTAAGTGCATTCTTATCATGTCTACCCTGCTAAAGTAGCCCAGCTAAGGAATAATGCTGCCTTATATTCAGTCCTTATTTTGAAGTGGTAATGCCCCTTTAAATAAAATGGAAACACATTAAATTGTTTAACGAATAGATTTAATGTTTGAGAAACGAATAGGTTTAGAAATGGTTCCTTCTATCGCTAAATTGCCAAAAGAATGTTTATTTATTCCCGAAGAGTATTAGTTGGTTAAAGACGAGCATAATTACGAGATGCTCCGTCTCGGCGTTTTTTTTAGAGCTGCACGAATGTTCGCATGATCGCGCAGCTTGTATACTCTGAAAAAGCTTGTAACAGTCCTTTTTTTTTTTACCGAAACACTGTTGGATTTAATTTAAACATTATTTCTACTTTTGCGTTAAAGCACCTGTCCGCCTACCTCCAGTGCAAGCTTAAAATGTCCCGTATAGTTCGTCAGCTGTTTGTGGATGAGCTGTGTTTTAAATAACTACAGCTCAGCAGGCAGCATTTTAAAGATGTTGTTTTGAGCCTGTAAATAATGTTATGACATTAAGAATCCCTCAGAAATGGGATAGAGTAATACATAATACGAAGGGAATCAAAGTCAGAATTCTACCTGCCTCTAAGCTGGAAGGGCTCTCTTTGTATTGGGTCTTCTCTCTAAGGGCCAGCTGGCCATGTTATTGATTGTTTTATAGAGAAGGACAACAAGAGGTGGGGCTAATCCCTTGAAGTCTGAGGTTTTCGACCCAGAAATGAAATAAATGTTTATGAAGCATACACATAAATGAAATATTTCTGTGAAACATTACCTAAGCCTGTTTGAGATGAAAATGTGTATTTTCATGTAATAATTATTTCAGGCAGGCTGAGTGACAAGACCTCTAGCCAATCAGACATAGTCACATTATATATATAGCCGCTCTCTTCTGAGAGAAGGCAGATGTGTTCCAGGGTGCTGAAGTGTATACACCCTAGCTAGTGCTCTAGTGACTATGGATTTTATACAACACAAGACTTGGATCGTTTTGAAGCGGCATCGCTGATGTTTGTGTTATGCTCCTTGAATGCTTGTTTTGACGAATTCAGTCCGCCTTTTTATTTTGATTTCCCTTACTTTACATTGGAATTTCCCAATAAAGAAGCTGTTGGAAGAAAAATCATCTGTGTTTGAGTCCATCAGTATCCCAAACCTTTTTACACTGGTGTCAGAAGTGGGATGCTGGTTGGAACTACATCCAACTAGAGGGGTCTGTTTAAGACTCCAATTGACTGACTCTATATGCAGGACGAAAAGGCGGAACAAGAAACCTATCCAGGGGTAGCTACTCGATCAGTTACAGCGGCTTATCAACTACCTATACTGTCTGGACTGGGACCAGTTGTAAGGAAAAAGGAAGGGAAACCTGTGACAAAGATGGAAGCAGAACCGGAATTACAAGCCTCTGGTGGTGTAGTGGAAGAAGAAGTGCCCCCTCTAGAGACTCATGAACTGGTAAGATGGTTATGTATGCACCAGATGGAATTGGAAAGACAGAGAGAGAGGGATAAAAAGGAATATGAAGCCAGATGGTCAGATACTTTAAGGGCCATACAAGCCTTAGGGGTGAACAGGCCTCCAGATCAGCCACCTAGCAGTTACAAGGACATTAAGTTGGTTAAACTTAGGAAAGTGATGACATAGAAGCATATATTACAACCTTTGAGAGAGTGGCAACAGCATGCGCATGGCCCAGAGACCAGTGGGTGATTCGCTTAGCACCTTATCTTACTGGGAAGGCACAGCTTGCATATAGTCACATAGAGGTTGTCCATGCAAACAATTATGATCAGGTCAAAGCTGCTATCTTGAAACGCTATGACATAAATACTGAAACATATCGTCAAAGGTTCAGGACTTATAAGTACCAGGCTGCTGATAACCCACAGGATGCCTACATCTGTTTAAAAGACTTATGCCGAAAATGGTTACAACCTACTACTCGGACAGTGGACCAGATTTTGGAAACCATTGTGATGGAACAATTCATCAAGATTTTACCCCAGGATGTCCAACTTTGGGTTAAGGAGCACCGACCCGAGACTTCAGATGCAGCAATCCACCTGGCAGAGGACTTCATGGCAGCCCGGCCCTCACGACCTAAGGGAACCACGTTACCTGGACACCAACTCCCTATTTCCAGACAAGGTAGTTCAACTGTAGCTCCCATGCTCCCTCCAACAGGCACTAAAGTCTTTCCAAGACCCCCTAGAATTTATAACCCAGATGTTATCTGCCGAGAGTGTGGAGGAAAAGGCCATATTGCAAGATTTTGCCCCAAGAGAAAGATTGAAACCTCCCATTTAGCATTGGCCAATTGGGGTCAATAGATGTTGCCTGTTCAAATTGGTGAGCACACGATATGTGGCCTTCTCGACTCAGGCAGCAGACAGACTCTAGTACAGACAGCCCTATTGGATCCAAGGTCTGACCAGATACCACAGAGGACTGAGGTAGTTTGTATTCATGGAGATACCCACCATTACCCTCTCTATAATTTGGACATAACCATACAGGGACAGACACATTCTGTACGGGTAGGTGCTGTTCCTCATCTACCTGTTCCTATACTTATTGGGCATGATCATCCTGATTTTCAGACCCTATTAACTGGTAATGTTGCAGCAATAGTTACTAGATCTCAAACTAATGATAAGTTGGGTCAGGTATTCCCTTTTGCTGATGAAATATTTGGGGAGTCCAAGACAAAAATAAAATCAAAGGCCCAGAAAAGAAGAGAAAAGCAGGAATGGACTCAAAGTGTCAAAAGGGAAAGTAAAACTGACTCAGACTCTGTTATTTCAACAATAGACTTTAGAACTGCACAGCAACATGATCCCAGTTTACAAAACTGTTTTTCCCATGTGACTGATGTTACAGGGTCCGAGAATTATAAAATGAATAATGGTCTATTATATAAGAGACGTGTTAATCCAAAAAGTGGAGAAGTTGTAAATCAGTTGTTAGTACCACAACCATATAGGCAACAACTGTTAGAATTAGCCCACAACATACCGTTAGCTGGACACCTGGGTAGGGATCGTACATTAGGGCGCCTGTTATACCGGTTCTTTTGGCCTGGTATTCATGAGCAGGTGGCAGAATTTTGTAAAAGTTGTCCAGAGTGCCAAAAAGTTGCCCAATTGGGGAAGAAGGATAAAGTTCCCTTAATACCTTTACCTCTGATAACCACTCCTTTTGAACGGATTGCTATGGATGTGGTGGGCCCCCTTCCTAAAAGCTCGAAGGGTAACCCATACACATTAGTAATCTGTGACTACACGACTAAATACCCAGAAGCAATACCCCTACGCAATATTACTGTGCCAAAAATAGCGGAGGAGCTGGGTAAACTATTCAGTAGAATAGGTATACCTAAGGAAATCCTGACAGACAGGGGTAGCAATTTTTGTTTAGTGTTACTAAAACGACTATATGATATTCTGGGTATCACAGCCATACATACCACTCCCTACCATCCACAAACTGACGGTCTGGTTGAACGATTCAACCAGACCCTCAAAAAAATGTTACGAAAGTTCTGTCAGGAAGAAGGCCGTAGGTGGGACACACTATTACCATACATAATGTTTGCTTACAGGAAGGTGCCCCAAGCTTCCACTAGGTTCTCACCTTTCCAACTACTTTATGGACGCAATCCACGAGGCCCATTGGATCTTATGAAAGAGAAGTGGGAAGAAGGGCAAGCATCCCCGGGTCAGATCCCCAACGATTATGTTTGCCATCTTAGGAATAAGATAGCTAAATATATAGGAATTGCCCACCAGACTAATATTAAACAACAAGGTATTCAGAAAATACATTATGATAAGGGAACGGGAACCAAAGAATTTCAGGAAGGTGACAAGGTATTGTTATTATTACCATCGTCAGATAATAAACTATATATGACGTGGCAAGGACCATATACTATTTCTAAACGGACAGGACCTGTAACCTATCAAGTGGCCTTATCAGATAAAAAGAAAAAAATCAATATATACCATGTTAATTTGTTAAAGAAATGGGTTGAAAGAAAAGACTGCTTTGTGGGTTACATACACCCTGAAAACCCCACCAGTGAACTTGATTTAGTATACCAGTGGTTGGAATCAAAACCAGAAGGGGTTAATGAGTTAAGAGTAAATCCCCAGCTTACCAGTCAACAGGTAGCGGAGCTTTATACTGTATTACAACCATTTTCAGAATGTTTTACGGGAAAACCTGGGAAGGTAAAGGGAGTAATACATCACATCAACACCACTCAGAAATCTCTTGTAAGGCAAAGACCATATAGAATACCTGAACGCTTAAGAAGCGAGGTGGAACAGGAACTAGGTAAAATGCAACAGCTAGGAATCATAGAACCTTCCCACAGTGAGTGGAACTTCCCTATTGTTGTGGTTGGAAAAAAGGAAGGTGGGGTTTGGATTTGTTTAGATTTCAGGAAATTAAATGAGATATCAAAATTTGACAGCTATCCAATGCCTCGCATTGACGATATCCTTGACCATCTAGGAAATGCCCAATACATTACAACCCTTGATTTGACCAAAGGCTACTGGCAGATTCCTTTAGATACTGATGACAAGGAAAAAACTGCCTTTAGTACTCCTATTGGTCTGTTTCACTTCACTGTTATGACGTTTGGCTCTCATGGAGCTCTGCGACTTTTTCAGCGACTTATGGACAAACCTCCTACCACATGTTAAGTATAGCGCCGCCTATATGGACGATGTAGTCATTTTTAGTAACACCTGGTCTGACCATTTCAAACACCTAACCACTGTATTAAGTACTATAACTTCTGTAGGCTTTACCATCAACCCAGCCAAATGCTCACTGGCTATGCAAGAGACAGAATATCTAGGATTTCAAATAGGAGGGGGTGTATTAAAACCTGTTAGGTCTAAAATAGAAGCAATAGCTAATAGCCCTCGTCCAATAACAAAAAAAGATGTGAGATCCTTTTTAGGGCTCGCTAGTTACTATAGGAGATTTATACCAATTTCGCTATAACAGCTAATGCTCTTACTGATTTAACAAAAACGACATCCTGAAAAAGTGATTTGGACTCCGGCTTCTGAGGAAGCATTTTCCACAATCAAAGCATTAATATGCTCTTCACCAGTGTTATGCAACCCTGACTTTACACTCCCCTTTATTCTGCAAACAGATGCATCAAACTATGGCATAGGGGCTGTATTGTCACAGGTAATCAAGGGTGAAGAACATCCTATAATATACATCAGTAGGAAGTTACATGAAAGGGAGACTAGATATTCTACCATTGAAAAAGAATGCCTAGCAATACGCTGGGCTATCGGAAGCTTCTGATTTTACATTGTGGGCATGAGAGTTCGAATTATGGACAGACCATAACCCTCTATGTTGGCTCAATGTTATGAAGGATAAAAACACTCGCATAATGCGATGGTACTTGACATTGCAGCCATACTGTTTTAAAATAAAACATAGGAAAGGAGCTGAACATAAAAATGCAGACTACTTGTCCAGATATGGCTATCACAATAGCTAAATTATAGAATATTTAACAGACCTCGGGGTATAGTATATAATTAATCAAACAAATTGTAAGAACTAAAGTGTTTTTTTTACATTTTGACCTCTAAGTGAATTGTATTTGGGGACCCCGAGGTGGAGCCCAAGGAGTGGGTGGGCTTTGGCTCCATCTCTTACCTGTAAGAGATCTGTATTCTAATCAAAAAAAAAATGGGTGTACATGTTTGTAGTCAGGACAAACTGTTATGAACTATTTTTTTTCTTATGCAGGGAGGAGAATGTCAAAGGGTCTGAAACATTAAAGCAGTACCATTGCTATGTCGTGACTAGCCCCCCCCCATGTATCTGTCCTATTGGTGTATTGTTCATGTGTTGTTCTTGTCTCTTTTTGTGCATAGACTGGCCACCTATGCATTGTTTTATTTTTTTTTCCTTTCTGTCTTTATGTTGTTGCAACCCCCCAGCTAGTCATTAAGTGCATTCTCATCATGTCTACCCTGCTAAAGTAGCCCAGCTAAGGAATAATGCTGCCTTATATTCAGTCCTTATTTTGAAGTGGTAATGCCCCTTTAAATAAAATGGAAACACATTAAATTGTTTAACGAATAGATTTAATGTTTGAGAAACGAATAGGTTTAGAAATGGTTCCTTCTATCGCTAAATTGCCAAAAGAATGTTTTTTTTATTCCCGAAGAGTATTAGTTGGTTAAAGACGAGCATAATTACGAGACGCTCCGTCTCGGCGTTTTTTTTAGAGCTGCACGAATGTTCACATGATCGCGCAGCTTGTATACTCTGAAAAAGCTTGTAACAGTCCTTTTTTTTTTTTTACCGAAACACTGGTGGATTAATTTAAACATTATTTCTTATTTTGCGCTAAAGCGCCTGTCCGCCTACCTCCAGTGCAAGCTTAAAACGTCCCGTATAGTTCGTCAGCTGTTTGTGGATGAGCTGTGTTTAAATAACTACAGCTCAGCAGGCAGCATTTTAAGATGTTGTTTTGAGCCTGTAAATAATGTTATGACATTAAGAATCCTTCAGAAATGGGATAGAGTAATACATAATACTAAGGGAATCAAAGTCAGAATTTACCTGCCTCTAAGCTGAAGGCTCTTTTGTGTTGGGTCTTTCTAGGCACAGCCGCCATGTTATTGATTGTTTTATAGAGAAGGACAACAAGAGGTGGGGCTAATCCCTTGAAGTCTGAGGTTTTCGACCCAGAAATGAAATAAATGTTTATGAAGCATACACATAAATGAAATATTTCGTGAAACATTACCTAAGCCTGTTTGAGATGAAAATGTATTTTCATGTAATAATTATTTCAGGCAGGCTGAGTGACAAGACCTCTAGCCAATCAGACATAGTCACATTATATATATAGCCGCTCTCTTCTGAGAGAAGGCAGATGTGTTCCAGGGTGCTGAAGTGTATACACCCTAGCTAGTGCTCTAGTGACTATGGATTCTTACAACACAAGACTTGGATCGTTTTGAAGTGGCATCGCTGATGTTTGTGTTATGCTCCCTTGAATGCTTGTTATTTTTATTTTGACGAATTCAGTCTGCCTTTTTATTTTGATTTCCTTACTTTACATTGGAATTTCCCAATAAAGAAGCTGTTGGAAGAAAAATCATCTGTGTTTGAGTCCGTCAGTATCCCAAACCTTTTACAGGGTACACCGACACTTGACCCTACAACCATTGCCAACACTTTCAATGTTGCCTTCATGGACCTCAGTAGTGTCCTACGCCCTGACTTCTTCGAAGTCTTCACAAATACGGAGAAGGTTATTAATCTGAGCCAACCACAGACACACCTTCCATTCTGTTTTAAAACAGTTACTGTCCATGAAGCTAGGAGGTACATTTTAAAGGTTCTAGGAAAATCAAGATTCAGTGGAGACATGCTGGATCTGAAACTTGTTGCTCTAACCCTGGAGGAAATGTTATCTCCATTAACCAAAATTATTAACCTATTGCTAAGGTTATCCCAATTTCCCAATACGTGGCAATCCACTTGGTGACCCCCATCTATAAAAGTGGGGATAGGGCATACCATGGGAACTACAGACCAATCTCCTTTCTCTCCCCCTTCCAAAAGCCATTGAACACATTGTTGCAGACCAACTTACTGATTACTTTGAAAAATACATTACAACAACATGGGTTCAGAAAGGGTCATAGCACCACCACGGCACTTACTGAATTCATGGGCTTCATTCATGACTCGCTTGATCAACGCTATCTAGCTGGGGCAGTATTTATTGATCAATCCAAAGCCTTTGATACGGTGAATCACACTCTTCTGCTTGAACAGTTATCAGACACAGGTATATCCAAAGAATCTGTGAACTGGTTCAAAAGTTATCTTTCAGACCGCACACAGCAGGTTAAGATCAACAACCACCTATCCAATAGATGAGCTGTTCTCTTGGGTGTCCCACAAGGATCCATTCTGGGTCCCCTTCTGTTCAGTATCTTCTTGAATAGACTACCTAGTTCCTGTCAAGACTGTATGCTGTTGTATGCAGACGATGCGGTAATTTTCACTAACAACCAAGACCCCATGCTTCTCGAGAGTCAACTTCAGCAGAGCTTTCCGAATGTGGAAGACTGGTTTAACAGACACAAATTAATCCTTAACTATAAGAAGGCTAAGGTTCACATATTTCTGACTCACTGGAGGAGGGAAAATCGAGTAAAGCATGGGTAAATGTGGAAAGCAAGGATCAGAAACTCTCACTATATAACCAATACCTTGCCTCATTAAGAGCTGGAGGGGAGTTTGTCTTCCCAAATAACCCCTTCACAAGGTCCTCCATGAGGGCTTGACAGAAAGCCCTTAAACTGATATGTGCCCCCTTTTCCCTGTCCCCAGAGGGCTCCATTATTCACGCTCTGTAGAGGGAGGGTAGAGCTCCAAAGCCTATAAGAGTTGCTCTGGAGGCCTGGAAACAGAAAAGCATCTACTTACTATCTCATCTATATAAAAAGGGACAATTTATGTCCCTCCCAGCTTTATCCCTAAACTATAATATAAGCCCAGCCCACTTTCTCATTCACCTACAAATTCGTGCAAAACTTATACATAAGGGAAGGGAAAAGTGTCTCAATAATCCGTAAGTGCGTTCTCCATTTGGAGAGGTCCTGCACCAAAGCTTACCACCACAATCTGTCAAACCCCTGCACTCGTGTTACCGGCTGCTAATAGGAGCTTTACCAGATCCATTCCAACAACTGAAACAGAGGTGGGGCAGGGATCTCATAGAAGGGAAGTTGATGGGGGAGGGATTGGACTAGAGCTCTAAGGAAGGGTATGGAGTGTTCTGTAAACAATTGGCTCAGAGCAATTCAATATAATATAATTAATAGAACATGTTTTACGCCTAGCCTAGCACAGAGAATCAACCCTCAGACTTCAAATAAATGCCAAAGTGTAAGATCCATGAAGGCACCTTTTACCACATGGTATGGACTGGCCCTTGATCAGTGTTTTTTGGGATGAGATCAACAACTTAATAAATAAGGCCCTGGGTAGCGATCTCCCCTTAGATTCAGTGGATATCCTCCTAGGCCTACCAAGGGGGGGGGCAAGGATATAAGTTTGCTGACCACCCCTTGAGGAGGATGGCCTTGTGGTGGGCTAGCAAATAATAGCCCAATCCTGGAAGAAACACTCACCTCCCACCATAGCATTATGGATAAAGAATCTACTCTACAATATGAAACTTGAACACACACACAATACCAGGCTTCCAACCATCCACATAAGTATAAAAAAATGTGGACCCCCTTGGAAAACGCTGTCATTAAATTAGAGAATTTCCTAGAGGTGTTGCCATTCCAAAATTAAGGGGCACAGGGTTCTCGTCCTTAGGCCTTGCATATATGACACATCAATGTTTGGCTTCCCATGCCACAGTTGAAATAACAATATTGACCTACCTGAAAATTGGGTATAATACTTACTTTACTTATACCTCATAGCCACTAAAGCACATGACTGTAATTATCGACCAATGGTTCTCTGCTTGTAACTACTTGCTGACTTTAAATAAAGTTTACAAAAAAAAAGAAGGCTAATGTGATGCTGTTCAATGGCCTGCATAATATTTTCAGAACGCACTTTCTGACAGTCTGCAACTCTGTAGGCTCCCCACTAGAACAGGTTCAGCATTTTAAATATCTCAGTAAAACACTGGACAACACACTTTTCCACTCCCATTATACTGATCATGTTCATGTCTCGGATTCATGTCTCGGATTACAACCTTCGCGCTCAGAACTCGTTTACAAAGGTTCCACATCAAACATGACAATAAAAGCAGTACATGGAAGACATGAAGTTTACATAACATCGATTATTACAGTACCCAGGTCAGTGGGGCACAGGACCCAAGGCAGCATGGATTCACAGCGGGATGGTCATGTCAGGCGAATCTAATTGATTTCTTTGACTGGGTAACCAAAGTAATAGACCAGGGAGGGGCTGTGGATATGGCCTACCTAGACTTTATCAAGGCATTTGACACAGTCCCACACAAAAGATTAATAAACAAATTAACCAGCCTGGGAGTGGGTCTCAGAATGGTAGCCTGGGTAAAACATTGGCTGGACAACAGGACATAGAAGGTAATAGTAAACGGAGTCCACTCTGAAGAAAGGGGGGTTATTAGTGGGATACCGCAGGGTTCAGTACTGGGTCCAGTCCTTTTTAATGTCTTTATAAGTGACATTGTCTATTTGTTTATTCAGCTAAAACCATTGAGTATATAACTCATTTACAATGGTGACCTTACAGAAATACATACATGACAAAATAAATACATCATTTTTAAAACACAATCAAACACAGTTTGCTCAGTTACTGAAAACAGGTACAAAACTTCTGAGAAGAGTACAAATATTTTCTCAATTTAGAAATGGAAGGGGGCCTACTTGTCTGTTTTCTAAATTCTAAAGGTAGACTATTCCAACCTTGTGGTACATATTAACTAAAAAGGGATCGGGAGCGCCTGTTTTTATGTTTGCTTGCACGCATGTGCAAGAAACATAGTGCCATCATCTGAGTTTTTCAGAGGTGTGTCAGCATCTTCCAATTCAGTCAGTGTGTTTGCAGGCATGGTCACAGTTCTCCAATCACTGCTGAAGCTGTCTATGACAGCAGTTGAAAATGCAGTGGCATACAGTTGAAAGAGGGAGATACGCTTCAGTGAGCAGCTCCCCCCCCCCAACACACACACACACAGATCAACTGTTGGTTGCCTAGGGTTACCACCTTTAAGAAGCCCAAAGGGACATTTCTTACTGAAACTGGATTTTTCGTAGGACAATATGTCATCTCAACCAATGCAACAGACATGTTTTCTCTAAATAATCAGAATTAAGACTATGTGTTGTAGTTCTTCAGTTGTTTCTTGTGCTTTTATTATTTTAAGGTATTTTAGTTAAGGTATTATAGTTTTTGCAACATTTAGAGGAAAATCAGAAAATATTTTCTCTACAATAATGTCAGGACATTTAGCATTTTCATGTTTTTCTGCAGGACACAGCTGCCCAAATCAGGACTGTCCCAGAAAATAGGGACAGGTGGTAACCCTACGGTTGCCTGATAGGATGGTGTAGTCTTGTCTAGCTTAGAGAACAAGCCACACATCATTACTTTAATAAACTGTTCCTGCCAAAGCAGGACCACCAAAATGTGTGGGTGCCTAACAGTCCTTACATACGCCCAGCTCTCCAAAGCACCTTCATGGACTCCGTGGGTTCTAATCCTCCAGAAAAAAAATACCTCAGCATTTGATGTGAAAACTCAGACTTCGTTGTATGTGTAATTCCAAGCGTTTTCTCTTACTAGTCTCTGTCAATGTGAACTCCCGCTGCTAAACCTATGCAAACGTATTTCTGACGTATTGTACTACCTGCAGCTGAAGCAAAGAACAGCCAGAATGCACAAGGAGAACATACTGCTATGCATTTCAGCAGCAGCCAGTGGGGAGGTTTTCATGACTGAAGCACTTAATGCACCTTTAGTGCTGTCACATACACACCTGTGTGGTAATTCACTAAACTGCACACTTAGTCTGGTAATGCAGCTTCAAAATATTTTTTTCTCTGAATTGCCGTGAGCTGGCATTTAGATAGAATCACACAGCTCTTTCTCAAATCAGATGCTCAATGAAGTCACATCACCTTGTGACCCTAAACATCTTAGGGTTGGACATGTGCCCTAACAAAATAGCGAAAACTAGATATAGAAAAAGAAAACACAAATTCAACCGTAGCTCACAATCAAATCCACCCTTTTCTCCGGTGAATCTGAAGCCGCCTAACAGCCCACCCTTGGGTGCTCTTGCACTCCCTCCACCCGCACAACATATGGCCGACGGGGGTGCTGTTGCATTTTATTTCATAATTTCCTGATCCCGTTGCTGCCACCATACTGATACAGTAATACTTTTTTATGGCTCGAAAACTGCTTGACATTAGCTGAATTATAAATGGCATCCCTGTTTGACGCTGTGGTACGGAATATGGTGGTGCTCAAATTTTAAGCCAAGTATTACATGCAGATATGTTGTTATTGACTCATGTCACTTACCATTGTATACATCTATTGATTTTTTCAATTCACTTTTGCTGACAAATGTTGATCGCAGGGATTCTGGTGTCACAATTCAGTTCAGCGACGTGTAACATCTTAGTGCAGATGCTAAGTAACTGTTTTAAAATGCTGAAAAAGTTAACAGCGATGAAAGTGCATGAACTTCTTCCGTGTCTGGAGCTGTAGTGGTGTCATTGGCAAGTGCATGCCCCTTTGCTCCAGATCTATCAGTGAGATGTCTATTCTGTGCAATGGACAGTGGCTGAATGTTATCAGCTGACAGTTTTCATTTCATTATCAACAGATAAATATTCAGGGCTTTGCAAATGCAACTTTGCTGGTAGCACAGTTTCATGTCCCCAAGTGTCTCATCAGTTAGTGGTTATATCTTAACCGATGATCACAAAAAGTATGAAAAAGATTTGCCGCTGAGTAATGTAAATGCCAAACCACCTAAGCACCTTTAGGCTGCAAATATAATTTGAACGTATAGGGATTCTGGACCGGTGTATCACTCCGTGGCACAGCAACGGTTAATAAGTTTAAGCACATTCTCAGGACATTGTTTCACTTGCCCTCTCTCCCCACTATGATCCTGGTCACCTGAAATAAACCTGACATTTTAGTATCTGTTTTACATCTTGGCTCAGTTAGGCAATCAGCGCTGTAAGAACATAAAATGGACATATAAATGGGGACTATAAGAACATGCCGTGGGTGCTTGTGCCTTAGTCCAGCTGTGCAACATCAGCCTGAAGCTCAGTTAGGGCTAACTGTCTACCACTTTGTTCACCCCCCCATGTACCTGTATCATTTCACATCCTCCCTTGCCTTAGTCCAGCTGTGCTACATCAGCCTGAAGCTCTGGTAGGGCTTACTGTCTACCACTTTGTTTACCCCCCCCATGTATCGCTGTGCTACATCAGCCTGAAGCTCTGGTAGGGCTTACTGTTTACCACTTTGTTCAACCCCCATGTACCTGCACCATTTCACATCCTCCCTTGATCTACAGTGAGTGGATCCCTCATTCACACGTCACATATGCATGCACAAAAAAAAAAAAAAAAACAGTCTTCAAAAATTAAGATACATTTATTATGTTTGTTATGTTTGCTTACACGCATGTGCAAGAAACATAGTGCCATCCTCCGAGATTTCGGAGGTGTGTCACCCGCTCTTCCAATTCAATCAGTGTGTTGGCAGGCGCGGCCCCTGTAAGCCAATGCATGATGGAGCTGTCTATGACAAGCTCCAAAATGCAGTGGCATACAGTTCAAAGGGGGAGCTATGTTTCAGTGAGCAGCGATAAGATATCGCCTGCTCATGCGCAGCTCCCCCACACACACACATGCACACGCAGTGTGCCCACCCCCGCACGCACGTGCGCACACACTGTGGCGCCGACGGGGTGCCCAACCTCACGGGCTCCACTGTCCTCACCCCCGAGTACTGGGTGCCACGCTGGGAGCCCACCCCAGAGTGGCAATCGATGCTTTGGGCGACGGGGGTGCCCAATCCTCCATCGGCTGAATGCCCCCCAACCGTCCTTGTGCCACGCTGGGAGCCCACCCCAGCATGGCAAATGTCCCGTGTCATCACTGGAAACAAAAAGAACACCTGTGAAGAAAAAACAGTCCCACATAGTCTCCCTGGCTCCCCTCCCACAACCTGCACCCTGTGCACAACCTGCACACCCTGCCTCCCTACACCCCCCCTCACCCCATACTTACCTCCGGACCTCGGCACGACGATCTTCGGTGGACCGGGAACACGTCTGCACTCTTCAAAGTCGACCGTGAACTGAGGAAATGCCGGTAAGCTATATAATGGGATAGATAGGGGGGTTCAACTTTGTTGCATATCTCAGGCATTTTTTGGAATTTTTGCACAAATTTTCAACATGGGGCTTTTGGGACCCCTTCTCATGAATGATGTCATTGTGTGGCATTATTCAGGCCAGTGATTTCATGATCACTGCGGCGAAATCACTTTCCGGACTGATTAACGAAATGACACTGCCAGTGTTCATAAGGTGGGCTCTCAAGAAGCCTATTTTGAAAATTTGGTGGAAAAATTTCAAACGACTGTTTTATGAGCGTGTGTTGTGCAGTTCCTACGCACGCTCGTAAGTTCACAAATTTTCAATATTTTCACTCCAGATTTTCAACATTGCCATTTTACCACATCTTCTTATAAGTAGTACAGCTGTCATTTTTCACATCTCACCCAAAATGTGTTTCCGTCCATGTAGTGCACAATGGTGCTGTTGGTGTGTGAAAGCAATGTTTGGGACAGATTAAGAAAATCACAGTTACACTGTTCATGAGCAGAGGTCTTAAAATGGCTATGTTGAAAATTTGGTGACAAAAGTCCATAAAATGACTGTGTTCTGGTGAGCATTTGCAGTTTCCATGCACCCTCGTGAGTTCATGACTTTGTAATATTTTAAGTCCAGATTTTCACCAGTGGCATTTTCCACACTGCCTTATTTACAGTACAGCTGTCATTTTCACAACATGGCCAAAGTGTGTTTTCACACTTTCAGCGCAGAGATGCGTGGTCGCTGTGGGAAATCATTGTTCGACAGATAAAGAAAACCACAGTGACACTGTTCATGATCGGAGGCACCAAAATGCCTGAGTTGACAATCTGCTGTAAAAATCCCCAACCTAATTATATTCAGGTATGCGTTGCACAGTTTCTATGTCGCTCATGACTTCACCATTTTTTAAATATTTTACTGCGGATTTACAACATTGCCATTTTCACACCTCCCCATGAACAGTACAGCTGTCATTTTACATCCTGTTCGAATGTTTTTGCACCTGTGGTGCTAAATGCCGTAGTCGCTGTGCATAAGCAGCTCGCTAAGAAACTGATATATTCCCCTGTTCATGAGGTGGGGTCACAAAAACCATGTTGAACATTTGGAGTGAAAATACCAACGAATGCCTGAGGTATTAGGTTTCAATCATAACGCCCAACCCTGTAGAGAATGACAGGCATCAGGGTGTGACTGGGATTCGTGCCTGTAATGCTCATAGCCATTTGACACCCTGCAGCCAGTGAGAAGCATTGAGGTATGCCTTAGACTCTTCGCCCCAAAGTTCACCCCATTCTCCTATATTGCACCCATCCCACTGTATTTCCTAATGGAATGGGGTGCGATAAGGACCAAAGACCCAGGAACACCATGACACTTGCCAGTGTCTGCTGGGTGGGGTGTACTGAAATGGCGTGGCTGTTATGCCTGACGACCCAAAGGCACACCTCAATGCCTGTCACTCTCTGCAGGGTGGTGGTGGGGTTGGCTTCAGTTCAATACTTCACTGCCATTACTGTTACCCAGCTCTGTAACTTCTACACTACCACTGCCAATGCCAGCAAGCAAACATTCGGCATTGACAAATGCTTGTTTAGTAAAGGAACTACCATTTCTTTAACCCCTGATTTTCTCAAAGAAGGTTCTAGGTTTCTGAAAGATATTCATTCCCCTAAAATGTGTTGGAATAAGTCCCAAGCCACATTTATATGCAAATAATTGCTTGTGGACATCTCTTCTATTACGGAGAGACAGCCACCCTAACTCCATGTACATGTCACAATGGTGTGTGAGTTTGGAACATTTTAGAACTAGTCTAGCTAACCTGTTATAGAGTGTCAAGTCTGGACAACCGTCCACATGTTGCACCATCGTATAAAATATCTCCATAATCTATTAAAGGCAAAATCTGGACCTTAATAATAAGGTTCAAGGTATCAGGTGCAAAACAATTCTTGTTTCTATATAGAAAGCCCACCCGTTTACTAACCTACAAAATTAAGTTATCCACATGTGTATTCCCGGAACCTAATCTATCCAACCAAAAACCTAGATATTTATAATATTTGATGGACTCCAAAATCATACCCTGATGGTTCGAAATGACTAAATCAGGTGTCCCTTTTAATGTATAGGCTGACCCGAACGACATACACTTGGTTTTGGAGGAGTTTAACTTCAGTTTAGACCCAACATAAAATAACTGGAGGTCAAAATTGGCCTGAAGCTTATCTTGAACTTCCATAACTGTTGAACCAGATTGGTATAAAATAGTGTCATCATGATAAAGATGGTAGAGGGAGTGGAAGGAAAGGTAAGCCTCTTTGCAGATGACACAAATATCTGCAACAGGCTTGATACACAAGGTGGGGTGGAAAGGATGAGAAGGGACTTGGCAAGGTTGGAGTAATAGTCAGAAGTACGGCAGCTTGGATTCAGTGCAAACAAGTGCAAAATAATGCACCTGGGAAACAAAAACCCAGGGGAAGAGTACACAATAGGGGATAGTAACAACAATAAAAATGGAAAGGGACCTGGGGGTAATCATATCAGATGACCTTAAGGTTAGCAAGCAATGTGAGAAGGCAGTAGGGAGGGCTGGGGGATACTGGGATGTATAGGGAGAGGCATCACCAGCAGAAAAAAGGAAGTTGTTATCCCTCTGTACAGACAGTTGATGAGACCCCAAACCCCATCTGGAGTACTGCGTCCAGTTTTGGAGACCCCATCTCCACAAGGACATATACAGGATGGATGCAGTCCAGAGGAGGGCAACTAAAATGGTGCAGGGTCTGGAAGAGAAGCCATATGAGGAGAGACTAAAGGAGCTTAATATGTATACCCTTGAGGAAAGGAGGGAGAGGGGTAACATGATAGAAACTTTTAAGTACCTCAGTGGAATCAACAAAAGGTAGCATCTTTCAGATAAAGAGATGTGCAAGAACAATTGGACACAATTTGAAGATGGGGGGGCAGGTCAGGGGCAATGTGAGGAAGTATTTTTTCACAGAGAGGATGGTGGATGCATGGAACCACCTTTCAGAGGAGGTTGTGGGGTCTAAAACTGTGGGAGAATTCAAGAATGCATGGGACAGACATAAGGCAATTCTTGTCGGGGGTAGGAAGAAATAGGCTGCTGGTTAACTAGGATCTGCAGCTTATCGAGTATGTAGGGAAATGGGCAGACTAGGTGGGCCAAGCGGTCCTTATCTGCTGTCAAAGTCTATGTTTCTCTGTTTCTGTGTAGTACACCTTTTGATGAATTGACAAGAATACAAATTTCAGGAAACAACTTAGGATGGATAGTTACTATGCTTAAATGTGACGGATGTCAAATTAGAAAATAAAAAGGAAGAATGAATAAAGAAGAAAACAATACACAGGGTGAATTCCAGAGGGGTAGAGGAGGGGGTCGATTGGCAGGAAAACGAGGAAAGCAGGGCCGGAATTCACTGTCAAGGTAAGGCAGTTGGTATTGGAGAGGGAATAATGAGGGGATAAGAGACTGGCGAAACTTAGAGGGGAGCAAAGTGTTGGGGGGTAAGAATTTGGGATGAGAGTGGGGTGGAGGTTGGATGTAGGGGTTTGAAGAGAAGTAAGGTAACTGAAAAGAAGAGAAGAGGGATTGTAGGGGTAAAGTCTAGGTATGGTAGAGGTGTAAGAGAACAGGTAGAAGGAAGTGGAGTGGGAGGGGAGGAGTAAAAAACCAGTGTGCAAATGATTGGGAGGGAGGGGATTAAACTGCAAGTAATAAACACAGGGGGTGATTAAGTGCAGTGGGAGGTCTGTACAGGGCCACTATCTCAAGATTATGCTATAAGAGGCAGGGGCACTTAGTTTGACTAGTGAGGTAGGTGTGAAAGGTTGCCAAAACTGTCAGCATTCGTAATGGGTTACTGCATAGGCATAACCGGAGTCTGAATGCTGATGCATTAAAGCTTACAATCCATAGCTCTGTCATATCAATAATTGATTATGGACTTGCAATCTATGGCTCTGCCTATAAGAGCTCGCTAAGCTCAGGGTGGACAAGGCAATGGGCCCTGATGGCATATATCCCAGGGTACTAAAGGAGTTAAGGGTGGAATTAGCAGAGTCATTAGCAGAACTGTTATAATGAGTCTCTGAGCACAGGAGAGGTCCCAGAAGACTGCAGAAGGGCTCATGTGATCCCACTTCACAAGAGTGGTAGCAGGGGGGAGGCAGGGGACTACAGACCAGTCAATCTTACCTCAGTAATGGGCAAGATTATGGAGGCACTCCTTAGGGAAAGGATAGTGCAACACCTGGAATCCATAGGAGCACAGGAGCCAAGACAGCATGGGTTTACAACAGGAAGGTCCTGTCAGACTAATCTCATAGTTTTCTTTGACTGGGTAACCAGAATGGTGGACCAAGGGGGTGCAGTTGA
The DNA here is from genome assembly GCA_016271365.2 of Neoceratodus forsteri. Classification (NCBI taxonomy): domain Eukaryota; kingdom Metazoa; phylum Chordata; order Ceratodontiformes; family Ceratodontidae; genus Neoceratodus; species Neoceratodus forsteri. The sequence goes on from JADMNL010000022.1 coordinate 570,105,281, forward strand.
TGTCACCTACTTTGACTTCAACAAAGCTTTCGATACTGTCCCCCATAAAAGATTGATTGATAAGCTGGATAGGCTCGGGGTGGGTCAGAAGTTGGTCAACTGGGTGGCAAACTGGTTGGCAGGCAGAAAACAGAGAGTGGTGGTAAATGTTATACAGTCAGAAGAGATGCAAGTCACAAGTGGGGTACCTCAGGGATCAGTCCTAGGGTCTGTCCTCTTCACTATCTTCATCAGCGACATTGCAGATGGACTGGAGGGTAAGATTTATCTGTTTGCAGTTGACACCAAGATCTGCAACAGAGTAGATGATCCAGATGGGGTGGGCAGAATGAGAAGAGAGCTGGAAAAACTGGCAAAATGGTCCGAAGAGTGGCAACTGGTGTTTAACGCAAAGAAGTGCAAGATCATGCACATAGGGAAGAGAAACCGTGAAGCTCCCTATAGGTTGGGTGGGGAGTTGCTGGCAATCACCAGGGAAGAAAGAGACTTGGGCATTATCATCACAGATGACCTGAAATCATCCAAGCAGACTACTAAAGCAGTAGGTAAAGCTAAAGAGATGTTGGGGTGTATTAGTAGGGGTATCACAAGTCAGAAGAGGGAGGTAATGATCCCTATTTACAAGACACTGGTTAGGCCCCATCTGGAGTACTGCATGCAGTACTGGAGGCCACACCCTCACAAGGACATTAACCAAATTGAGGCAGTCCAGAGAAGGGCAACCAAAATGGTGCAGGGACTGCATCAGAAAACATATGAGGATAGATTAACAGAGCTCAATATGTATACCCAAGAGCAAAAGAGGAAGAGAGGTGATATGATCGAAACATTAAAACATCTTAAGGACATTAACATGGTGAAAGCGTCTAACATGTATTAATATAAGAAAAATAGCAGGACAAGAGGATACAGCATGAGATTAAAGGGAGGACAATTAAGGGGTAATGTGAGGAAGCTCTTTTTCACAGAAAGGGTGGTGGGTGCATGGAACGGCCTACCTCAGGAAGTGGTGGATATGAATACTGTTCAGGGCTTCAAACAGGCATGGGATAGGCATAAGGGAGCTATACAGGTGAGTACGAATAGATAGGCCATTGACAGAGTACAGGCCTATGGTACATTCATAAGCAAGAAAAAATGGGCAGACTGGATGGGCCTCGCGGTCCTTATCTGCCATCAACTTCTATGTTCCTATGTTCTATGTTTCTGCTACTGATGCATCCCAACGACGCATATCCCCAGCTCTGAACAAAGTCTATAGGCTCCTCACAGGTGATGCACGACTCACGTATACCTGCGACGTCTATGCTAAAACAAGCTGACTTCAGTTAAAAGACTACTAGCTAAAAAGATTAGTCTGGGACTCATGACTCCTGGGGTTCAAAACATTTTAAACCACTCCGGTATGCCTCGTCGGACTAGGGGTTCTATAAATGAGATCTTCCAGGTGCCTCACTGCTGTACTACCCAGGGACAAAGATCTTTTGCCTACTGAGCCCCACTATGATTAAACTCCCTCCCCTACAACATCTCCTCCATCCCCAATCTTGGCCCCTTCAAAAATAAACTTTGATAATACCTTACCTCTCACAGCACCTGTGACTGCTTCCAATTAGCAGCACCTCACAAACTATGTGCTCATATCATCACCTCCTCTAACACGCACAGCACTTATTTCTCCTGCCCCAGCTCATTAGCACTTGTTGCACTTCCTCCATTCACTCAGTCTCCACGTCCCTTCCTTCTCCCTCCTCTCTCATAACCATTATTCCCCCCACTATCTGCACATCCCTACCCCCCTTCCTCACTTGTTCTTCCACCTACCTCACCTCTCCCAACCAATCTCTCACTTACCTTCCGACAAGGCCCTGGCCGACTTACGTATTTTTCCCTCACTTCCACCCTTCCTGCTCTATTCCCTACTAACCTTTCCTGTCCTTCCACCTACCTCACCTCACTCCCCACTCTTTCAGTTGCTTGAAAAGGCCCTGGCTGAATTATGTGTTTCCCCCTCAGTTCCATCTCCTCTCTGCCCTATCCCCCTACCTAAAGCTACCAACTTTCCAGCGCCTAAAACTGGGACGGTCCATCCTGACCGTGACCCCCCCACCACCACTGTGTCACTCCAATAGCACCACCGCAGACAGCGCTGCGCACAATCAGTTACATTTTGCTGTTTGCTCTGGCCATGCCGCCCCACAGTAACACCGGTAGCAAACATCCAGATTAAAACAATTCATCATTCTGCAGCAGCAAGTTCCAAATCATGATGTACAGAAAGTTCATTAGAAGCAAGCCTGCGTTAAATTGTGATTGGACATTGAAGCTGCATGTATTGTTCCTCCTGACAGTCTCATCCAACCCGTTCACACTCATCTCATTTGCTGAGCAAACTTCACTTCAGTGACTCCCACCACCAGACCAGATTGTTTTCACACACTTCCCTACAGCTGATCAGGTTTGGGTACCATAGTTCCCTGCTGCCGGTCTCTTCTCTGTCTGGAGTCCCTTTAACCTGCCGGTAGACATCCACATGTGCTTGTTTGCACTACTACCCAGTCTAATCTAACAGGAAGGAACATGCTTTACTGTGCTGCCAAAGACATGCTTGCAGTGCAATACAGGCGCAGGGGCTGCAGCTACAAACTGCTGTCCAGCCTGGGCAGCGCCACAGAGGTGCTGAAATAACTGTCATTCACAGATTAGCAGTCAGCAGAAAAAGAAATGGGGACACAACTGGGACAAGTAAGCAAAAAAAGGGACAAAAGTGACATTTTGCAAAACTTGCGGGGACACTGGGACATGCTGCCTAAAACAGGGACTGTCCTGGGAAAATAGGGACTGTTGGTAGCTTTACCCCTACCAACCTTTCCTGTACCACTTGACTAGGCCCACTGGCTGATTATCTTGTTTTTTCTTATTTTATTTTGTTACTCTTCCTCTGTGTATGCATATTTATGCAATAGGTGTGGAATCAAAAGCAACTGCATAGAAACATAGAATTTGACGGCAGATAAGGACCGCTTGGCCCACCCAGTCTGCCCCTTTTCCTACCTAACAGATAAGCTGCAGATCCTAGTTAACCAACAGCTTACTTCCTCCTATCCCCCACTAGGACTGCCTTATGCCTGTCACATGCATGCTTGAATTCCCCCACTGTTCCTGACTCCACAACCTCCTCAGGGAGGCTGTTCCATGCATCCACAACCCTCTCTGTGAAAAAATACTTCCTCACATTACCTCTGAGCCGTCCGCCCTCTATCTTCAAATTGTGCCCCCTTGTTCTTGCACATCTCTTCTTCTGAAAGATGCCACCCTCTTGGACTTTGTTGATTCCTTTGAGGTACTTGAAAGTTTCTATCTTCTAGTAATCAGCCTAACCTCTATTCCTCCTGTTTCCCCATCCTAACTCCTATGCCCACCAAATAAATCTTATTACTGTTTTTGCAAATCTTCGTGAGCATGTTATTAGAGTCTTTAATTCAAAACATCTGAAATGTGGGAAACTAAATAATGGGTCCTGTCTAGGGGTGGCTAATGGTATTTGTGGGTGGTATAACATCTCAGGGGGTTGCACCAGGTAACAGCTAGCCCACGTTAAAGGTAAACTCTGAGTGGAGGCACTGCGCAATTGTTAGAACCAAATATAAGTTAACACAAACCCAAACCCCTCAGCCTATGTCCAATAGTAGGCAGGGCTTAATACTAGGCATAGCGCCGCCTAGCGGTTACACATGGGACCGAGTGAAAGGTTTAACAGATACTTAGGGTAGCAGTAGGGCAGGGGGAAAGGTAGGTGATGGCAACCCCCCTCCAACTAGACAATTGGTACCAGGATAGGATAATGTGTAACAGGGCAGACTATATAGACTGAACAGTCTTTCTGGCAACATTTTCTGTTTCCAAATGTAAAGACTACAACACAGAACTAGAATGATCAAACGTGGCCCAGACTATTGTCAGTTCAGCCCTGAATCTTTTTTTTTTTTTTGTTAGTCTTTGGTAACCATGTAAGGTCCACTAGGCACAAGTGGGTTAAGTGACTTGCTTAGAGTCACACAGTATGCAAGAGGAGGTTGAGAGAAATCAAATTCAGGTCTGGTCTGCTGATACTAACATACTAAAATGCCAGCAGAATAGGCATAACAGTCTTTCATGTCTGCTCATTTGGTCAGCCCCCACCCTGGGTGCTGACCTTGCTGTCCCCCTCGCCTTCTCTGGCTTCTTCCTTCCCAGTTCTGGATATTCTTGCTGCATTGGATTTTGCTTCCAGAACCCTTCCCCTGTACCTGTCCCATCCCCTCTTGAACCCCTCCACTGTCTCTGCCTCCACCAGCCCCTAGGCAGTGCATTCCATGGCTCCACCACCTTCTCAGTGAAGTAGCACCTCCTCCTTTCTCCACTGAATCTTCCCCCCTCCAGCTTCCACCCATGCCTCTAGTGGCCCCTCCTCCTTCCTTCGAAGCACCCTGACTGTTCCTCCCTATTTACCCTCTTCATGTACCTGAAGACCTCTATCATGTCCCCGGTCCCTTCTCTCTTCCAATGTGTACATATTTAGCTCTTGAGCCTCTCCTCATAGGTCCTGTCCCCAAGCCCCAAATCATTTTGGTTGCCCTCCTCTGGACCCTCTCCAGGAGGTTAATGTCCCTCTTTAAGTGTGGCCTCCAAAACTGCACGCAGTACTCAAGGTGCTGCCTCACCAAGCAGTTATACAGAGGGAGTATCACTTCCCTCCTTCTGGAGGTGATCCCCAGCGATGCATCCCAGCATCCTGTTGGCCTTGGCTGCTGCCCTCCTACAAGTCTCAGAGTTGTTCATCTTGACATCCACCACCACCCCCAGGCCCCTCAGCCATCGAGACTTGTAGCATTTCCCCCAGGGTGTACACTTGGCCTGGGTTTCTGCCCCAGGTGGAGTACCTTGCATTTCCCTGCATTGAACCTCAGCTTCCACTTTCTAGACCATCTTTCCAGAGCCTCCAGGTCCCCCTGTAGGGCCACCCTTCCCTCCTCCCCATCCACCACCGCCCCGTTTCGAGTCATCCGCAAAGAGACTCATTTCACTCCTGATTACTGTCCTTATGTCAGAGACGTAGGTGTTGAACAGAAGGGGCCCAAGGACTGATCCCTGTGGGACCCCACTAATGACCCTCCTTGGGGATGAGACTATCCCGCCAACTACGACCCTCTGGGTCCGGTCCTGGAGCCAACTGCCTATCCATCTGATGTATCAAGCTTGTTCACACCTTGTTCCTCTAACCTCTAGGCTATACTGGGATTACACCAGTAAAGTCCCCCCCTTTCCAGTACTGGGTTTTGCTACTTCTTGGAACACACCGCACTACGAATTACATGGCATCTACTACAAGGCTGGGCTCCCAGATCAGTCTGACATTTTCCCTTTAATTACATGGCAATTTTCCCATTCAGTTGAACTGCTTGGTTTTCCTGTACAGCTAACAAAATCCATTTATTTCCACATATGTGACAATCAAAGCTTTTTTGTTCACTTTTTTGACAAACAAATGTGAATAACTTTAAAACTAAAAATGATAACATAGTACTGTGAGCATGAAAAATGTTAAGGACAAATATATCTATAAAATGAGTAACATTTCATTTATAGATACCTTTTAAGTTTTTTTATAATTAGCAAAAAACAGCATAAAATCCAATTTTCTTTTCACTTTTTAGACAAACAAATGTAAATAACTTTAAAACTAAAAATGACAGCATGGTACTGTGAGCATGAAAAATGTTCAGCACAATGATATCTACAAAATAAGTGGCGTTTCATTAATAAATACATTTTTAGTTTGTTTATAATTAGAAAAAACAGCATAAAATTCAATTTTTGTTTCACTTTTTCAACAAACAAATGTGAATAACTTTAAAACAAAAAAGGTAACATGATACTGTGACCATGACATTTGTTCAGCAAGAAGTTCTCTACAAAATGAGTGGTGTTTCATTTAATAGCGACCACCATGCTATGTGGACGTACACTAGCAAAGTTAATCGAAAGTCCCAGAAATTATCATTTAAAAAAAGAAGATAAACAATCAAAACCAAATGTTCCTGCACTGATAAGAAACATCCCTATTGCATAAATGAAATATGCAATGGTGAGCTGTCAGATAAATGATTTATCTACACTTGTGCTGTTTGACCTCGGACACCTCACTCGTGGCTTGCGCCACTCGTGAGGTTACCTGAGGTCAAACAGCACTTGTGTAGATAAATCATTTATCTGACAGCTCACCATTGTATATCCCTTATGTCCTGGCATACATTGTACAATGCCAGTTAATGTTACCCATTTTGTATTTCTCATATACCATGCTTTATTGTACACCACCTGCTTTGTATAATCTCCTTGACGTGGAACCTATGTAAATGAGCCCCGGCTTAACAAATAAATGAAAAAATAAAATAAATAAAAATATTGGTTGCTAGCATGTCATTTAGTAATGCTGTGACTAATTCGAAAATTCACTGTGAAACAGCAGTCTGCTATGAAATGCATAACTCCTGTGTGCTTTTTGTACCTGTTTGTAATGTTTGGGGTGTTGTAAGCACTATCACATATTTTTCTACATTGTCACTTTAAGACAGTATTGATATATGAGAGATGGCTCACAGCATCCAGGACTCCTGAGGATGCTGTGCTGAGTAAGGAAACCAGTAGGGTCAGTTTGTGCCATAGTGATTGATGCCAGGAGATTGTCTACATGTACGATGGAGTTTCTGCACAATGCATTTGCACTTTTAAATAACTGAGTTGTGCTGTAGCTGGTGGTTTGGTGCGGGCCCCTTTTGTTCCCCGCTGATTATTTACCAAGCCTGAGCACAGATAGCTGTGGTGGAGCGACTCTCTGTGTACTAGCCTGTCCTATGTCAGTACTGTTCCCTGATTATTCGCGCTCCACGTGCTGAGGTTGATTGCATTTTAGGTTACACTTACCTGCACTGCAGTGGACAGTTACAGTTGAGCTCATCGTGGGCAAACTTGAACTCATACAGTTGGACACATTCACCTAGGCATGTGAGAGAGAGCAGAAAGTTACCAGAGACAGCAGGAGCTGGTATCTATTACTAGACGTAGGTAGTCACACATGCACACTATCTATGGGGCAAAGACCTTCGTGCATAGCCATATGCAAAACAGCCTCCTCCCCCACCGACTTATCTTTCTGGGATAGCTTTCCTAGGCTGCAGCAACTTGTGTTATATTTTTTTGGGGAATTTTGACCCATCATGATGGGTGGGAGGAACTAATGCACAACGATGTAAAGTGACCTACTCAGGGTCTTACCGTGCACCAGTGTCTGTGGTGGGATTTGATCCTATGACCTCCTGTATCACAGTTCAGTGCTCCAGTGAGCATGAGGGCAGTATGAGTTCTGTCATGCATCATATTGCATCCCTCACCCCAGGTCTGCAATCAGGCATTTTGTCAGGTAGCACCAATGAGCTGCTGACATCAAGTTTGACTATTGCAGTCACCCCCCCCCCCCAAGATGGAGTCCCAGCAGATCATCTGGGCAAAGGACATCAGCTTCTTAATTGGTTAGAACTACCAAAAGTCTTCAGTCTTTCCAACTTCAGCGAAATTGTAACATTCTCACTGTCCTGCTGAAACAGACCATAAGGGGCATCACTGCGCCAGGAAGACACGCCCAAAATAGTAGCATGATGCCATCAGTTTAGCCACCATAGTATGACCCAGCCAATCAGAGGCAACATGGGTAGTGGGCCCTTGAGAACTATCCAAGATGGGGTCTCAAAAAGAATAAAGCCCCCCCCGGGGAGGAGCATGAAGTATAAGTTGCAGACACTCTTGTGAGAGTACAGTGACAGGTTGGGGACATTCCCTATGTGTGTCGTTAGGTACGTTAATGTTCTAAGGCCCCCCTGCAAGCCTCAGAAGGGCTTTATGGGTACAGAGTGGATGCAAGAGTGATGACTGTTGTATACACCTTTAGGTACATTAAGAAATGTTTCCTACCCTACACATTTATTTATAAGTTTGAACAAAAATATACACACACCATCATAATGAAAAGCATCATGTGAAGTACATGCAAATCACCATGACATTGTAGGCTGGTTCAGCTTTAAGCAAGAATGCACGGTGCCGAAAGGCCTCTCATACAATTTGCAAATTTCAATGGGCAGGCTAGGTGGGCCAAACGATCCTTGTATGTTGTCAAAGTCTATGTTTCTATGTTTCAAAGGGTGCAAACAGAAAGACACACACATGTGTTTTGCCCTACCAGGACTCATCGGTATGCCTCATCTGTATCACACCCCATAGGAAATGAACCAGTCCTAAGTTGGTCTTACGAGTTAGGGCCATGGGAAGCCCCCAAAAAAACAGAAAAACAAGCTAAAAGATAAAGAACCTCAGTGCTTCACAAGGGTTACCCCAACAGGCATTTGCAATAAAGTCAACTTTTCAAAAACTATAAAATTACATATACTGCCATAATGCAAAGCATCATGGAATGTATATGCAAATCACCATAACATTTTTTGGGTAGTTCAGCTATAGGCAAGAATGCATGATGCTGAAAAGCCTCTCACACAATTTGCAAAGGGTTCAGACAGAAAGTCACAGACACATGTTTCGTCCTACCAGGACTTGTCAGTATGCCTTGTCTGTATTACACCCCAGGGGAAATTAACCAGCCCTAAGTTGGTCTTATGGGTTAAGGTCATAGTGAGCCACAAAAAAGCAAGCTGAACCAGCCTAAAATGTCATGGTGATTTGCATATACATCTCATGATGCTTTGCATTATGGTGGCATGTGTAATTTTGTAGTTCTTTGAAACTTGCTTTATTGCCGTGTTGGGGTAACCGTTGCCTCAATGCTTCCGCACCGAGGTTCATTGTCTTTAGCTTGCTTTTTTTGGGGGGGGGGGGTCTCACCATGATCCTAATCTGTAAGATTAACTTAGGGCTGGTTCATTTCCTCTGGGGTGTGATACAGATGAGGCACATTGATAAGTCCTGGTAGGACAAAACACGTGTTTGCATCTTTCTGTTTGCAAATTGTGTGAGAGGCCTTTCGGCACCCAACATTGCTGCTTAAAGCTGAACCAGTCTAAAATTTTATGATGATCTGTATTATGGTGGTATGTATAACTTTGCAGTTCTTTTAAGCTTGGCTTTATTGCCAATGCCCTTGTGGGTAACCCTTACCTTTGTTTTATATATGTAATGCCCCCCCCCCACAGTCTGGGGGCTTACCTTGTGTCCAACAGCTCCTATTTCTACTCCTCTTAGAGTGCCTCCTAAATCCTGCAGTTTTTTATTTTGCAGACCCAGTCCTTATGTACCCCTGGTGCCCCAAAACCAGTAGCCCAGTGTGCACATTTAGCCCATTCGGGCTCAGGAATGTTAGCCGCCTTTCCCCGCCACTTTTTTCAGCACCCCTGGTGCTGCGGAGATTGTGCATGCACAATGCAGCACCTGTGATCTCGAGTGGGAGAGTGTTCAGTGGTCTCAGTCCCCGTATGGCCAGAGTGTGGACCGGTGGCCCCGTCAAGGGCCATGAGAGCCTGTACTATAAATTAAATAAAGAGATCCATGAAGTATTAGAGATTGGGGCTCATGAATATTAATGAGCAGAGCTCCAATCATTATGAATATGCATCAGGGTCTGTATGCCCTCAGGGAACTGTGTCTTGGCGGCTGCTGAAAAAGAAAAGATAGATGTAAAATAATAATGCAGCTACTGTGTTGGGGGCATTTAAAGCAAATGCTTGAAAGGGGAAAGGTTTTGCAAATGTTTAAATAAATACTTTAAACTGGCTGCACCAGTATTGTTGGGACTCGGATAGACAGTCTGCCAGCTGTAAGGGGGGGGGGGGTTACAAAATATTGGCAGCAGCAGGCAAACAGACTGAGAAAACTGCAAAAGCTGGGCAGTGACTAAGAGGATACACAAGGGACTATTGAACTCTGGGGCATTTGGGCAAGTTAAATAATTATTCTGGCTGCACCAGGACTTTATTTGGGACTGTATTAATTCTGCTTAAGGGACTGTGTGTTCAGCAGCCATTACAGAGCAGCAACAGCTAATTGGAAAGCTGGGATTTTTAAACCGGAACTTGTGGGACTTTTGCCAAAGGCCATGGAAAACTTTCAGGTGCTTATGGGGAACTGCAGGGACCTAAACTCAGGCGCCAAAACAACAAACCAACTGTGCATCAAGGGAGGTTAATGAATAATACATTTTTGTGATTGACAAGCCTTCCAGCCAATCAGAGCCAAAGCAACCAATAGCCTCAGCCAAAAGGAGCCTCAGGAGAGCCCCACAGAATACAGTGTTTCAGCACATTTTTCAGATTCGAGCGGGGTGGGTGGGGTGGGAGCTCAGGCCCCCAGCAAACCCAACGGGCCAGGAGATCCAGTGTAAGGGGAGAGGGGCCTTGTTCCTCTTTGCCACTAAATAATTCAGTGTTAGTTTAAAGCAGAACCTGCTAGCCTGGGGGTTGCCAGAAAATGTCTTCCAGGGGCTAGCCAAACCCTTTCCACATTTGGGGAAAACGTGGGACTTGCAACTTGATGATAAGCCAGCTGTGAGAGAGCTGAACCTGCCTCAGTGGTGAGAGAACTGAAGACTTCAGGAACCTTAGATGATGGAAAACCATCCTGTGAGGATGCCTGAGTGAGTAATCTTGTACCCCCTGGTGCAACTAAAGAGAAAGCTTATTGGAGCCGCCAAGCCTTAAAGGCTTGTTAACTGTTTGGAAATGTTTGTTGTTCTACACCCTGCATCTGCTGCGTTTAATCATTGTCCAGCGCAGGTGGAACTGTATAAGTTAAGTGGCCACAGAGTGGTCCCAATTATATTAATGTGTTTGAATTGTATTTAAATTGCTTAGTGCCTACAGGACTGTAAGGGGAGTCCTCAGAACCGGGGCTCTGACTGACTTTGCTTGGGAGGTCCAGTATTTGTTTGTGTATTGTTGAGATGTCCCGTGGAAGTTGCAAACCCCAGCCATTGCCACATGGGACTGAGACATTGAAATTTGTCTTTGCAAGAACTGCAGTTCCTTGTTCTGTAAAATAAATAGTATTGTGAAAAGGGTATTGGATAGATATGGATTGTGGAGAACAGGGTCACCCTAGCTTTAGGGAGCAAGTACCCACCAAAAGAGTTAAAGTGGAAAGGGAACCACGGTGGCCACGCTGGGCCATGGTTGAAGAATGAAAGTATTAAATGTGCTGAATGCTGAAGAAAACGTAAATGTGCTGAATGTGCCAGGATTATAAATGTGCAGAATGTTGAAGAAAATGTAAATGTGCTGAATGTGCAGGATTATAAATGTGCTGAATGTTCAGGAAATGCAAACGTGTTAAATAAAATGTAACCGTCTGGTTACACCACAGGTGCTTTGAGCTTAGAAAAAGGAGCACCAACCTCAAAACGCAGGACCCCCCACACACACTCAAGGAAGTGTAAATAGTTCAAGTGTTTAATCTTTTTCAAGTCCAGCCTTAATCTTCTTAATTTAGCCGGCCAACGCACAGCTGCACCCTCCATCAGGCTTGCACCATTCTGAACTTGGGTTACTGGGTACCCAGATTAAGGTTGGGATTGCGGGGTCTCATCCCGAAAGTTGGGGACTAGCCCCAGTGTGGGTAAAATAAGGGTTTCCAGTGTCATCTGATTTATGCAGCCTAGTTAGATAGCCAGGGTGCTGGTTATTTGGAAAGGCTGGTAAGCTATGTGATTATCAAAATGCAACTTACTGTATCTACCCAGCTGGGGGGTTTCACCGGCACTAATCAAAACCCTCTGCTGTATTGTAAATAATGTACAGCATGACCTCTACTTCGTCTTCCCCATTCCTAAGCCCTTCCCCCTGTAAATAAACTGTTCATTGTTGTTTTTTGCAGATACCTGTGTCGTGAGCATATTATTAGGATCCAGTCAATAAACGGTAAACTGTATTACAATCTGGGGAAATGTGATCAGGTCATGTGTTGGGGTGGCTTATGGTTAATGGTGGGTAGGTACGACATCCCAGGGGGTTGTATCAGGTTCCATTCTAGCCCACTTAAAGCTAAACTCTGGGTGGAGGCACCGTAAAAATGTAACATCTTGGATAAGAACCAGTTTAAAATTAGATCTTGGGAACCCAGGCCCTCAACCTTGTTCAGGCCTGCAAGGCAGGGGTTGTAGCCCTTGGAGTAGCACCACCTAGGGGAGATATATATATATATATATATATTTATTTATTGAAATGTTTCACCAGGAAGGCACGCTGAACAACAGGCTGCTCGTCTTCCAGTGCGACCTAGGGGGTAGGGGAACATGAGGATTGTGTACAGAGATTTGATACAATAACATAAGGTTATGTTTGATTACATTTATGTAAAAGTGAGTAGACTGTACAGTGAACGATGAAATAGCAGAATACTGAGTTTTGAGCTAGATAGAAACAATGCTAACAGTTTTGAGCTAGATAGAAACTATGCTAACAGTTTTGAACTAGATAGATACAACAGCACAAAACTGACATTTAAATGCAAGCAGTAAGTGACTCATAACTGTGGCTAGACAATGACTGAATGGAATTCTAGTAGTTTGATCTAGGGCAAGCTAGTGAGGAGTAACACAGACAGTACAAGTTAGCTAAGGTATATCAGAAGTGCAAGTAGTCTACAAGTGCTGGCCATAAGGAGGGCTAAATAATGAAGAGGGGGGTGGTAAAAAGAGGGAGGGAGGGAGATGAGGATGGGAGGGGAGGTGAGAGGCATATTCAGTTTCAACCTTTACAGGATACTAAGAACCCTGCCAGGGGTCAATTCAGGGCAAGGATAGAGGTGAAGATAGGTGCTAGGTAGAGAGATGGGAATGAAGGAGGCAGAGAAAGGGGTGGATGGAAGGAGAATTGGGGAGTCGAAGGGCTTGACCAGTTCTGGCCCCTTCAGAGAAAGGGATGGATGGAAGGAGGGTTGGGGAGACAATGGGCTTGATCAGTTCTGGCCCTTCAGGATGCTGAGAATCCTGCCAGGGAATGGAGCAAGGCAAGGATAAAGGTGGCTTTAGAGCCAAGTAGTGGATGGAAGTAGGAAGGAGGTGGAGAAGGTAGTGGGGGGAGGTAAGGGTTTTCCAAGAGCTAGAACCCTAAGGGAGCCCAGAACCCTGTCAAGGGACAGGACAGGCAGTGGAGTAGGGGAGGAGGAGAGAGGTTTGCTGGGGTCTGACCCCTCCAGGGTGCTAAGAACCCTGCCTGCACAAGGCAGAGGTAGAGCACATTAGGAGGGAAGCAGGTTGTAGGCACTGAGGGGGTGTAGGCTTCGGGATGCTGGGAGCCCTGTGTGGGGTAAGGGGAAGCCAGAAGAGAGGGTAAAGGTCAGAGAGAAGAGAGGCCAAATCCCATAAGGACCCCTTCAGGATGCAGAGAAACCCTGCAAGGGGATTGGGATGGCAGAAGAGTTGGAGAGGAAACTTGAGTTGTGGGAGTAGGGAGATGGTAGGGACAAGCCCTGGTACAACTTCGGACGTTGAGTGTCACAGTAAGAGTGCAAGGGAAGGCCAGTATGGGAGGAAAAAGGGGGAAGAGAAGGAGTGCTGGTACTCAGGGGAGAGGGAGGTGAAGGAGCATCGGGGGGGCAGTGTGTGGATACTGGAAGGTGGGTAGGATTTGATAGAGGCTTATAGGAAGGAATTGAGGGGATCATAGCAGGAACAGCTAGGGTCTAGGTAGTTACTGAGGGCAGTGCTGATGGAGTGGTAGGAGGATGAGTGATGAATTTGAGGGGGGAGGGAATACCAATTTTTTGGGAGGCAGTGAGAGTAACCAGAATGGCCTATGAGGGTGGATCTGCAAGGACAGCCAGAGTGCGGGAGCCAGTAGATTTAAGTGAGTGAAGGGGGCTGTTATAAATTAGGAAGAGAGGAAGGAAAGGAGTTTTTCCAGCCAGTGTTTGGAGGTGAATTTAGTACAGTGAGAGAGTTGCCTGTTTGTAAGAGAGGGGAAAGATAGTGCACGATAAAGATCGCAGTGATGGGTGCGAGAGGGAGTATCAAGGGCAAAGTGGCAGAAGGAGTTGAAGAGGGTATCCTGCCTGGCCAGGGAGGACTAGGGAGTAGCAATGTAGACTACATCACAGTGTCAAAAATGGGTAGTATCATTTTCTGAACAAGTTCACACCTAGCCGTAGAAGGGATACAACTATGGTTCCTGAACAGGGCACCAAGCTTGGGGTGCAATTTTTTCTGGATGGCATCAATATGTCCAGAGAAGTTTAGGTGTTGGTCCAACCAAACACCTAGGTACCTGAAGGAGGATTTGTTCTCGAGTAAAGTCCTATCGAGGGTGTGGAAAGTGAGCAGAGAGGGAAGTATAAAGAGTCTGTGCCTTGTGCCAAAGGTCATTGAGACAGTCTTCTTGGCACTGAGGAAAGGTTGATGGTTAGCAGACCAGAGCTGAACCATATCAAAGCCTTGCTGCAGGCTGGATGTAACCTCAGCTGGACCTGGGCCAGATGCATACAGGATCGTATCATCAGTGTACATGTGTATGGTGGAGGAGTGGGAGCAGACAGAGGGAAGATTGTTTAGGAATATGGAGAATAGTAAGGGCCCTAGCACAGAGCCCTGGGAGACACCAGTGCTAATCGGAAAGGGGAGAGGAAATGACATCCACAATTTTAACTGATTGGGTTCTGCCAGTAAGATAGGCCTTGAACCAGCTAGTGGCAGAGGGAGACAGACCAGCTGCTGAAAGGGAGTCAAGGAGAAGGGATCAAGACAGTGTTGAAGACCATGGCAAGGTCGACAAAAATGGCTGAGGTGATTCGGCCATTGTCCATCCTGGTAAGGATGGAGTCAGTAAGCCATAGTAGAGAGGTGGTGGTGGAGTGTTTTTTCCCTGAATCCAGATTGGAAAGGGGCGAAGAAGGAGGTGTCAGATAAAAATGTGGTAAGCTGAGACAGGACAATGTGTTCTTGTAGTTCAGCTAGGGTAGGGAGGAAAGAGATGGGGCGATAGTTTACAGGGGATGAGGCGTCAACCCTTTTAGGAAGAGGGAGGACCACAGCGTGTTTCAATGGGGAGGGGACTGAGGTGGTTGAGAAAGATTTAGAATTAAAGAGAGGGGAAAGGCAATGGCTGGGTCTGAAAGAGAGAGGAGTTTTGGGTCGAGGCCATCAGGGGAGGCACCTTTTGAGGGGTTGGTGGTGAGGAGTTCTCTTAGAACATTATTTGGGGTTACTGTAGTGAAGGAGAAGGGGGAGTAGTGATATGGCAGGAGGGTAGCTCCGTTAGAGGGTGGAGAGGAGGAGGGGTAGGAAGGGAAGGACTTCAGTAGCTCGGTGGCACAGGAGGTATAACAGGAATTAAATTCCGTAGCTACAGCAGGCGGGTCGGCCATTAGGGAGCCATTTATTTTATGCACTGGGAGGGCGGGATCAGGTGGGGTAAAGAGGGCATGGACCACCGTCCAGAACTTGTAAGGGAAATTCATATTTGTGATGAAGGCTGTTTTAAAGTATTTGGACTTGGCTAGCCTTGTAGCCCTGGTACAAGCATTTCAGAGCTTGCAGTAGATTGTGAGGTCGATAGGAAGCTGGGTTGCTTTATGACACTTCCAGGCTCGATCTCTAGCTCTGAGGCAGGCCATAAGTTCAGGGGTAATCCATGGTTGGTGGTTACTCCTGACTCTAGTTTGTTTGAGTGGGAAAAAGGGTATTCCAATTCACAAGAAATATTTCTTTAAAGTAAAGAAGGGCCTCATCAACCAAGGAGAAGGAAGTTATGGGGACCAGTCAGAAAGGGCAAGGTTGCTCAGGAGAGGTTTGAGATCAAGGGATTTGATAGAGCATAGCTGCAGGTTTTTTTTGTCGTGATTTAGGTCTGTGGACTTTCCTGACTATGAATATTGGGTTGTGGTCACTGAGAACATCAGGGAAGATGCCACAGGTAATGACTCGGTGGGGGTGGAAGGTAAGAGCCCAGTTGAGTAGGAAGAGTTGTTGTGTCTTGTGGTTTGGTCGGGTGAGTTCCAAGACCAGTTGGGAGAGGTTTAAGTCGCCAATTTCATTTCTTGTTTTGGTAGTTTTAGGTGACAATCAATTTAATTTGAAGTCACCTAGGATGAATAGTTCCCCAGAATGACAAAGGGATGTGATGAAGGTTTGGAGGTCTAGTGCGACTGAAGGCTGGACGTTTGGGTGGCAGTAAATGCTGGCTATGAAGATAGGGAGTGTGAAGAGCAGGGTCACATGAATAGCCAGAGCGTCATGGGTCACTGGATTGGAGGATAAGTAAATGATGGAATACTGGATAGAGCTAAGAACATATATGGTCACACTGCCACCCCTACCAGCGCAGTCTTGCCTTAGGAGGGAGTAGCCAGGAATGGAGACCAAGTGGTCTGGGATCGTGCTCTTTAGCCAAGTTTCTGTAATGATTAGAATGTCTGGATTTAGAGTGCTCACCATGGTTTGAAGGTGGTCAATGTTTTGCAGCAAACTATGGCTGTTTAGATGTAGGATCTTGAAGCCCCTTGGGAGGGATGAGAGAGGAGAGGAGAGGGTGCCAGTAGAGGAGGAAACACCAGAAGAGCAGGGGGCAGTTGGACCAGGGTTAGGGTGGATGTCCCCAACAGAAAGCAAGAGTAGAGCAAGGATGAGGAAGAGAAGCGTAGGAGATTTGGAAGGAGCTGGCAAGGAAGTCAGGAGTTTGGAGGAGAAGGAAGCGGAAGAGTGTGGGAACAGAAGATGGAGAACCGCAAAGAAAGTAGACACTGGTAGCAAAGCTGCATGACATGAGGAATAGTAGTAGAATGAGACCATAGCTCAAAAGGGGGAGGGAGTAATAGCAAAATTGTAAGTAGGGGACTGGAAATAGTAGCTGGGGGGTGGGAAAGTTATTTGGTATTGGCGAGTAGTGAGCAAGTGGTGGTAGTAAGGAGAGGGATATGAGTAGAACAAGGGGAAGAGGGGAGAGTACGCCTTCCTTGAACAGTCAGATGCCCTAACAAAACATCAACATGGCTTCAGGAAATCACACGGCACCGAATCTGCTCTACTGAAGGTCACCTCTGACATTTTTCATGCTATGGACCATAGCAATGCCACGGGAGCTGTCTTCATTGACCTCACAAAGGCATTTGACCTTGTTAACCATACCCTCTTAACCACAAAGTTACAGGCACTAAGTCTCGATTCCAACTCCCTCTCCTGGATCTCAAACTACCTACCAACTGCTTCTAGTGTGTAAAATGGGCTGGGACCCTCTCCCCTCTATCTCCAACCATGGACAGGGTCCCTCAAGGATCTATTCTTTGCCTCCTGTTTTTCTCCATCTTTATAAATGACCTGCTCCAAAATTGTGAGGAAGGATCAATTTAGCTGTACAGTGATGATGCCATCTTATATCACCATGGCATAGAAATGTCCTCCATTAGTGACAGCCTGGAGAATGACTTCCAGCAATTGGAAGGCTGGTTTAAAGAGAACCTGCTGGTTCTGAACACAAAGAAGACTAAATCCATATTGTACCGCCATACATCTTTTAACGTAACCTCCCAGCCTCCTTTGCTTATCAGGACATCCTCAGGCAAACCTCTCGAAGGTGTGGAATCCTTCAAATACCTCAGTTTGATGCTTGTCGAGTACTTATTCTTTGACACTCATGTTAACAACAGCGTCAAAGCTACTAATCTGAAACTCGGCCTCCTCCATCATATCTCCCCCTACCTTACTCCGTGTGTTCGGAAGATAATCTCCTCAGCTACCTTGCTCCCTGCCTTATTCTGTGGGGCACTCTTAATTCACTCTGCCAGGACCACCATCCTGGCCAAAATCAAACAGGCTTACTACAGGGTTGCTCGCTTCACCATAGCAGCTCCAGCTCGGGCACACCACTGCGATGTACTCAAAGCCCTAGGCTGGCCATTTTTTGAGCCTAAAATGGACTTCCCAGTACTTTGTACCACATTCAGACTAGCCCACCTCCCTCCCCCACCTATTCTCTCTGGGCTAATCACACAGAAAACCTTCTCCAGGACCCTTTGTCACTCTCACCTTCCACTGTTGACACTACCAAAAGTTCATCTAGCCATTGGCAGGTGATCTTTTACTTTCTCTACTCCTCAAAAATGGAATACCCTTCCACATAGTATACTCTTCTGTGCGTCTCTTCCCCTGTTTAAAAGAATATACAAGGAAACCTTCTTTCCGCCCCCAACCAGCAGTGGCAACTGTACCTAACATCCTCCTTATACCTCCTTACACCACTCATTAGTATCCTGTATCTCTACTTCCTCTCCTAGCCCTCTATCCTTAGCCCTTATGCCCTCCCTATCTCTCACCCCACCCTCTCTGGCTTTCCTACTGACCCCCCCCCACTCCCTCCTCCACTCGCTATCTGTCACACCCCTCTCCCTGCTTTCCTATCTTTCTACCAATACCTCCTCTCCCCTGCTTCCTCCCTTAACCATCCCTGCATTTCTATCTTTCTGCTGAATCCCCTCCCCTTCCCTACTTCCTCCTTTTAACCACCTATGTTACTTATTAAATATGTAAATTTCTAGAACCAATTCCATTATACACTATCTTTGGTGCATTAACGCACACTATGTACTGATTATATGATTTTTGCGTCCTCCTTTAACCATCTATGTTATTTTGTAAATATGTAAATTGCTAGAACTACTTCTGCTTTCACTACTTTTGGTGCATTAATGTACACCATGTACAGAATGTTTGATACTTTGTTGTCTGTGCAGAATTCCCCTGCATAATCTCAGTGATCTCCAGCCTCCACCACAGTCGTCTCAAGCCCTATCAAAGACTTATCAACCTTGGACCTCAACAAAGACTTACTAACCTGACCGCTGGACCCTGGACTCACCGGACTGCAGTCGAGGATACTATCTGCCAACCCATTAATCACCCCTGCAGCTTAATTTACTAATCATACTATTGTACTCATTCTGTGTATTGTTTTTACCAAATGTATAATGTGCCTAGCTGTGGAATAGTTTAATTCCCCAGGTCGCCCCTGAAAAAGGGACGTGCTTGTCTCAGTGGGCTCGCCCGGTTATCAAAATTCAAATAAATAAATAAACAACATTGTTCAGGAAGGCAGGAAATTTAGAAAACTACGGAATTAGGAGAAAGAAGGATTTACGAGCAGGGAGCACGGAGGAGGGGATCGGAGAGACGGAGGAGCGGAGCTGTGATTTAGACAGGGGACAGAAAGGAAATCAAGATTACTGTAATCGATGTAATGCCCTCTAGAGGTGGAACAGTATAACCTGATAAGGGGATAGTAGGTACTTAGTTATTCATAAGTAGATAGGTCACCTGACAACCTAGGGCTATAAATAAAAGTGTCCAGATAGGGTAGCAGGATGAGAATTAGTCTGGGATGCTGGCTAAAGAGGGTAGCATGGGTGACAGCTTCAGAGGGTCCAGTCACTCCACTAAGGGTCCAGAAGGGCTGTAGTTACTTGCTGACTTGGGCGGGTGATGGCTTTGGAGGTGCTGGTCATGCCACTAATGGATGTGTAGTCTGTTGGGATCCTGTAGGGCTTGGCCCACAGCGGAGCACCCGCTCAGGGGCTTTTTTGAGGAGAGATGAGAAAAAGCAGTGTAATTAGTAGCAGAAAGGCTGCACGGGGGTAAAGTCAGACAGAAGGCGTATATAACATATATATATATATATATATATATAGCTAGATATATGTATATGTGTTTATGTGTGTGTGTATGTATATTTAACAAATTCTTTGCTACTTCTGCTCTCCCAGACACTAGTTCCCCCTCACCCCCTTACACCCCTCGGCCCATCAGGTTGTGACAGACCAGCCCTCCATTTATCATTTCACCCCACTCACTTCTCTGAAAGTCTACTGTGCCCTTCTTACTCTAAACCCTTCTAAGTCAAGCCCTGATGGTCTCTCCCCAGGCTTCTCCTCTTTTCTGCTTTTGCCATCGCTGCCCTGCTTACTCATATCCTAAACCTTTCTCTCTCCTCCTCCATTGTTCCCAAGGCCTGGAAATCAGCTAGAGTCCTTCTCCTCCACAAAGGAGGGGACCCATCCCCCCCCTGGAAACTACAGGCCCATCTCCCTCCTCCCCTCCCTAGTTAAACTTCAAGAATCACTTATTCACTCAAGGCTATCTGACTTCCTTGCCAGATCCAATACTCTCTCTTACCCGTCCAGTCTGGCTTTAGGAAGCATCATGTGACTATATCTTCTCTTCTTCACGTCACTGACTCTGTACTCACTGCGATGGACAGAAGCCATATTACACCTGTGATTTTCATCGATCTTGCGAAAGCTTTTGATTCCATCTCCCACCCACTCCTACTACAAACTCTTGGCTTTGTCGGCCTCTCAGAGCCCGCTGTAAACTGCTTCTGATCCTATCTTCTCGACAGGGAACAAACAGTTCTGATTGGCAATGTTTTATCCTCCCCACTCCCTATACTCTCTGGCATCCTCCAAGGTTCCATCCTTGGTCTTATACTCTTCTCCCTATGTATTAATAATCTCCCCTCATTCTGTAGGGCAGCTGAATTTCACAGGTACGCTGACTACACTATTCTTTTCCTCTCAGGGCCCTCTCTCTCTCTCTAGCATACAGTCTCCCATTCAGGATGATTTTAACAGAATCCAGTCCTGGTTCAAGGACAATAAACTTAAACTTAATGTCAAAAAAGCAGCTGCCATGACCTTCAGCACCAGACAAAAGCTGTCCGCCCCTGCAGAAATGCACTTTCTCTGCCTTGGATGGTTTCATTCTTGAGAACGTGTCGGCTTTCAAGTACTTAGGGGTGATGTTGGACGAAAACCTAGATTTCTCCACCCATGTTGATGCCATTTGAGCCAAGCTTCGCCCCAAACTAGGTGCCCTTTTCCAACACAAAGCTAGCCTCCTTCTCCCTACTCACCGAGAGCTGGTCTCCAAAATGACACTACCAGCTTTTGACTATGCCTACCTGGTGTATGGAACTGCCTCTCAGACTTCACTCGGCAAACATGACATTCTCCTAAACTCCTTCTACTGTTTTGCCACTGCCTCTCCCCCTCTCATTCACCACTGTCTACTCTGTCCTCCCTTATCCCTTACTCACCTATCCCACAGGTAAATGGTTCACTGTGTTACTTTTTTTAAGTTCTTGTTTGGTTCCCTTCACTCCTACCTCTCCTCCTGACTCTCCCAAGCTGCATCTCCTAACTACTCCCTTCATCACAGAGACTCTCGCTCCTGTTCCATCCCTCTCCCTCACTCTGTCTCCGGACATTCAGCTTTTTCCTTCCACTTCCCTTCTCTCTAGAACAAACTACCCTTTGACCTCTGCTCATGTTCCTCCTTCTTCTCACTCAAGAGGCTCCTAAAACATCTTCCCTTCCAACCATGCTCCCAATGCCCCATCCCGTCCCGCCTTAATTATGTGTACCCTTGCAGTGCTGCATAGTAGAGCTTGCTGTTTAATCTGATTTGGGGGGCTTGTATCATCTAAACCCACACTTTTACAGTACTAAACTCTAGACTGTACTGGTTATTGTTGCTTTTGTGTGGTTTTTTTATTTGTAACTGGGTCTTGTAACCCTGACTCACGTGATGACCTTCTGTTCTATGCCTTTTTCATGCTGCCTCCGTACATTTCCCCCTTTGTTTCCCTTCCCCTGGGTTGCACCTGGAAATGAGCCTCATCTCATGGTGCTTTTCCTGGTTATCAACTTTTAAATAAATAAAATATAAAAATACATTATATGTATATTGTGACCGGGAGCTCCTGGCGCTCTTGAGGACCGATCTTTTCCTTAATCTATTGCAACAGTTCTTCAATTTCTAAGCCTAATCTATCCTTTACTATTTGTAAACCATAAGGTTGGCCACCTGTGGGCACCCCCTTCTCCCCCCCTTGACTATGCTACAGTATCCTCTTTCATTTTCCTTTTCCCTCTCAGGTCCATCTGTGGGCTTCCCAAACTGCTCCTGTGGCCTTGGCTCTCTCCAAGCAGGCCACACCTAACAGACCACCCGACTGACCCCCGGACAGATTCAGACAGCCCATCTGCAGGCTTCCCAAGCTGCTCCTGTGGCCTTGGCTCTCTCCGAGCAGGTCACAGCTAACAGACCACCCGACTGACCCCTGGACAGATTCAGACTGCCCATCTGTGGGCTTCCCAAGCTGCTCCTGTGGCCTTGGCTCTCTCCGAGCAGGCCACAGCTAACAGACCACCCGAGTGACCCCCGGACAGATTCAGCCGAGGAACTGCCACCCAGACTCCCAGCGCCTAAGCCACAGGATTCCTGGCTACCGGGCGGTCGACGCCCCTCTAGCCAATGCTCGAGACTGCAGACATGGACCCAAGGTCCTACAAGGTACGGCAACTGCTGCAACCAACCGAATTGAGAGCGCCCCCTCAGACCACACTCTGATTGGTCCCTGGCGGAAGCCGGCTTCTGCTCTTTGATTTTAAACCCTAAAATGTTTATTTTGGGACAAATGTTAAAAAGTCAAGTGTTAACCCAGTCTGTAATTGATAGGACTTGAATTGTGGTTTGGGAAAGAAATCTAGTGTCTACAGCCCTTTCCCTGCATACATGCACTGGCCCTAGACACTTTTGGGTGCCAAAGTAATACACGTCCTTTTGTTCTGCAAATTTTGGACTCCCCGCTGTTCTGTCTAACCCTTTCTGTGAATCCCCTTTATTAACCTTCACTCTCCTTCTCTCTCTCAGCCGAGGAACTGTCGCCCAGGCTCCCAGCTCTTAAGCCGTGGGATTCCCGGCTACTAGGTGGTCGGTGCCCCTCTAGCCGATGCTCGAGACCGCAGACATGGACCCAAGGCCCTACAAGGTACGGCAACTGCCGCAACTTTTTCAACCGCCCCACCTCCGCTGATTATTAATACAGTACCTCCTGCCAAAACATTAGTCCACGTCCCGTGGTGCAGTGCCCCACCAATAGAGACTTAGCTCGTAATCCCATTCTTCTCTGTCCAGCCTACGGAATCCAACTCTCAGGGCCTCACCTTACTAAAACACATAGGCTCTCCTTGGCTGTGCCTTCACCACTAAATATTTTTAATGCTATCAAATTTGGGTCGACCTGGACCGGAAAGCTACTGATAAGCTGCATTAATCCAGCAACCCCACTGACCCCTGGGCTAATTGAGTGACTCCTTTTTTGAGGTACCATCATGTCGGGCCCTATATGGCTCCTTATACTGCCCCTCCTTCTGCTGATACCAGCTGCCCAGCATTGGACACCTGAACTACCATCATGTTTGGTCTACAACGGCACCTTGTGCTGTATACCACATGGCAACTTATCCTTTAATTGCCTCCGTGATTCCAAATACCAATACCTCGAACCCTGCTCTTGGACCACACATACCAGTAGTACATGCAACACTCCCCCACCACAAGGCCCACCTCCCACCATGCAGACTTCTATCTCCTCCCCACCTATTGTGGTAGGGGTACTAGCTCTTGCTACAACAGATCAGCTCTTCTGTGGTGGCTACTTTCCAGTCCCTAAAAACATTAGATCTACTAGACGGAAGAAAGGCAGGAATTTCAAGCTTATAATTAGCGCTCTTAGAAAAATCCTACTTATCCTCCTGCTATGTTCAGGCAATGTAGAACTCAACCCTGGCCCCCCAGAAGCTATTGCTTCACCAGCAGAACTAGCAAATTTAAAAGGAATAAGCTTCTTGCCTATTAACGTATGTAGCCTCCTTAAAAAGATAACCTTAATACAAACCTGGGTAAATCATACCTCTCCTGACATACTTGTGATTTCCAAACTTGGCTTAGACCCAGCACCACTGATAGAGAAGTAAACATACCCAACTATGCCTTGTTCAGAGCTGACAGGCATGCCAGAGGAGGAGGGGTAGCTATCTGCGTTAAAGACAAATTTTCTGCCTTCTGCTTATCCTCAGCATCTGTCGCCAGCAAATTCAAATGCCTAATTCTCAAAGTAGAAATTACACAGACTACTGCACTCTGTGTAATAGGATGCTACAGACCACTGTCTGCTGGCCTACAGCTTGTGTCATATCTAAGTGACAAGTTGGGACAGGGGCTGCCAAAAACTATTATTTTAGGAGACCTCAACTTTGACTGGCTCTCTAACACAGCTGCCCCCCCTTGCATCCTTCTGTGATGAACATGGGCTGACACAACTTATTACTGAACCAACACACCCAAATGTGAAGAACCCCAGTAAAAGTACACTTTTGGATGTACTAATGGTGAGCAAACCTCATCTCTTCTCCCATGCTGATGTCTTCTTCTCAGATGCCAGCGACCATTGTTTTATTGCGGGAGTAAGATCCACCAACAACCCAGCACCCATCAGCAAGTTCTCTATGGAGAGATCCAGGTGCAACCTCAATGAACATGCCTACCTAAATGAGCTTAAGTACTCCCCTGAGTGGCAAGATTTCTACCTGGGCAAAGACGATCGTCAGCTTACAATATCTTCCACAACATTCTATCAAGGGCCCTTAATAAGTATGCTCCCTGATTAAAGTTCGAACTAGGACCAAAACCTGTAAATGGTTCACCCCTCAGATCAAGTCCTTGCTTCTAGAAAGAGATAAGCTCTGGAAAAAAGCACGCAGACTGAACACTGCAGAGGACTGGAACCAGTTCAGGAGACTACGAAATTTATGTACCAAACAATCAGAGAATCGAAGGCCACCTTCTTCAAATCCGAACTCGACTCTGGCACAAAGAGCTCAATCAACCTCTGGAACACAATCAATGATCTGCTAGGCCACTCCCCAAGAAATTCACTCCTGACCAAGATTACCTCTGGCAACTTGACTATAACTGAAAAGATGGATATACTTGACGCATTCAATAACCACTTTGCTACTGCAGGCATGGCATTTGATAACTCCCCTGCAAACATACTTCGCTCCCAGACTGCCAGCTAACTGCCTGAAACTCCAATAGTTTCGCCGCCTTTCTCTTCAACCTGCCCCACTGAAAGAGGTAGAGGACCTCTTGCTTCAGTTGATACTAGAAAAGTGCTGGGGCCGACATCCTTGACCCTTACTTCCTAAAAATTGCCTACCACATACTAGCAATACCCGACACCTACCTTTTTAACTTATTCCTGTCTCAGGGCACCTTACCACCTATATGGAAGACAGCAAATGTCATACCACTGCTCAAATCAGGTGACCCTGGCAATCTCAATAACTACAGGCCAATTTCTCTCCTTCTGGTCCCGTCGAAGCTCCTAGAGAAAACTGTAAACGTACAGCTGAGGACTCACCTTGAGTCTAGGGAACTGCTAAATTCTATGCAGTCCAGATTCAGAGCTAAACATAGCACTATCTCAGCCCTCGCCAAAGTTACTAACGACTGGCAGCATAATCTTGAGAGCAAAAACTTTATTTGTGCTGTTTTCCTTGATATAAGCAAGGCTTTTGACACCATCAACCATAGTCTGCTCCTCTCCTCCCTTCAAACCATAGGTATGGACCCCTCCTCTCTGTGTTGGTTTACTGACTATCTTACAGGGCACCTTCAACAAGTTAAAGCTGAAGGAGGCCTGTCCCCCTTAAAAACTCTGCAAAGAGAGGTACCTCAAGGTTCTATATTAAGGCCCTTACTTTTTACAATCTACATTAATGACATTGACTACTGTATAAAAGAAGCCAACATCCATTTGTTTGCAGATGATACAGTTCTCTACATGAGTTGCCCAACACCTGAAGCTGCCTGCAATGACCTACAGTCAGAATTCAACCTTTTGCAAAGCCAACTCCTCCAAAAAAAGTTACTCCTTAATGACAAAAAAACTAAAGCGATGGTCCTCTCCCCTTTTACCCGTACAGCTAACCCTGTGGGACAGTTCCCAAATTACCACAGTTCTAGGTGAAAAACTAGAATTTGTTACAAAATTCAAGTATCTGGGAGTTTGGATAGACCAAAGACTTTCCTTCATTGAACATATTGAGGACTTGCTAAAACGACTTCGGCAAAGGCTTGGATTGTTTTTCAGAATCAACCAATTTCTCACCAGAGATGCCAAGAAACAACTGGTCCAATCCATTTTCCTATCATTGGTTGATTACGCTAACTTCCTCTACAGCCAATGTCCCAACTCTTACATGGCTAAACTGTACACACTCTACCATCGAGCACTGAGGTTTATTACGGGACTCCCCTTCGACATGCATCACTGCACCCTATATGTGACAGTGGGGTGGACATCATTAAAGTTCAGGCGCCACAGAAACGCTGCTCTCTGGACCTATAGAGCCATCTCTAATAAGCTGCCTTACTATATCTCCTGCTGTCTTCCCCTGAGTATAATTGGGAAATACACGTTAAGAAGTTACTCAACTATTACACTTAAAGTACCCAAAGCAAAATCCCGCTTCGGCAGGGCAGCCATAAGCTTCGTGCTACCTACCTTATGGAACGATCTACAAAAAGCCCTCAAATTAAGCACTCTAATCGGTATAAATGCCTTCAAGACACTTTATTTCCATACAATCAGAGAAGTATGCAACTAACTGCTTCACCCACTCAGACCCAGTACCAGTGTCTGCACTGGTATATAGCCACGCCTAGACCCAATTTTTAGTACTGACCCCACAGCTTGCTCCTCACCAGCCTAATTGTTCTCTCTCTTTCTCTGTTATCCCCCTGCCTTATCAACACTAGGCCCGTCCATCCCCTTATTCTTCCTTTCCCAACCTCGGATAGGAGCTCACTACCCTGGGTTGTGACATCCTACCATGCCCCGTACTTTATAGCATTCAATCCCGGGGCTCACACATACTCCTTTTCTCCATCCACCTTCTCTACATCCCATTTTACCAGCTCCTTTCTGTGCACCATGCCCTCCTAGCCTTTCTCCCCCTACCTCCCTCCTTTCCCCCCTACCTTCACCTCTACCTGGTGTATATTTTTATTTTTTTCTTCCGTTACTTCCTCCTGCAACCTCAGATAACCTACTTTATCTTCCTATAGACAGTTCTATGTATGTAAATACCATGTAATCTGTACAATATCTGTATAATTCTATGTACATATGAACTTCTTTTTCTTCCTCTCTGTAAAGAGTATTATCTGTATTGCCTTGTAAATACCTGTGTTGACCTGTATATACAATTGTTCATGCTCCACCCAGGTCCATCTTGCAAATGAGCTTCTGCTCAACGATGAACGCCAGGTTAAATAAAGACTTGATTGATTGATTGAGGTCCTCGTACAGGGAGGTTATTGTGATGGCCTCCAAGTGGACGTGAAACAGATTGTGTTTATTGTTGTTGGATTTAGTATGTAATAGCACTATGTCGTAAAACACCTTAATGAATATACCTTATGTTTATGAAACCTGTAAATGTTGAAAATACCGTGGCAGTTGGTGTGCTGATGATGGTAAAAAGTACTAGGTGACTATTATAAAAATTAAGCTAGTGGTGTAATTTAAAATGCATGTATATTGTTGTAAACTTAAGTAAGAAACGTCATGATGATTTGCATATATCCCATGATGCATTGCATTATGGAAGTATGTATGGTGTTGTATTGCTTTGAAACTTGATTTGCTGCCAATTCCCTTTGGGGTAGACCTTCTTTCATGATTCTGCATTGAGGTTCTTTGTCTATAGCTTGTTTTTTTTTTTTTCTTTTTGGGCCCCCACTACCCAAGCAAATGGGGCCTGCATAGGGGTAGTAGCTACATCTCAACTAGTAGATGGGATCAGAGATCAGTGTCAGTAGATGCTGGCTAAGTGCAGAGACAGGTCATTTCTAGTCTGTTATTGCAAACTGATGTACTGAAGAAGAAATATGCCATTGCAGAAGGTTATTTCTTGTATTTTGAATAAACATCACACAGAGATTGTGTGTTGAACCTAAAGTTCGGTGTCTGGTCCATCTGTTATCCCACAACCCCTCCACACTATTATATATATATATATATATATATATATATATATATATATATATTTATACACACACACACACACACACACTTGCTACCAAGCTGCTATATCCCACAGTGTTGCATTCTGGGAATCTACTTTGACTTGTGTGGGGACTTCCAACTGTTAAACCTCTGGCTAGCCATATTCTACACCCCACTCCCATGCACCATCCTTATAGCCCCTCAGGCCTTTGCAGGCCTTCCAGTGCCATGCAGAAGGGAGGGTTTTGTTGCATAATGCAGCAGGAGACTAGATCAGGCAAGGATGAGGTTGCGTAAAGGTTTAGGCCTTTCCATGCTGGTGGGGGGGGGGGTCCCTGAGCTCTTGTAATGGCCTGTATTTGTTGTTATGTCCTCTTAATGGCACTCTTGTGGTTGAAAGTGTGATCCGTAATGCATTCTGAGGGTGTAAGAAATGAAAGATGAAGTTAAGCAGCTCCGGCACTCTAGAAATGCCACATGAGAACATTCTCACAACCGTTAGCGTGAGGACAGATTTACTGTAATTTAGATTGAGGACCAACCATAAAAAAAACCTTTTTTTAATCACATCAACTGTGACACTTTTCATAATTACTGTGCATGACACACACTTTGCAGAACAAGAATGTCTCAGGTACAGTGAAATGGAGTGCTCTGATTGGTCAAGGAGCACTCCCTCACTCATTAATTTAGAATATAGGGCCCTTAGTCTGACCTCGTGCCCAGTGAAGCCCAACAGGCACGTCTTCATTTTCACAGACACCTACCCTGGGAACGATTTATGTGGGATGTCCCTTGTGGTTTGGGCCTCTCTGAAATGAAAGGCAAGTGGAAAGAAACATACTTTTAGTTTTTAAACTAGAACATATAAAACTAAACAGAAGCCTTTTGTATGTAAAGATGTAGGTTACGATGCTTCCAAGTTCCATCTGTTTTTATGCACTTATGATTTTTCACCCTCTGGCTATGCAAATACAGTACTGACTTGTGGATATTCAATCAGCATTTGTACTTGGGCCAACACATCCTTAGGTATTTGTTATTTGGTCAAACACTGACAATGAAAACAAGTAAAAAAATGTCTGGGCTTCACCAGGTAGCCAGGAAAAGTGCCATCATCCTTTCCCCATTTCCGTGGTCCTCTTGCAGCAAATAAAGAACTCTGTGGCACCTGACAGTCTTCATGTGGCCAGGCGCCCTCTTTCCCAACCAACTTACCTCCCTAGCCTAGCCCCTCTGGGCTCTTCATGGTCCCAAAACTAACAATATCTACTAGTGCACTTCTGACCCATCAGTCCATGCGGGGGGGGGGGTGCAATATTGTTAAAATGTGGCACTTTGCTGCTTCCTCCTTTCCTTCAGCCTGACATGTCTTTAAGGACACATCCCCCCATCTGATTCCTTTTAAGCCACTTAAGGGCCCCAAAATTCAAGCCAAGCTATTGTGCCCCCAGTCCACTTCCTATGATGTGTGTGTGTGCACGTGTGCATACATGCCAACGAGCCTAAAGACATGAAGACATGAACATGAAGGTCCCAATACCAGGGAGAAGAATGGACATAGGACTGGGGGGATTTAGTACCTTGGAGGAACAATAGGTTTCAGGGATTATAGAGAATATGGGCAGACTGGATCGACCTCTGGTCTTTTTCTGCCGTCATGGTCTATGTTTCTATGTGTGTGTAATACATTCCGTTCCCAGCTGCTTAGTCAGTCCTCCTCCCCTCACAGCAGCACTCAACTGGCAGCTGTCAGATATGGTGCTAATCAACTGACCATGGTGCAGGATCGGGGCTCAGTCTGCCTAGCATCATTCGATGACACTAAACATACTGTCATAGAGGACTGCGAAGAAGCTCATTAATGTATAACATTTATCCTAGGGGGTCAGAGTTCAGCATGGGACTAGCCTCGGACACTTGGGAAGGGACAGAGGGGAATTTCTCTTATCCAGTTTCCACCCCCAACTCTCCCGACAACACCACCAGCCCCATCACTAACCTTCTCATAGACTCTGTTTATGCACCACTTAGCCTGGCCCACAATAGCTGTAGGTGGCCTGACATGTCGGTCATCTGTGGGGTGGGGGGCCTTTTCCTCCAGCTCTTGGTTTTCCTCTTGGGGTGCCGGCATACAATGAGTTGCGCATGTGTGCTTGGCATCTGTTGGCTCGGCTGCCCCCTCCCCTTCCATGTGCTCCCACTCTGCTGCCACCCGACTTCCAGCAGGGGGCAGTCAAACAGTAGGATGCAGTATCCCCCTCCCACGAGGGAGGACAGCTGTCCTTGTGATGCTTGATTCTCCCTTTCTGGCCAGCTCCCAATTGACTCGAGTCTGTTCTTGAACCCGGCTCAACAGCATAGTGGGTGGTAGTGCTACCACGTTGCTACTGGATTTTTACTTCTTTTTTAACTTCTTTCATTTATTAAAGCAGCAGTGACATGAATTTGTTTTTCAAAAAGCTAGTCACAGCTACAGTTAGTAAAAATATTAGCATACCTGTCAAGCTACTTTTCTAGCTACCATCTATGCTGCGTGCCATGTGGGCTATTCTCAAAGAGATACGCATGATGCAAGGCGCCTGCATCAAACAAGAATGACACAAGTAGCACCTTATGCCAACAGTTGCACCCTGCAGGATTCTCAAAAGCACCCTGCGACAAATGCAGGCAGCTAGTGCCAAAGGGGGCTTGTGCCAAAAAATGGACTGCGGCATGGCGCAAGGTGGATTTGCCGCAGACGCAGGGGTCGATTCTCAAAGGTTAGCTGCCACATCCCCTACAATCGTATTCTCAAAACACTGCCATTGGACAACCATCAAAGTACATTTACACCAGTCAGAGGCTGGTGTTTATTTTATTTATTTTCAATTCGGAGAAAAACCTTTGAGCGACAGCTTTTTTACAAAGGTTCCATGTCAAGTAAGCAAATACAGACGTTTCAGACAACAATGTCAATTAAACCAGTAACAGTTACAACAGAAATCTGTGCAAAAAACAGAACAACATGCAACATCAGCTGAGGCATTGCACAGCCAGACATAAATAACAGAAATATAGTTAATATACACAAAATAACTGTGCTATGTTACTTCATAGTCTGGCGGGGCAAGAGCTATGTTCCAGTGGGACAGATAAGTAGGGGAAGTAGAGTAGATACTAAGGTAGCAGCCATCAGAAGAGGCCTTGTCAAAAGAAGAAGAGTGGTGGGGGTTGGGATGGGGAGGCAAGAGTGACCTGGGGGTGGGTGTGAAGGGGTAGAAAGGGGGGTGCTTGGGAACAGGTTGGGGGACTGGGGAGGAGGGAGTGGGGGGGACGGGGGACTGGGAGTGTAAGTGTACTTTGGCGTCCTCTGGATGTTGTGCCAATGTGCTGCCAGACCATCCGCCATAGAACATGCAGCCCCCAATCCCCAATATCATTATTAAGTTAGCCCTGGTGGCCTAGCGGCACTCCCAGACCTGATCCCTGTAAATATTAAATAACAAGCACCAATATCATTATTAGTTGAGTCCTACTGGGTTAGTGAACCCCCCCACCCCTCATGTTGCTGAATGAAGTAATCACTGGTGGTCAAGTGGACTGCCGAGCCCGATCCCCAATTACATGTATCCCAACATACCTGGTGGTCTAGTGGACCCCCACCTGACAGTGCTCGAACCACCCCCACTCCCTCCCGACCCATAACCGGCTGCTACTGGCACAGCCCACCTCTCACTACCGTGGCCAGCTGCAGACTGAGCTCTGTATGAGCACATACAGTATACAGTACGCGGTCAGTGAATGACAGCTGTCATTCACTGAGTGCATACTATATACAGTACCATCTCACACAGAGCTCTGTAGGTGGCTGGCCGCGGTGGTGAGAAGTGGGCTGTGCCAGTCGCCGGCTGGGTTCAGGTCGGGAGGGAGTGGGGGTGGTAGAGCACTGCTGGGTGGAGGAGGGCCACTAGACCACCAGGTATGTTGGGGATACATGTAATGGGGGATTTGCTCAGGGATTCACTTGACCATCAATGATTACTTCATTCAGCAACACGAGGGGGAATCGGGGTGGAGGGATTCACTAGCCCAGCAGGGCTCATCTAATAATGATATCAGGGCTTCATATTTAATATTGCTGATCAGGTTCAAAGGTGTACTAGCTTACTAGGGCTGTTATTTAATATTTGTGGGGATCAGGTCTAGGGGGTGCCTCTGCCACCAGGGCTAATTTAATAATGACATCAGGATCGGGCGGGGGCTGATAGCCCACCAGGGTTTTCATTACAATTTTGGGGATCAGGGCTGGGGGGCACTTGCATCATTAGACTTTGCACTGCTGCAGACTTGTGATAACCTGTCTAAGTGCGCTCTATGTTTGGCGCACCGCTAGGGCTGCTGCAAGCCACGGGACTTAGCCACCGGGACCCTGTCCGATAGAGAATCGGGTGCAAGGTCTTTGCCACACTGGCAATCGGTGCAAGTCGCCTTTGGTGTGACTTGCGCTGCACCTTTGAGAATTGACCCCAATGAGTTTTTTTTCTCATCCCTAACCCTTGCCAGGGCTACAATGTTACATCTTCTAAGCCAATTGTGGAGCCCATATTTTTCTCTTGAGAAAAAATCAAATCAAAAATATTTATAAAACATTCAAATTTTGGTGGAACTAGAAGATTTTACCAACAAATAAAACTGGAAGATGCCTGGAATCTTTTACAGTGAAAAAAAAAGATAGGGTCATATGTTTTCACCCAGTTTCATTACACTACTACTTTATTTACTGATTACAAAAACCTTTGTAACCCCAAGGTGGCACTACCCCAAGAGCTACTACCCCTTCCTGCTTGGTTAGTTGCAGGTTAAGGGGCCTGGGTAATGAAACGAGTGCCTCTACCCAGAGGTCAGGGTTGGTAGTGGTCAAGCTAACCTGGGCACAGCCCTCCGGGACACTGTAATCCCCCCTCTTTCCCTTCTAATGGCCTAAACACTGTACATTAATCACTTTCATAATACCCCTAGTACACCATACAAGTACCCACACTGTTTGCACTTACCACCAGGGGTGGTTCCTCTGGCTTGATCCTGGGGACCCCCTGTAAAACAAGGTTAAGCACAGCAAATAGCAACAGTATAATACTTTTGGCACAAACTGGAACCACAGTCAGGTTAAATGCAAACAAAGTTAAATCTGATTTATTCAGGGGACTTGAACAAGGGAGGGGCGTAATCAGGTTGATTTGCTTAAAATCTATATTAATCAGACAGTTATGCATGCAGTTCAGAGTCCCTACACAGTCACACACTCTGGGTACCCAGGTAGGAAAACGGTGGGCTAGCCAGGAACGTTGCAACTGGTTGGGGCCCTGTGATGGAAGAAAGCAACATGCACAACACACACTATTTGTAATCCAGAGCCGGAGGGCTCAGTTTGTGAAAGAAAAGGCAACAAGACAATCAGATGAAAACACTTTTAGATTTAGCTGTTGTTGCATGGAGCTACCCTGATGTGTACTCACAATACCCAATACTGGACACAGGCAGGATGAAATCGAGACTGCAGGCTGTTGAGCTGGAGTGCCCGGGGAAGCAGGGCTCACACGAATTACCGAGGCGTCATTCCTATTCAAGGCGTTGAGCAGGGGGCTGATTCCCAGGCCGGTCTCTCATCGACGACTTTCTCTGCATAGCAGGTATTCTGGCTGGGCAGGTGTAGCAGGGCTCAGGCAAACGGCAATGGATAAAGATTCAGTCCGTGGAGCTGGATACAGCCTCTAGCAAGCAAAACACAGTTCAGACACACAGTGGGGAACCAAATCACGACCCACTATAAGCACACAGCACATTCACATGTAAGGAAATTCCACTGTACCAGGCAAATGGCTCTCCGGTCCCAATTACAGAGTCTCTGCACAATCTGGGAGTTCAGCAGTAGCTGGAAGTCCTGACAGGCCGATTGCATTCAGCATATCTTCGGTCTTCTCCAGGTTAAACTCTGGTCACAATTCAGTGGCTTAATTCGCTCTCCAAATTCGGATTCAGTTTGAAAAAAGCACAAGTTCCCTCTCAGGAACAGCAGGCAAGCATGTAGGCCTAAGTTAGGCCTTTCCACAGTTGTCCTATGCGAATCCACTATCGATTGCTGTTCGAACTATCTCAAGCTGTTACTTCTTCACTTCCCAACTCAGATCTAACTGAAACTGCAAGCAGTGTGGGACTTTCCTCAAGATCCAAAAGGTTCGGTTGGCTGATCTGTCTGTCAGTCACAACAAGGTCTCCCCCTTCCGGTTATTTTAGGCGCCAAAAGCCCAAAACTACAATTCCTGAAGTTTTGGCCCCACCAAGCCCCAGTAGGCAGGCTCCCTTTTAGAGTCCCAAATGTACTGACTGGCCCATTCTGACAGTCCAGGACCAAGATGATGGAAACAAACAGAATTGTCCATGCTGCAAAGAAGGCAGGTTAGAACAAACTGCAATATTATTACTACTGTAACAAATGATCAGCAAACAAGTACATCTTCTAACAGAGCTCTCTCTCAGATTAATTATGAATTAATTATAACTGCAATCCAGGCAGCTCTTAAAGAGACAGCACACAGAGGCTATACAGGCACTCTCTGGCAATACATTTAAACTTTTAAAACGCAGGACACCAGCCTGGCAGTGAGCATTCAGGCGAGCTCGAGGAATACTTTTTGGGAACCCCCATTTGTAGGGGGGGTTACACCTTGACTAGTGGAAAATGCTTGTGTATGATCGTGAGTATTCTACTAGGGTATTTCAACATAAACTGGTTAGCATCGAGTGCCAGTGCCTATAAAGACTCCATCTCAGCTGCTAACCTCACGCAAATGGTAAACTCCCCTACTAGGATTAACTACAAGACTGGCACCAGTACCCTCTTGGATTGGGTCCTCACCACTCACCCCACAAGGATTTCTCGTACGACCGTTCTCCCAGACTCTCTCAGTGATCACTGCCCAGTCATGTGTGCATGGTCTAACAAATTCCTTAAGCCCTCTCCCAAAATTATCGCTGGCAGAGTCCTTCCTCGTGGAAAACTTCCACATCTCAAACAACACCTGCTTCTACAAGACTGGCTACCCATCTATGAAGCAACAGATGTTAACTTGGCTCTTGATCACTTCATCTCAATTTTCAACAAAGCCTGCGACCTCTTTGCCCCTGCTAAAAGGTGCAAAACAAAATCTCTCTCTAACCCATGGGTCACCGCGGCTCTTCTCTCACAGCTGAAACTAAGGGATCACCTCTGGGCAGCTGCCAGAGCCACTGGCAAACAACTGGAGAGTCAAAATTACAAACAAGCACGAAACGCCTGCACAAAAGCCATACTGCTAATGAAATCCACCTGTTACAAAGATGCTCTCACCAAAACATGGGGAAATAGTCATGCTTTCTGGGACAATATCAAGGATGTCACAGGGAAGCAGCCAAAAACCTCTCCGGCCATGTTAATGGTTGATGGATCCTCAACCCTTGACCCCAAGGTGATCGCAAACATCTATAACACGGCTTTTTCAGACCTTAGCGCTGTTCTACCCCATGACTTTTTTGAAAACAGGGCCTACTCCCCAAATACCTCAGCCCCTCAGTCTAACCATCCCCTCTTCTACTTCAGAGAGGTAAGGCTGAATGAAGCTTGCCGCTATATTACTGCAGCTATCTCTAAATCTAGATCTAGTAGCGACACCCTGGACCTTAAGCTTCTGTTGCTCACCTCGATGAGGTAATTCATCCATTAACAAAATCCTAAACCTCTCTCTCAGCTGTGGAAAATTCCGGACCTATGGAAACAACCACCGTGACACCCATCCATAAAAGTGGGGACAAGACGATTCACTCAAATTATTGCCCTATCTCCATACTGCCCCCACTCTCTAAGGGACTTGAGCGCATTGTGGCTGATCAACTTACCGACCACTTGGATAAATACAATATACCTTGTCCACAACAACACGGCTTCCAGAAAAGTCACAGCACCACCACAGCCCTTCTTGAGTTCACTGGAGCTTTGCACAAATCCCTTGACAACAGCCTTCTCACAGGGGCCGTTTTCGTCGACCTCTCCAAGGCCTTTGATACAGTACACCATGGATTATTAATACACCAACTACTGAATGCTGGGCTATCACCTGACTCTTCTCTCTGGTTTAAAAGCTACTTAGAAAACCGGTCACAGAGAGTAAAAATTACAGACGCTCTTTCTAACACCCTGCCTGTTCTCGGGTGTCCCACAGGGATCCATACTGGGACCCCTCCTTTAGCCTTTTTAAACTCCTCCTTACCACTGCTCTGAGCAGATCATACTATATGCTGATAATGCTGTTGTATTCTCCACTCACAAAGATCCTGCAACTCTTCAACACAACCTTCAACTTGGTTTCAGTTCTGTAGAGTCATGGTTTCTTAATCATAAACTGGTCCTCAATGACAAGAAAACCAAATCTATGCTCTTCTGCAGCTCTCATAACCCACACAAGCTACACCACTTGGCTATCTCCACCACCCAAGGGAACACACTAGATCAGGTGGTGTCCTTCAAATACTTAGGGATACAGCTTGACCCTAATCTCTCCTATGGACTTCATGTAGATAATGTAGTTAGAGCTGCTAATGCATGGCTTGGTCTCCTCTACAAACACAGACCACACCTCACGCCAGAAGCTTTGAAGGTTGCAGTCCTGAGCTCTGTGATCTCTGTAATAGACTATGGTCTCATGATTTATGGCTCGGCCACAACCACAACCCTTAGACGCCTCTCAATTGCCTTAAATAAAGCATGTCGGCTCATCACTGGTGCTCACTGTCTCACCCACACATGTGACCTGTACACTCAGACCGGCTGGCTCCAACTATCAAACCACATAAAGTTTCTCACCTGCTCCATGGTGAAAAAAAATCTACCTTGGCCTTGCACCTTCTGGGGTCTCAACTCTGTTACAACACCAAATTAACAAATGGTGCCTTAGGAGATCCATGCTACAGCTACTGAAAGTCCCCCACTGTCACACTTCACAGGGACAATGCTCTTTTGCTTATTGAGCGCCACTCTGGTTCAATGGCCTCAGACCAACCATCTCCTCCGTCCCAACTATTGGTATGTTTAAAACTAGGCTCCGGGACTATCTCACTACCAACAGCTCCTGTGACTGCCCAACTTAACCTTGTTTCTCCACTTCCCTTTCTGCTCTAGTTGTCCCCCCCCACTGGATTCTACCCTCACATCTTGGTATACCCAATGCTGCACTTTTCACCCTCTCGCCACCCTTCCTACATTCCTTCTCCCCTACCTCTTCTCTCCCTATGACTCTGGCACTTCTTATCTGTTGTCTATTTTCTCTGACAAATGCCGCTGGCTGCTTGTTACAATGCTACCCTTGAACTGTATTAATCTGTACTCTGTTTGCAATGTCCACATTGTTGTAATGCCTGTCTTGATGTTCCCCATAATTTGTATTTCTCTGACGTGGAACCTTTGTAAAAGAGCCATGGCTCAAAGATATTTGTAATCATAGACTTGATAAATAAATAATAAATAAGTATGGAGTATCCCATTATTCATGGAATTTGAAAATGATTTTTCATTTCTTGCACACCCCTATTCTAAACCTAGAATGGCTACAACACAACATACTGGATAGTGTGTAATACTGTTATTATATGTTGCTTTGCTGCACATGCCATGAATTACAGTATCAATATGAGTAGAGGTAATGTCACCCAATGTCAAAGGACATTCTACTTCCTGTCACATGGGAGGGGTGCGCTATACAATGCTTCTCACTCTGAATTTATGAAGAAGTGAACTCTGATGTGAGAGAGAGAATAGTAGACAGAGTTTCCATCAGCTAATATGGAGGCTGGGGAATTTTCTGCTTTTGAAGTCTTGCACCCTAGTAATGTACAGACATGGCATCATGGTGTTTCTTTAAATGCCAGACATTGCTCTGTGTTACACCTGCTCCTTCCCATAACAGCTCACAGCAGCTGTTTCCTTCTCTGCTGCCTCCTGCTTAAGGGTAGAGAGCGACAACGTAGTGAGTGGAGTGCTCCCTCTCTGAGGATGAAAGCACCCGAGCAGACCCTCAATTCAGCCTTACTAGCCTCTTCTCTTGCTACCCTGGATTTGGGGAATGGAGCTGAGTCGTAAGGGTAGCCCAGTATCCCAGACTGGCTCTTGGCCACTCAGTAGTCTTCTCTCTTCTGCCGGTTGCTGTTCCCATTGTGGAAGAAGGCCTCGTGGAGAGACAGAAATGGAGCCAGGGTGGCAGTGTGGACATTTGGTATCCGAGAGTGTGGCTAGGCTGAGACATGGTATCCTGGTATATGTGAGCCTCATGGAGTATTGTTGGGAAAGCCAAGGTGAGACCAACAAAATCTTGAAAGTCAGTGGGATGATAGACTGCGATGGTCTCCACTACCTCAAATGGCTCCTCAGACCAGTAGAGGTACAATAGTTGGGGGGTAAGTGGGTAAGGGTGTGTGTGTTACCAATGGAACATGGTGTGAACACCTTGAACAAGTATCTACCTGTGTTGGAGAAAAGCCTCCAGGAGTTCCACACAGAAGTGGAGGGGGCTAGCATGCCAGAGAAGGAGGCACCATCCACTAGTGATGAGGCACGGAAGGAAGGTGGCTACAATGGGGGACAGAGTGAGGCACTAGTTTTATTGGGGACCCCATGGTTAGGGGGATATGAAAATGCTAGGTTCCAATCTGCATGGTAAAGCGTGAGTCTGCTGTTAGCCTGGGGCCACAGCGGACGGATTCAGAGCTAGGGTGATGGAGCTCCTCAGGAAAGAGGGGGAGAAGCCAAATATGGAGGTGCACATAGGTACAAACATTCTGGACAGGAGGAGCATTGAAGAAATAAAGGAGAACTTGTATACACTAGGTAGGACACTGAGAGAAAGAGCAAAGACAGTAACGTTCTCTGAGGTCCTTCAGAGGCCATGTTATTATGGGAGAATAGTTTAGGATATACAGTACCAGTTTATTGCATGGTTGAGCGCTTGCTGCGGGGGAGTTAAGTTCAAGGTGGCTGGTGCCTTGTCTGGAGAGGTTGGAGGCTGTTCAAGTGAGATGGCCTACACCCCTATGAGGAGAGCTTCAGAGTCTTTGGGGGAAGGTTTTCAGAGCACATCAAGGCACATTTAAACAAAGAACGGGGAAAGGCATGCAAATGGAGACAGGTACATCTCCGTAGCTCAGGGAGACCAATCAGGACCCCTTCGGCCCTAGCACAAACAAAGGGGATGACATGCCAGAAAAATAATGGGGTGGGGGGGGTGCTGAAAAGAAATTGGGAAGGTGGGAATAGCAGTACAGAAAGGGAAGAACTAGGGTATGGAAAGGTCTGAGACAAGAAAGGGGGCAGTAGAGAGGATGGGTATGAAATATTTTGAGAGAAGGTGGAAGCAGGGGCCTGGAGGGCTGTCCACCCAAATGCTAGGAGGCTGGGGAGCAAGATCTGTGACCCGCGAACAATGGTGGCAGAAACCTGGTTGAACTCGATTGGGTCACGGAGATGTGGGCAACAGCACTGTGACAGGGACTTGACCACTCCAGGTTATGTGATGCTCAGGTGGGATAGGGAGCAAGGAGGGGGAAAGGCGTGTTAAACATAAGGGAGGGCATCTAAGCCACAGAGGTGGGAAGGCAAAGGTACAAAAACAGCGCAGGTGCAGGTAGGCAGGAGTGTGGGGAGGAACACAGTGGGTGACATAATATATGTAGACCACCATCTTGGGAAGAGGTGGGGGATAAGGAACTGGGAGGAAGAGATTAGAAGGTAGCAGAGCAGGGAAAGTGCTGCTGACAGGAGACTGCAACATGTCTGATGTGGACTGGACCACTCAAGCGGCAGCAGCATTTCAGGAGGCCCTTCTGGTGCAGAGATCAGAAGATCCTACAAGAGAAGGACTTGATATGGTCCTCACAAACAGGGACAGTACTGGGCAGGTCACAATTCAGGACCCCCTGGGAAACAGCAATCACCATACCCTGTAGTTCAATACCAAATAATTAGAGGCAGATAGAAAGCAGTAAGAAACAACGGTTCCGGACTTGAAAAGAGCAGATTTTGGTAGGAGGTGGGAGCTGCAGATGGAGAAACTAGAGGGATGAGGACTGCGGTAGGGGTGGCCAACAAGTGAGACTTAATTAAAAATCTGGTAGTAGTGGCCACAAGTCTTTGTGTAAGGGTGGTAGGAAAGAGTAAGTGTGGAAAGAAACCAGTGTGGTACATGAGACAGGTGGTGGAGGTAGTGAAGGAGAAAGGGAGGGCTTTTAAAAAGTGCAAAGCCAGATAGGCCGTGGATGATAGGCAGGAGTGGTATACAGTGCCACCCCCAAGTATGCACTAACCAGACTGGACTCCCTTGTCCATTCATTCTGCCATTTCGCCCTTGACCGTCATCCTAACAACTTGAGGGAGGCCAGCAAGACAGCAAGGAGGAAAAGTCAACTGGACCTTGTACTCGCTAACGGGGACAGTGCAGCAGACGTTACAGTGGGAGGCCACCTGGGGACCAGTGATCACCATACAGTGTGGTTCAATATAAGAACTGTGACAGAATCGAACCACACAAGGGTGAAGGTCCTGGACTTCAGGAGGGCTGATTTTTAAAAGATTGGTGAATGCCTCAGGGATGCCCTGGCAGGGGGGATGGGGGTGGAGTGGACAAACAGTGGGCGAAGCTAAAAGGGGGCATGGTGAAGGCAACAAACCTCTGTGCCAGCCAAGTGAACAAAAGCAAGAGGACTAAAAAAGGTTGTTATGGTTCTTGAAAGAGGTGGCTGGGAAGGTAAGGGCAAAAAAGTTAGTATTCATGAAGTATAAGGAGACACAGAGGGAGGAGGACAGGGAGGTGTATCAGGAGAACCAGAGGGAGGCAAGAAAAGCAGTAATAAAGGCAAAGGTACAAATGGGGGAAAGAGCAGCCCCCGCAGTAACAAATGGGGACAAGACAAGGCTGGGTGTGGTGCCTGTGGAGGGCCGGCATCATCCCGCCAGTCTGCGGGATGTTTCTGCCTCCACGTTTCTCCCCATCCACGAGTGCAGGACATAGCGTGCAGTGACGCCAATGGCTGACCCGCGCATGCTTCTGCATGCAGCATGCCAGGTGTCTGCTCTGTCTTCGACCCCTGTCTATGGACTCAGTGTGCCAGCCTCCAGCCACCGCTAGGGGCCAGGCATGTGCCGGTCTCCTGTCCCACCTCTCCCCGGGAGAGGAGAGCTGTCCTCCGTACGCTTAATCCTCTCCCTCTTCGGCTGACCACCAGTGCCTCACTTGCACTGCAAACACAGGTCACCAGCCTGGCAAGAGATAAGGCAGTGCTACCTCAGCCATCCATGCCACTGGGCTGGTTTGTAGTGGGAAAATGAATGGAATCACTTCTAAAGGAAAGGGTTGTAGAATATCTTGAATTCAGGGGCTTAGAAGATCTGAGGCAGCATGGATTCACTGGGGGGAGGTTATGTCAAATGAATCTGATAGATTTCTTTGACTGGGTTGTACCTATGGTTCCCCCCTTCTAGCCAGCCCTCATGGTTCCCTGCCCTGGCTGCAGCCAGAGCTCGGACCCTCTCGCCCCAGCCCTTCACAGGCCAGATCACAGTGGGTACTTACCCCACCACTGCGGAGACCCGGAGGCCGGGCTCGAGGGGAGCTGACTTGGGTGCGTCCATGGCAGTGCCGTCGGGCCAGTCTTCAAGAACACCAAAGGATTAGGTCGGAAGAACCCCCCCCCTCCGGCAGGGCATGCAGTGATGTTAAGGATGCTGCAGTGCATGCTACCATGTGCTGCACGTCTAACATCTCCCATACTGCACCCACTCTGTTGGACCCCCAAGCATGCTCCAACTCCCGGCCACCACCAGGAGCTAGTGCCTCAGTGGTCATCCCCACCCCACCCTCCCAGAGGAGAAGAGCAGTCCATGGGATGCTCAAGCCTCCTCCCCCCAGCCAACCTCCTTCCTGACTCCCGAAGCCACTCCGGACCTTGGGTCATCGGCATGGTTAGAGGCAAGGCACCAACGCCACAGCCTCTACACCACTGGGCCGGCATCGTGCTTTAATTATTTTGTAATTTTGGTCTAAAATATCCAGTATTTTGTGCATGTCTTCTCCTCCTCCTCTGTGGAGCAGTCACAAATTAAGTGTGCTTGCAGAAAGCAACTTTCCGATAAGAACAGCCATTCATTGTGTCTGCTTTGC
The DNA here is from genome assembly GCA_016271365.2 of Neoceratodus forsteri. Lineage (NCBI taxonomy): Eukaryota > Metazoa > Chordata > Ceratodontiformes > Ceratodontidae > Neoceratodus > Neoceratodus forsteri. The sequence continues at coordinate 570,147,441 of JADMNL010000022.1, forward strand.
CTAGGCCCAGACCATGACACTGAGGCCTGCCAACACTGCCAGAATCTTAAACCGTGCATGTGGCTTCGCTGTCAGAAGACCCTGGAAGCTTTTCTGCTGTAGCAAAAACTTTCAGCGATGGAGAAGGAGCTTCAACAGAGTACCGCCTCTTCCCTGGACTCTGGGGCTTCCATTTCTTCATCAACCAGGGAGAAGAAGTCTTTGGGAAAGTACAAACACCAGGAGAAGCACAGAGACAAACTCTGGTCAGCCTCCCATTTCAGGTCCCCGCACAAGTTGGGCACTGAACATGGGTCTTCCTCCTGTGGGAGGTCAGCCCCTTCTACCCTGTTAGCTCTCTCTCCCTCCGGGCTCCTGGTGGTCAAATCACCCACTCTCCTTGCTGTCTCAGATGGTGGTTCATTGGGGATCAGGACTTCATCCCCAGCCTCTCAGTCCCAGAAACCTGGGCCCATTCAGCAGGCAGGTCCTTAACAAGGTGGCTCAACCGGGTCTTCCTTGGGCTGTGGGTCTTTGCCTGTCACTGTTCCGGTCAAGGCGTCTGCTAAGTCACTTCCAACATCAGGGACCGACGCTCCAGATGATGCCAGGGGCATGTGCTCACCTCCCCTGTGAGAGAGATGCCACTGCCCCATTCAGGATCCTGCTCCCCGAAGCAGGCTTCCCCTTCAAGGCTGATGCTGGCTGCTTCACCAGACCGTCATCAGCTCACGCCTGTTCCATCAACGGCAGTCACCCCCCCCCCAACATCAACCCCAGGGACACCTCAGCCATCATCCACTTACCCTTCAGAGTCACCAGCTGGCCCTGCTACCCCTCAGCCGACATCTGAGGGACTGACGCTCATCCTTTCCACCCCAGTCAGACTGACGCCAGATGGTTTCTTACCTTCAGGACTGATACCTGATAACCCGATGCCAGGGTTACTGCCACCAAAAGAACCGATGCCGGAGCCTTCTAAGCCTGCCCCACCGATGTCAGCTTCCCCAGTTCTGCCTCAGAACCTGCCCACCCATGCCTTTTTGTGGCCTGGTGGTCATATTTCCAGGATAAGGAGACCCCAACTCCTAGGAATCCTTCCAATCCACCTGAAGAGCCAGCTCCTCCTAGGAAGACCCTGTCGTCACATTCTACAGAACCTAGTCCACAGCCAGATGAAGCTGGTGCCAGTTGTCCAAGGACCCACTGACAATGGCATTGTCAGTCATGCCCTTTTCACCAGACTTGGGTGAATCCGGAGACTCTGACCTACCATCTGAACCAGAGGAGCCCAAGGACACCCAACGATCTCCTCCGGATGACTTGACATTCATGGATGTGATGAGACACATTCAGGCTCTTATGGGTTGGGACACAGAGGAAGTGGATCCCGGGCGGTGTCAGCTAGCCTCTTTCCTCTGTAAGAAGGAGTCCTTGCCCTTAGTTGTTCCTCCTCTTATTGACTCCTTTAAGGACGGCAGTAAGGCTGCTTGGAAACGCCCATCTACTACACCAGCGACGTCCGAGAAGGCTGATTGCCTGTATAATGCTCCTAGGAATGAACCCTTTTATGCGTAGCAGCCAGAGGCTGACTCAGTTGTTATTAACATGGCCCATTACAATTCTAAGTGCCCCTGGCACCTTAGCACTCAGCCTCCTGAAAAGGACTCTAGGCAGACAGACCACTTTGGTAAAAAGGTCTATTCTTCAGCCACCTGCGCTGTCCATTCTCTAAACTTTTTTGCACACATGGTTCAATTTTAGAATGTCCTGTGGGTGAAGGCCTTTGAGGTGGCACAAGCTCAGCCTTATATTCCTGGAAAGTCTGAACTGTTACACCTCTTAAAATCAGGATCAGATGTCAAGACTCATGTTCTACGAGCCTCTTATAATTCTGCAGACTCTGCAGGTTGGGCTGTGGCAACGGGGTTTGCCTTTGGCGCTATTCCTTGCTTAGAGTGGTTGGGAGGCAGTATAGCACAGTGGTTTAAGGCTCTGAGCTGCAAATCTGGTAACATTTAGCAGACCAGACCTGGGTTTGAATCCCACAGCTTCCACTTGCATACTGTGTGACCCTGAGCAAGTCACTTAACTTTCCTGTGCTCCCAAGTTGCACCTGTAAAAAAGCTTTCAGCTTAGTTTGCTACTCCTGGTTAAACTAAAAAAAAAAAAAGGGTCTTGGGTCTCTGGTTTTGTCATAGACATCCAGTATAAGATTCTAGATGCTCCTTTCAGAGGCCCAGTTTTGTTCGGCAAAGATTCTCAACATATAATCACTCACCTTCAAGAGTGGGGCAAGGCATACATTGTACCGATCTCAACTTAAATCATCTCAGAAACAATCCTTTCAGAACACCTCCAAGCAGTAAAGTAAAGGTCAACAGCCCCAAAGCGCCTTTAAGAGAAAGACTTATTCTCAAGCCATGGGAGGTTCTGCCCCCAAAGCTCCCAGAACTCACCAAGCTTCGTGGCCGGTCCCCAGCTCCTCCACCTGACTCCTTACCCGACCCCAGCCAAATCCCTGGGGGAGGCGTGGGGGGGGGGGTTATTTCTCTCTTTCTCTGTGGTGACAGTTGGCACCGAATAACCTCAGATCAGTGGGCTCTGCAGTTAGTGGAAAATGGGAACACCTGGGAGTTTTTGGAGATTCTTCCGGACAATCCTCCAGTTTCCTCCCATTACCCTCAGACCCATATTTTCCTTATTCAATAAGAGATCCAAACACTCCTGAGTAAACAAGTCATAGAATCTGTCACACCAGCACAGTGAGGGGAAGGATTCTACTCACATTTCTTTCTGGTCCCAAAGAGGACAGGAGACTTGCTTCCTATCCTGGACCTTAGCCACCTGAACTAATTTGTAGAATACAAATGGTTCAGAATGGTCACTCTTTCTTTACTTCATCAGGGGGATTGGCTCTGTTCTCTGGACATGCAGGATGCGTATCTTCACATTTTGGTGTTTCCATCCCACAGGAGTTTCCTTTGCTTCTTCTTTCAAGGAAACAGCTACCAGTTTCGGGCTCTAATGGCCTGTCGTCAGCTCCAAGAGTCTTTACAAAATGCTTTGTAGTAGTGGCAGCAGCCTTAAGGAGGGAAGGTCATTATGTCTTTCATTACCTAGATAACTGACTTCTGACAGCTCCCACCAAGAAGCCATTGCTCAGAACCACGGAGGTCACAATCACTCTATTTCCAGATCTGTGTGTGACTCTCAGTCTCCCCAAATCCTCCCCTTGTCCACGTCAAAGACTTCAATACATTGGGGCAATCTCGGAAACTGCCCAAGGCAAAGCCTTTCTTTCCCCAGACAGGGCAGAACGCCTTCAGGCACAGGCTTAACTAGTCTCAGCATCTCACCAGGTTCCGACCAGAGTCTTTCTTAGACCAGTGGGACACATGGTGGCAGCCAATACAACAGTTCCTCTTGCTTGCCTGCATATGAGAGTAGCCCAACGGAACCTTCGGGTTCAATGGGATTAGCGCACTGACGACCTGAATATTCCAGTGCTGGTATCCAACTCTATATGACAGATCATGACGTGGTGGCTGAACCCTCACAATCTCTCCAAGGGGTTCCACTTCAGGTCGGTGTGACCTCAACAGATACAGACCATGGACATGGCAGACCAGGGCTGGGGTGCCCATCTGGCAAACCCTCAGACTCAGGGGACCTGGTCCTCACTGGAGCAGCGTCTCCACATCAGTGTCTTGCAGATGCGGGTGATCCTGTAACCCTTGCAGGCCTTTCAGATGAATCTGCTCCCAGGACCTTTTTTGATCCAGATGGACAATATGTCAGTGTTTGTTTTACATAAACAAGCAGGGGGGAATGCATTCTTACCCTCTCTGCAGGGAGGCCATCAAAGTTTCATACTGGTCCATAGAGCACCACCTGGATCTGACCGCTGTGCATGTTCCAGGCATTCAAAATACCTTGGGTGAGGCCGGCCCAGTGGTGCTGATGGTTGAGATGCTGGACACCACACCTCACATCACACTAGCAACCCGGGGTTTGGACGTGAGCCCAGGTTGTCAGGGGTCAGTATGGGAGGATAGGATTGAGTGTCTGGAGGACTGCTCTCCTATCCTGGGGAGGGATGTGGGTCTTCACCTCTCTGCAGCGGCCCCTGGGGATGCCCAGAAGCACTGCTAGAGTCAGTGCAATGGAGGGAGGATTGCAGTGGACATGAGCACATCAGTGCTGGCATCATTGCATGTCTGTACTCCTGGGGGAATAATTGGAGGAAAATATGGCAGCGCTGTCCACGGCAGCTTGATTGCTGCACTTCCTGAGCCTGGTGAGGTTCATTGGCACAGAAACCGGGGCCGGTATTAGTTCCTGGCCTGGCCCAGGGACAGAGGAGGGGTCCCTTTCACAGGTACAGCTGCATATGCTAACTGGCCTGGGCAGTTGTGTCTCCATAGCCGGCGGGGGAAGTGGAGCGGCAGCTGGAGATAAGGCAGGTTAGTGGCTGCACAGGAGAGAAAATAGAAATATGATAAAAAAAAATAAAGAAAAATACCTAGGGCGACAGTCTAAGTCATTCCTGGTCCACAGCACACAAATAGGAGCTTCTCTCCTTGGTGGTCAAAGATCTCTTTGACAGATGGGGCCTTCCTGAGTTGGACCTCTTCGCATCCCTATCCAATGCAGAACTGCCCAGTTTCTGCTCACTAGTTCCAGGGCCTGGTGTTTTCTGGCGAGACACATCGTCCCTCTCTTGGACAGGGTAGTTTCTGTATGCCTTCCCTCCCTTTTCATTACTGCAGAGAGTTCTGCTCAAGTATAAGTCAGAAGGGGTGGAGATGATCCTGATAGCCCCTTACTGGCCACGCCAGATATGGTTTCCACTTCTCCAGCAAATGGCTGTGGAATCTCCAGTTCCCCTGTCTCTGTGCTCTGACCTGTTCTCACATGAGCAGGGCACTCTGGTTCATCCAGATCTAAGGTCACTGCGCCTTCATGCATGACTTCTGCAGACTTAGCAGTTGCACAATTTGGGGTGTCTCCCAGGTGGCAGACATCCTATAGGCAGCCAGGAAACCCTCCACTAGATCTACTTATGCTATGAAGTGGAAGCGGTTTTGCATATGGGCACTGCTCAACACCTAGACACTTTTCCTGTCAGGAGAATCTCGTTCTTGAGTACCTTCTTTCCCTATTGGACTCAGGCCTGAGTTACTGGTCAATTACGATGCACTTGTCATTCATCTCTGTGTACCATACACCTATCAATGGCAAGTCTTGCACAACTTGACCTGTCCCGCAATTACTTGAGGGGTATAATGCATCTGAAATCTCCCATCAGGGACCCTGTTCCCCCTTGGGATCTTTTCTTCATTTTAAAGAAGCTTACATTGCCTCCCTTTGAGCCTGCGGCAAGGTGTGAGCTATGCCTCCGGTCGTGGAAAGCGTTAATTTTAATTACTATTACCTCTGCTCAAAGGATTTCTGAGCTTCAGGCTCTGATGTGTAAAGAGCCTTATTTAGTTTCCACAAGGATAGGGTGTCCCTAGAGACCAATACTAAGTTTCTTCCTAAGGTGGTGTCTGAATTTACTCTGAATCAAGACATCCACCAGCCTGTGAATTACCCAGAGTATTCAAATCGAGGGGAGACCTTACTACATGCTCTGGATGTCCACCCGGTGCTTTACTATTATTTGCATCACACCCGAGCCATTGGGAAATCTGATCAGTTATTTGTTTCATTCACTTCGAGAAAAGAAGGGGCTCCTGTTTCAAAGCAATGTTTATCTCGCTGGTTGGTTAACTGCGTTGTATATTGTTACCGCAAGCACAACAAGCCTTGGCCGGGCCCAGTAAAAGGCCATTCTAACAGGGGTGTAGCTGCTTCATTTGCTTCTTTCCAAAATGTGTCCATTGCTGACATATGTGTAGCGGCCACTTGGAATGCTGTCCACACTTTCTTCCGGCATTATAGTCTGGACATCGCATCTAGGCGCAGAGCAGGTTTCAGACTTGCTGTCCTTCGTGAGAATCTTACACTGTCTTTCACCTCATCCCAGCTGACCAGGATCCGTCCTTTCACTGCTTGGGACTCAGTCCTAAAAGTGTAACCTGCTGCAATTGCTCCTTGAAGTGAGATAGGACAGATATGCAAGAACTTACCATAACAGTAGATCTTCAAGAGGAGCGCTTGCAGCAGGTGCTGCTTTCCCTCCCTCCATCCTCCTGGTGACTGCTTCTCCATTTCTGTTACCTCTGTTCCTTCAAATTAGAGGCACCTCCTTGGTTCCCCAGTTCCTGTATACGCTGGGGTCTCCAGTGGGAGAACTGAGGTTGGGCTGGGGGACCGCCCCTTTCATACCATAGGCAGACATTGGGGGCTGGCCGACATCAGAGTGGTCCCCCGCTGTATACTGCTAGCTAGAAGTTTTCCACGGGGTCCTGGCACCTTCTAGCTTAAGTCTTAATGGTGTAACCTGCTGCAAGAGCTCCTCTCGAAGATCTACTGTTATGGTAAGTTCTTGTGTAACTACTTTTCAGCTACAGATAATAAAAACATTACTATACCTGTTAAATCTACTTTTCTGGGTACCACCTGTGCTGCCCACTGTAAGTTTTTTATTTTCTCGATCCTAACCCTTAGCAGGTAAACAATGTTTTTTTCTAAACCAGATGTGGTGGCCATATGCTTTAACATCTTTACTTGCGACATTGCCGAGGAGATCTGCCTCTTTACAGACAAAAGTCTGTAGAAGAGTGGATAACAAGAAGGGAGTAAAAACCATTATGGAAAGAGCTGGAAAGCCTATAGAAAGATCCAACGGTACAGCTGCTGAAATTTAATGCAAAGAAGTGTTAGGTAATGCATATGGAGTTGTGGACATGAAAACAGAGAACAGGATGGCAGAGAATAGAGGTAGAGAGAACATCCAAGGGGGACTGGAGGATAATAATCACAGACAATCTGAGAAGACGCGCAGCGCAGTATGGCAGTGGAGAAGGCGGATGGGATGCTGGTAGGGACAGGAAGGGAATCAACAGCAGGGGGAGAGGCGGGATCCTGCCTCTGTACAGATGCCTGCTTCCATCGCACTTGGAGGACACGGCACAGTTCCTAAGCCCGTGCTTCAGGAAGGTCAGGAACAGACTGGAGGCAGTGCAGAGGAAGGTGACCAAAATGATTCAGGGATAGCATGGGAAGTCCCGTATGGAGAGCTCGGGAGACCCTCATCACGTACACGTTGGGTGCAGGAAGGGAGAGGGAGACTATGCCAGAGATGTACACATACCTTTATGGGATAAACAAGGTAGGTAGTAGGCAGCTGTTTCCACTGAGTGGAAACTTGGACATCAATGTGAGGACACTAGACAGTGAAGCTAGCGGGGGTTGATTTAGGGAAAGATTTCAGGTTATTTCTTTCCAGGAAAAGCGGTAGATATGTAGAACAAACTTTCGTGGGAGGCTGTGCAAAATCAGTGGAGGGATTCAAGCATAGGTGGGAGAGACACATAAGACTACAAGGACACAGGAAAGGGGGAGTGGGAAAGGAGTGAATGGCCACTAGAGCCCTCACATCTGACCACAGGCATGGCTGGACAGACTAGACTCTTACTTTCTGTGTTGTTATACAAAAAAAACAATCCAAGAAAATGTTTAGAGCCCGAGACTGAAAGACTCACAGAGGGCCTGTCTCACCCCCGGTATGTGCTGGTGCATTGGTGCAAGCAGCAAACACATGATCCCACTCTGCCTGCAGAGAAATGCGGGATTTGTAGAGGGCCTCCCTCATCCCGTGGTGTGCCTTCATGCACTGGTGCAAGCAGCCCCCTACCTGATCCCGCTCTGTCTGTGGAGCAATGTGGGACTCACAGGGGGCCTTCTCACCCCTGCTGTGCATCGATCATTTCTGCAAGCAACCCCCCCCACCTGATCCCATTCTACCCGTAGAACAATGTGGGACTTGCAGAGGGCCTTCTCACCCCTGCTGTGCATTGATCATTTGTGCAAGCAACCCTCCACCTGATCCCATTCTGCCCGTAGAATAATGTGAAACTTGCAGAGGGTCTTCTCACCACCTGCTGTACCCTCATGCATTGGTACAAGCAGCCCCCTGCCACCTGGCTCCGCTCTGCCCATGGAGCAGTGTGGGACTCCCAGAGGGCCTCCCTCACTCCCCAACCCCAATCTAGCATCAAGCATTGGTGCTAGCAGCCCCCCCAGCCAATCTCACTCACTTTGTTTTTATGGTGTATAGCAGAGACATCTAAGAGCACTGTAGAACACATTGAGCTAAACTACGTTTGAAAACAAAAACATCTCAAAAACAGAAGTTGACTTACTGACTCCAGGCACAGTGAGGTTACACTTGGGGTATCCGAGGTCCTTCGGGGAGGCAAATTCCCAGTGGGAGCAGCCGCAGTGCTCCATAATACTTTGCTGGGCACATGTTCGTTTGCAGGCCTGCGGGAGAAACGAAGGGAAGGTAAAGTACTGCAGAGTGGGTGGAGTTCTCTGGTGCAGCTCTCCGTACCAGATGGCTATTTACAGTACCTCTGACTGGCAACATAGAAACAGAGATTCACGTTTTGTTTAATTTTAAGGGACCAATCCACAAAGATGGCTGTACTATGGGCGAAAGTCATATAAATGGGCTACTGAGTTCTGTGCTGCACAAGTACTATGCACAGTGGGTTGGGTCGACAGGTGTGCAACGTGTTGCAGATTGGTACAGAATGACAAGGGTCTGGAGCTGCAGAAAAGCATTTATGCCCATGCAGTAACCCCTTGGCCCAACCGTATAAGGTTATGCCCATATAATGCCCTTTGACCCCAGCGTATAAGGTAGATGAATGCTCTGTGCAGAACAATGCAGTGCTGTGTTCTGTGGATCAAATCACAAGTGCCACATGCGGGGAGCTGGTGAATGAGGCAATGCATGACAATGCTGTGATGGTACAGGCAGATATAATCACTTTACACAACTGTGGACAACTGTAGTCTTATGTGTCCAAAGCCACGTGCCTTTATCTCTCATATTACAAACATACAAAATTGCTAGCAAATACAGGCCTTGTAGTCTATCTAGTCTGCTCGAGTGTGCAGCACTTCAGCCTTTTAGACTGCAGCTGCCCCCTCTTGCCTCCCCCTATCTGTCTTTCCTCCTGCTTCCTTCACACACACACACACACACACACACACACACCCGTCCACCCTCAGTTTGGACCTTCCCTTTGATCCTGTCCCACCCCCTCTTGAAGCTGCTCACTGACCTCAATGATACCACCTCCTCCGGCAGCGCATTCCATCCTGCAACTACCCTTTTAGTGAAATAGTGCCTCCTCATTTCCCTCCAGAATCTTCCTCCTTCAGTTTTCAGACTGTTCCCCCTGGTTTCCCTCCCACCTTTTAATCTGAAAATACTCTGTGTTTGCTGTTCATGCCCTTCAGGTGCTTGAAGGTCTCAATCATGTCCCCTCTCTCTGTTCTATCATCCAGGGAATACATATTGAGCTCTCTCGGTCTCTCCTCATAAGGTTTATCTCCCAATCCCACGATCATTTCTGTTGCCCTACACTGTAATCTTCCAGTAGCTTGATTTTCTTTTTTCAAGTAGGGGCACCAGTACTGCACACAGTACCCTAAGTGTGGCCTCACCAGGGACCTGTACAGGGGCAGGATGACTTCTCCTCCCCTAGAAGTGATTCCCCTTGCGATGCGCCCCAGCATTCTGTTGACCTTTGCAGCTGCCTCCCTGCACTGGGCTGAGTGGTTCATTTCCCCTGTTACTAGTACACCCAGATCCTTCTCCTCTGTTAATGTGGATAACTGCACTTCCCCCAACCAGTAACTATTTCCAGGGTTTCTGGCTTCAAAGCGCATGACTTTAAACTTCTTGGCATTGAGTGACCAGGGTGAACTCCCTCCCATACATATAAGATTGTGGTGGAACGCTGTGGAGCTGGCTGTCAGCATTCCAAATAGGTTTGATCTACATAACCTTCTGCCTGTTTGGGCTGCTGCCTGGCTGAGGTGTGTGAAGTGTGCGGGACAGGAGGAGAATGGGAGACCGGGAGGAATCCAACATTTGCGTTCTACCCCTGAAGCTCTAGCAGATCAGCATCCAGTACTCAACTGCCATTGAGTAGTCTCGGCATTTGAAGTTTTACTCTACTCACTTTCTGGTATGCTGCTCGTGCTTTCTTTTGGGAGTTTTGAATTTCTACTAAATTTTTAAACCTACATTGAGGGTGCGGCATTTGGAGCGTTTCTGCGTTGTTTATACAGCCACCTTCAGGAGCACCCCTTCCCCCAACACTTGTCCTCTTTAAAGGCTGTATCCAGGGAGAGCAAGGAGTCTTAAAAGGAGAAGAAGCCCGAGAGGAACCTGATGTAGCAGACGGCTATGCTAATGCAAACAACAGTGACCATGTAATTTCAAAATAATTGAAAGTTTTAAAAATACACATAAGTGGGATATAGAGTGCTCAGTGTTTTTATACTTTTGGCAATTTGAGTGTGATAATTGTTTCGGGTTTTTTGTCTGGTTTTATAGGTTTTAGATTTTGTTGTGAGTTAATAACCTTTATACTCTAAAGGCCCTTAGGGTCTCCATAGCATTCATTAAAGGAACTGTGGAATCCACGAGCACATGTTAAAATAATTATTTTAACCAAATTAGATCAATGACCACGATATATAGCTCGTTAGAATAATTTGGCTCAGTTGATAAGTTGATAATTTCTTGTCAAGCATGTGTCAGGTATCTTAGACAACATCAACCGAGTGTAATTAAAGGGCAATCAAAGCGATTGCTTGTTAGCTTTGCTAGCTGAATTCCACACGAGATACACCAGGTATGTGCAGTTTGCAGTTTTTGAGTGAACTACTTGATTAAAAGGCTATTTAGCCCATTATATATAAGACAAGTAGCCCTTCAGTAATCTGTCCTCATTTTTAGGACTGTGGGCGGAGCCTACAGCCCTTCTATAGCTCTAAAAACAGCTTTAACTAGAACTTCTGTTTTAGACATTTCTGCATATTCCTCCACAGCTGCAAAATAGTACACCCCCCTCCATTTTTGCTATTTGTTGCTCTATGTTAAAAGTATCTGAAGGGGAGAGGGATGCTACTGTATTGCACCTCAGAGCTTCTCAGGATAGTAACAAAAAACACTTTTTAAACTGCTGTTTCTATCATCTGTCCAGCTCAGTCTAACAGATTTGTTCTATTTCTTTCAGCAACCTAGAGGTTATCTCATTTTCTCTAGGTTTTTGTGAAAATGAAAGTCAGTCTCAGTGTCAGATTACAGACTGGAATTGCCGTTTGTTAGCTACCCGATATTCTTTTCCACAGGACAAGTTGGAGGCAAGCACTGGAAACAGAAGACTTTTTTTCTCATGTTATACTATGATGTACTGAGTGCGTATTTAGTTGCAGGGTCAGGGCCTTAAAGAAAATAATAACATTTATGTAACTCATTCAAGATTCCATCAGGTGGTCAGAAAAATGTCTGAGAGAATTTGTGTAAAAACTAACAAATGAAAGATGCAAAAAAATAGCATGCACACTGGTCTCTGAGACTGGAAGATGAGAAGGCTGTAGGTTCTATCCCCACACTAGGCTTGTGGGTTGGAGAGCATGTGTACTACCTAGAACTAATATTAGATTTTAAAAGCAGTCAACCATTACCTTTTATATTTGAGTTACTTCCCTTTGTTTAATTAGAAGATTGTTTACCTGATGTTAATATGTGTGACATGTAGAATAGCACTCTGTGTGGCAACTGATATAGCTAGCTATATTGCCCCCACTGTATCACCAGCATTGTGACCTCACTGACTGTGACATCACTGCTACTTAGGGACAGCAATTCAGTGACAGCCAGGTCATTCACCTGGGATTTCACTGTCAGCTTGACATAATTTTAAGACCTAACAGCAAATCAGCCCTTTTCCTGATAAAAGGCTGCCAACATATTACATTTAAATAAACAGCAAAGTCACAAATAAGGAACTAGTGGCTTATGAAAAAATCTATAGGGATTTATACAGGGATTTGATGCTGCCTCTACAGGGAAAATACAGGAAAAATGAAGGTTTGTTACAGGAAAATGGTAATTTGGAGCTGGGAGCACTGTGGTGACTGTGACTAACAGCACTATGTGGCACCAATAAGAAAACGACTTTGGTCATTTGATAGCTTTTCACAGCCCTATCGGCTCTGGCTAGAGTTTGTTTTCAAACTGCTGCTGAACCTGACTGCATAGTGGTAACACTAGCTGTTCTTGACTGACAGAGTTTTAAGTTTCATGTGTGGGAGTTACATTTTTGTTGTCCTAAGGTAACTACATCTGTGTTTAACTTTTTTTAACATATTGCTAAATCATTTTTGCTGCAAGTGGTGTTCTAGGTTATTAGCCCTTAGTCACAGCATTTTCTTTTTAATTTTAGATGTAGCTGCTGTTGCCATAATTTTGACCTGAATATGGCTGGAACTTAATTAGCTTTGAGACCCTTGGGCGTTTGGAAGATACTGTTCTCCGTTATTGGGACTGTATACTATGGGATTAAAATGGAAAGTGAGTTTCGTCATTACTAAATGAATATTGGATATTTTGAAGTGATTCTATCTTTCATTTTTCTGTTTTGTTTTAATGTTGTTTTTGATATTAGGTTATGAAATATGGGTGCGTAAGTATGCAGGTGTTAAACTATAACATTATAAAGCACAAGGTATCATATATGGTAGTTCATAGCAGAGTTGCTGGCTGTTGTGCCCTCTGGTAAAATACTTTAATATATTGTAATTAAGCAACAAGGCATGACAGGGTGTGGTATATCATGGGATATCATCACACCTTGGGCGGTTGGGCATGAGGCTGCAGGCCAAGTGCATCCAACCAACCGAGAAGTGATGCTATCCCATGATATACCACACCCTGAAGTGACTTATTGCTATTATGAACTGAGTTTCAAGTTTTATAAATAAAAGAAACAGGTTTTAAAACATTTTATGAATGAGTTTTTGGGTGGTGTAGGAGTACATTTTGAAAAAATAGTTCTCAGACAGTAGAGAGCAAAGAGGCTGGTGGCGCTGGAACTTTTTTGAAGCTGTGAAGATGTAGCCCGATCTCATCATGGCTTCAAAGAGCTCTAGACTAATCAGATTCATCTATTTATGATCCTCAGTTCATAATAACATTTAGAACATCAGGGAGAATATACTGCTGGAAACGTTTGTATTTTTATTCATCAAGAAGCAGCAAGATATTGTAATGGTGTGTTTTAACCCATGATGCCATGAATAAATCACTCTTTTCTTTTATTGCCCTTTACAAAAGACACTGTGACCAGGATCAGCTCCCAATGGGATCCGAACAGTGATTCTAACCAGTATAAGATGGATGGCCGAAGAAAGTTGATCTGACTGAAGAAACTGAAAGTTGTTTTGAACTCTGTTATAAACTCAGATCCTGGACTTGGAAACATCTGAATTACTGGACTTGTAAAATTCTATCTTATTTGTATTTTTAACCTTGTGAAATATTCACATTTCTTTGTGGCATTTAATTGTTGTATGCATATTATATTACTGTTTTTCTGTTCTTATAGCAGTATTTTTTCTTCTATAGTATAACAGATTAACATTGAAGGACTTAAACTTTTGGGTGATATTTTTACCCATTGCTTATCTGTATTTTGACTTTTTGCCTGCATCTGTGATCCTGTGTAATTTAAAAATGGTAGGTACCAGAAGTGGGAAAAACAAATCTCCCTCACCTATGAATATTGCCAGTATAGAAAATACTTTTGATGGTTTTAAAAATAAGAAGAATAAGAAAACAACTGGCCATCTAGAACTGCAGAATTTGGCTGATACCAATAGACTTATGGAAAAGGAAAAGAAAGGAAGACCCTCAGTCTAAAATTACTGAATTCTTTGGTGGGTCAGTTTCAGTGGAGGAGCCAGGTTTGGGAGCATTTGGGAGCCACGGGGGGCCATTTAGTCAATCACGGGCTCCACAATTGGGCACTAAACAATGAATAAAGCTGGTGGAGGGATGCCACTGCTCACACTGGGGCAGCCAGGAGGGGCGACCACCACCCCAGCCCCGCCTCTAGCTTCACCACTGGTCAGTTTCAACCCCTGTAATTACAGTACATCAATAACTGTAAATGAGGGAGAGACAGCAGCAGTAAACCAAACCAATCAACCAGACGGTGTTGAATATTTCAGAGTCAGAAACTCTGTATAACAACTCTGGGGAAGCCTTTGACTTGCATTCACCTGTTTTATTTCCTCTAAATTTTCACTTAATAGCTTAATGGGAAATGAACCTAGAATCTATCACGAAGAATGCGAAACATTCTCTTATATAAATTCTGCACTAACAAGAAATACCCAGATGCAGACAACTTAGCTGTGGTAATTCAAGATCTAAATAATACAATTTATTAATTTGAGTTCGGATAACACCTTTGAGCAAAGCTCTTTTACATAGGTTTCACGTCAGATAACAATGAACAAGAACAGATAACGATGGAGAACGAAGGACTAACAGCAGGAAGGTTATGGGAGCATAACCATGCCAACTAAATTATAGGATACATTGCAAATGGGATTAGTTCAATACAAAATGAGAAAGTACTAACACATGGTATACAAACATTGCTGAACTCGTTACTAAGTGCTGTAGTAGTAAGTTCCCTGTATACTAAGTGCTGAGAATGAGATGTAAGGGGAAGGGAGGCAACTGATGGAAGGAACTGTAATCAGCCTAGAGGCCTCACCAGACAGCAAGATAGTAAAGGGGGAGACAATACAATTATGGAAAGTCCCCATGGGATAGTCAAGTGTAGTCTAGATATAGCTCTGGGAGTTGAGGGGTAGAGAAGAGTGGTAGTGTGGGGAAGTCAACCAAGGGTCCTTGTTGAGAATAGTAAGGTAGGGGGAAATGGTTGATCATTGAAACTGAGACCAGGAGATTATTCTTGGGCAAGAACTCTAAATACAGGGGGTCTGGAGAACGTTATCCTGGGTGAGCAGACGGGAAGAAGCAGTGGGGCAGGTGATGACATGGGGGTTGGGAAATGGTGGAAGTGGGATGGTATGTGTGTAGAGAGGGATGGGATGACAGAGAGTGACAGGTAATTGTTAATTCCGAATAGGAGTTAGCAACAGCAGTCGCAGCTGGACCTAAAGACCAGATTCTTTTTTAGCATTCTTTTGAAGGTTCCTAAGGTCTTGGCAGATGAGATGTCAATAGCTGTCTTAAAACAATTAGTACATAGCAATATAGAACTTAAGGAAATCATAATGGTTCTGATTGAGAATAATTAGTATAAATCTACAACAAACCATGGAAATAATAAGGGCAAATATATTAATACCTCAGATATTTCATTTAATAGTGATTTTTTTGTGGATGGGGTAATTTCATGTCTTCTTCATCCCTAACCAAACAGATATTAAAGGTTATTAAGCACCCTTATTATTATTATTATTTTTTTAACCAGGAGAGGCACACTAAGCTGAAGCTTATTTACAGGTGGGATCTATTATACTAACATAGTGATTTTAGAACATCTATAGGGAATCAAAGAGGAGTCATCTAGTTTGATGGGAAATGTGGTGGAGGACTCAGTTGTTAGGGGAACAGAACTGGGGGAGGGTGGTGAAAGGCTGCCCAGCGCCATGGCTTGGAGGGACAGGAAACAAATCCTTAGGATCATGGGAGGAGCCGAAAGGGGAATGAGCAGCATGGCCAGATTAATGGATGTGGGGGCCCTACTCCAAGTCATATTTTGTGGCCCAGGGGGCCCCTAAATGCCAACATTCCATTCTTCTGCAGTAACGACCAGAGTACTCAAGCAGGATATGGTTTATAATGCTGTGTTATGCCACATGACTTGATAGGTCACATGCCCTTGATTACAAACAACACAATTCAGAATGACCAATTACTGCACAAAGAAACATTTTTTTTCAGTACAATATTAACATTTTGTAAATTTTCACTTTTTAGTTACCTTTAACTCATCTTGTTTTTTCCCTTGCCACTACTGTACCTTGTAATTATCTTTGTTATTATTAATTATGGATCCTCTTTTCTTCCTCTTTTTTTCCCTCCCCTGAGACACACCTGGACATTAGACTTCAATTAGTGTGCCCTGCCTGCCCAGATATCTAATTCAAATTCCGCATAAATAAATTAATAAAAATGGGGATTGTAGCTGCCACGATCTCCCTGCACATGCCTCCTTGAATATCTATTCTCTCTGCCAAAACCAAAAAACTGAAGCATGTATTGAGGCAGTTAGTGAGGCTCACAGTTCCCCTCCCATTATTTCCTCGCTCAAGACTCCTTCGAGCTCCAAACCTGAGACATGCTCAAGTTCCTTGCCTCTGCAATGCATCTTTCACAGTCACCCTCTGTGCAGCTATCTTTGTCCTCACTTCTGTCTGTTCTCCCACTGTCTCCTCTCCTCCATCTCCTTTGTCATTTATAGTTTTGTTGTCAACCTAAAAGCTGCTTTGCTGCCAATGCTGAGTTGCCACATCCTTGCCCCTACTCCAGGTCATTGATGCCAAAGCAGCTAAACAGAGTTGTGCCATAAAGACTGAGTCTTAAGAACCCTGCAGGACCTGCAGGTGTTGACTGCAGTCACTTCAGAAATTAAGTTTCCTAGAGCAGCCTGCTGCAGCTTCCCAGTAATGTATATGGCTCAAATCAAACCAAGACACAACTGTGCCAGCAAGGGCAAGTAGCACAGGTTAGTTCCCCTCAGGTGACTTATTAATATCCCATGGTCCACTCAGTGCCAAACTCAAATCTTATTAAAGACTCAGTACACTACTCAGGTTACTGAACACTCACAGACAGACCATGACCAGAGGCAACCACAGCTTAGTTTGTTTCTCCAATGCAATAAAACTAGTTATTTCTGCAGCACAAATGACTTGGACACTGCAACACGCAGAAAACTAGTCAACACAGCATACCTGGTATGGCCTGACTGATGTGAATGTGACTTGGATGAGTTCAGTCTGTCCTCTTGATTGTTTTCTCAAGATCCCAGAGGCGGTGGTGACACGACTCAGCCTTGCAGCATGGCCCAGCATGGGAGGACTCCTCATAGTCACAGCAGGACCAAAGGCCAAACTAGCAGCAGGCATTGACTGACCCTGGCTAGTGGCTACACTGAAAACACCAGCAGCACATGACACTGCACTGAAGCCAAATCTGACTCCGGGTGACCCCCTGTGGCCTACTTTTGTGTCTTTAGACAGAGACTCTTCTTCTTTGATAGATGAGACCGACAACTGACTGCCACAGCTCTCGCTCATTCTCCTTCTCTACTCCTCATTACTGCCTGGCCACATGTCCTGGTGCCATGCACACACTGATTCCTGCTCTCCAGTAGCCACACCTCCAGAGGACCTCTGATGGATATGATTGGTTATGTGTGGTGGGGTCAGGGTGGATCAGAGGTGAAGCTGGAGCAGCCGTCAGAGAAACTGAGAGGCTCACTTGCTCACAGCAGCTGCGGGGAGGGTAATCATTCACCAGGCTGACTCAGTGAGGTGGGGAGGCTGACTGACTCCAAGTAGGGAGTTGCTTTTTGGGCAGTTTGGCCTGTCAGCAGTTGTCCAGTACAGCCAGAATTAAAGAAAGTAGCTGCAAATAAGTTAACAGTGGGGGTCCTCCTGAACCTCGGGGCCCTACACCATGGCATAATTAGCATACAGGTTAATCCAGCCATGATGAGCAGGATGTCATTATCCACCTAGGGACAAATGACCTGGCTGAGAATGGGATCAGAGCAGTGCAACAGGAGTTTGTGGAGCTGGGGAGGGGCATTAGACAAGTAGCACACATGTTAACTTTCTTGGAAGTGCTACCTGTCTGTGGCATGGACGAGGCTAGGGTACTCTTCACCATGGGATTCAATCAATGGTTGAAAAACTGGTGCAGAGCTCAGGAGTTTGGCTTCATTGGGGGCTGGGGCTCCACCTGGAGGGATGCAGGCCTATACTGATGTGATGGTCTGTATCTATCCAGGAGGGGAACCAGGATCCTAGGTAATAGGTTTAAATACTTCATTGGCAAGCATTTAAACTAGCCAAGGGGGGAGGTACTGAAAAGGAGAAGGGAACTCCTAGCCCCCCCCCCACAAAAAAATCAGGGCAGTTAGTGAGGTAAACACCAAGACAGAGCAGTCGATAGGGAGAAGGGCAGGGGTAAATGGAGAAAAAGGCAAAGGCAGTAAGGACAGGGATGGGGCAAAAAGAAATAAAGCCATACAGAAATGGAGGGTAATGAGTACCAATACCCATAGTCTAGGAAAAAAGCTCCCCTAAATGGTGGCCTTGATGGAAGAGGGATGCCTAGATATTGTGGCAGTCACAAAAACATGGTACACAGAGAACCATGACTGGGATGTCAACATACCAGGGTACACAATCTATAGGAGTGACAGGGAGGGAAGAAGAGGAGGAGGAGGAGTAGCTCTTAATGTAAGGGAAAGGATCAAAGCAACAGAACTAAAGAGTAAACAGGGAGGAGAGGAGGCACTGTGGGTTACCCTGGAGACTGGAAATGGCACCACAATTCACACAGGGGTTGTATATAGACCCCTGTCTCAGGGGGAGGAAATGGACAAGAAAATGACAGAAGGCATCCTTAGGATGGCAGAGAAAGGGGAGATATTGCTGATGGAGGACCAGAATATGCCAGATGTTAACTGGAGCACCTTTGCTGCAGCCACATCCAAGAGCAGGGCCATTCTCTATGCCCTATGGGGGCATGCCTCAGACAGCTAGTTTTGGAACTCACTCAGGAGGGAACAGTCTTAGATCTCATACTCTCAAATGGGGATGGAGAGAGGATCTCTGATCTTGAAGTAGTAGCCATCTGGGAACAAGCGACCATCAAACAGTGTGGTTCACGATAAACTTAGCTGTAGAGTCAAGCGATACAAAAGTGAAGGTACTGGACTTCAGGAGGGCTGATTTTGTCAAAAATTGGGGAGTGCCTCAGAAAAACACTAGCAAACAGGCAAGAAGGTGAGGTGCAGCAACAATAGGGAAACAGAACCGCCATCACAGAGGCAACAAGCCTTTGTGTGAAGGAAATAAATCAAAACAAAAGAAAAAAACACTATGGTTCTCAAAAGAAGTGGCAGGGAAGGTTAGAAAGAAAAATATAGCATTCAGGAAGTATAAGAAAACACAGAAGGAGAAGGACAGAAAACTGTACCAGTTAAAGTAGAAGGAAGCAGGGAAGGCAGTCAGAATAGCAAAGGCCCAAACCAAGGAAAAGATAGCCCACTCCATTAAGAAGGTGGATAAAACCTTTTATAGGTATATTAGGGAGCAAAGAAAGACTAATGCAGGGATATTGAGGCTGAATAAAGAGGAAGGTGGTTGGGCAGAGAGCGACAGTGAAAAAGCAGGGATAATGAACAAATACTTCTGCTCAACATTCACAATGGAAAAGCAGGGGGAGATACCTAATCCAGTCAACAGAAGCACTCTTAGTAGGGGCAGTTGATATTAGTCCTTTCACAGAAGAAAGGGTTCTGAAGAACTCTTAAAAACTGAAAGTGGATAAAGCAATGGGGCCTGATGGGATTTACCCCAGAATTCTAAAAGAACTTAGGAAAGAACTAGTAACACCACTGACTATTCTTTTTAATAAATCATGGGAGGATGGTGTGGAACCTGAGGACTGGAGGAGGGCAGATGTGATTCCCCTTCACAAAAGTGGGAGCAAGACAGAGGCAGAAAACTACAGACCTGTCAGTTTCACCTCAGTGGTAGGAAAAATAATGGAATCACTTCTGAAGGAAAGAATATTTGAGTACTTAGTGGCCAGTGGGGCATAGGACCCAAGGCAGCATGGATTCACAGCAGGAAGGTCATGTCAGACAAATCTAATTGATTTCTTTGACTGGGTACAAAAGTAGTAGACCAAGGAGGGGCTGTGGACATGGTCTACCTAGACTTTAGCAAGGCATTTGACACAGTCCTGCACAAAATTTTAATAAACAAATTAGCCAGCCTGGGAGTGGGTCCCAGGGTGGTAGCCTGGGTAAAACAATGGCTAGACAACAGGACACAGAGGGTAATAGTAAATGTAGTCCACAGTGAAGAAAGGGGGGTTACTAGTGGGGTACAGCAGGGTTCAGTACTGGGGCCAGTCCTTTTTAATGTCTTTATAAGTGACATTGCAGAGGGACTGGAAGGAGAAATATGTCTCTTTGCAGATGACACAAAGATCTGCAACAGGGTCGCCACACAAGATGGGGTGGAAAGGATGAGAATGGACTTGGCAAGGTTGGAGGATTGGTCAAATGTATGGCAGCTTAGATTCAATGCAAAGAACTGCAAAGTAATGCACCTGGGAAACAAAAACCCATGGGAAGTGTACACAATGGGGGGTGAGATACTGACAACAAAAATGGAAAGGGACCTGGGGTAGTCATATCAGATGTCCTAAAGGTGGGCCAGCAATGTGAGAAGGCAGTAAGGAGGGCTGGGGGGATACTGTGATACATAGGGAGAGGCATCATCAGTAGAAAACAGAAAGTTGTTGGCCTTCTGTACAGACAGTTGGTAAGACCACATCTGGAGTACTGAGTACAGTGCTGGAGACCCCATCTCTGCAAAGACATAGACAGGGTGGAGGCTGTGCAGAGGAGGGCAACCAAAATGGCGCAGGATCTGCACCAGAAGCCATATGAAGAAAGGCTAAAGGAGCTTAAGATGTATTGCCTTGAGGAAAGGAGGGAGAGGGGAGACATGATAGAAACTTTCAAATACCTCAAGGGAATCAACAAAGTTCAAGAGGGTAGCATCCTTCAGAACGTGAGATGTGCAAGAACAAGGGGGCACAATTAGAAGATAGAGGGGAGATGGCTCAGAGGTAATGTGAGGAAGTATTTCTTCACAGAGAGGGTTGTAGATGCAGGGAACAGCCTTCCTGAGGAGGTCGTAGTCAAAAACAGTGGGGGGATTCAAGAATGCATGGGACAGACATAAGGCAGTCCTAGTGTGGGTAGGAGGAAGTAAGTTGTTGGTTAACTAGGATCTGCAGTTCATCTGTTAGGTAGAGAAATGCGCAGACTGGGTGGGTTAAGTGGTCCTTGTCTGCCATCATATTCTATGTTTCTATGTAGCCTATAATTACGCTACATTGCTGCAGTTCTTGGAACCTAAAAACAGACTTGAAATGTCTGAGGAAACTCTACGTGAGGCTATAAATAATAACAACAATATACAGACAGAAGATCCAGTAACAACTTCAGATAAAGCTATACAGGTTAATTTACCTCCTATTTTCTCAAAAGATGATTTGGCAATTGTGACAGATCCCGTGGAAAAATCAAAGATTAAGAAAAGGAGGGGAACTAACAGAACCAAGAAAAGTAAAAAAGCCAAAAAGGATGGGGAGCATAAGGTTGATGGGAACAGATCAGTGAAGAATAGTCAATTGACTGATGGGACTCATGCAACTGCAGCTGGTAAGAACAAAACATTTATACAACTAGATGTTAATGAACTTGAAGTGCAGGGCACCTTTGAGGCCCCAAAACTGTCTTGCAGTAAGTTCCTCATTGCCTGGTGGAAGTGAGAATAAACATGTTCTGACTTTTTGGGGGCCTGAGCCAAATGGGGATCTGACTGAGATACTTTTGGAGAGCCATGAGGTCCAAATACTTACAGCAGAGACCCCTGATAATCTTAAACAATCGATGTGCCACCTACTACACATAACTTTTCCATGAAAGGAAGTTTGCGTGACCCCTAACCCAATGTACCCTGAGCAGGTTCTGCTGTATTTGAAAGCTACTGACCGTTATGATCAGGATCAATCAGTGATCTCTACTCAGAACCATTTTCTACCCTTGCAAGATACTGTAGAAGTATAACACAATTTTTTTTACTTCCCATAATGGTGCACAAGTTTTAGGAATATTATTTTGGAATATTGAACGTCTTATGATTATGTTTGTTGACCCAGAGTTAAAAGATTTTCTGAGGAGATACAATATCTTGTGTCTACAAGAAACCTGGGGGGACATATTTGGAGCTGGCCAGTTGCAAACACAAACAGTGCGTCGCGCAAAAAAAAAAAAGTGCCAGCTGGCTCTGTAGCTATATTCACCCGTATTGTATGATTGGCATTGATTGTGCAATCCAGGTGAATATGGGACCCTGGAAGTGTGGCACAAAGTGGTCATCCACCACATCTGGGCAGTGCATCCAGGGGTTGGGGATGAAGACCGCTAATGGAGGATGCGTGGCACAAACGTGGATGTGCCGTATCCCCCATGGGCGATATTCAGTCAGATTATACTAATGAGCTCATTGGGCATGCGTGGCACAATGGGGCCTCCTGCATACCCATTATGGGCTCATTAGCATAGCCGAACTCTGCAGAATGTGCCAGGCCAGCCCCCCCAGCCCTGAGCCCTGATGCACACTCTACAGTACAGACCCCTTCCCCGAACTCCATTCTAATACAGTGCAGACCCCCTTCCCAAACCCCATTCCAATGCGTATGACATCCCCAATACCCACTGTAAAGTGCCCTCCCCATCCCCAATCCCTGTGCCAAGATTGAATATATCCCAGAACCTCATTGGCCATATGGTGTAGTCCTCCCCAACCCCAACCCCTGAATGCAACAGCTCTGGGTACAGACCTCTTTTCCATAGTGTAGTGATCTCCTCCCCATCCCTGACCCCTGAATGCAAACGAACTGTGACCAGACCCCGTTGCCACACTGTAGTGGACCCGCTCCCCAACCCATGCCAGAATCCCCAACCTGTCCACCAACGGAATGCCCTGGCATTCTAGTGCCCCCCCCAGTGCCCAGCTGATCACCCCACTCCCCCCAGCCTGACCCACAGCTGGTGACAAGCAAAGCCCATCTCTCATCACAATGGCTGGCCACTGACTGAACTCCTGAGGACCGCACAGTACTGTACAGCATACGGCCCAGTAACAATCTTTCATGGTCTGCACATGGTCTAAAACAATTGGAAGTCAAAGCCTATGAAGCTTTTAATGCATTCAAGAGGTTTAATGCAAAATTAGATAACGGTACAATGAAAGTTCTACTCACGGTAATTAATGCTAAGATTAAAACAAGTTTATTATATGCAGCAGAGATCTGGGGCGGTGTCAAATTATCAGCATTGGAAATAGCCCTAAATAAAATGTTCAGATATATACTCTCAGTCCCTAATTCTGTACCTTCCTAAATACTATGAGCAGAGTTTCGTCAATTTTCTCTAACAACATTGGTGAAGGAGAAACAAATTATATTTCTTTCGAATCTGTTTTCTTTCCCTGAAGAAAGATATCCCAGCCATTGTCTGGAAGAGGAAGTGAATTATACCGTTAGGGGTGTTACTTGACCCTCAATTAAAAATCGGAGAGGTACTCTTCCCACATGGATTGGAAGATTTCTTGCATGACATTTATTTTGGGCCTAAACCTGAAGTTATTACCAAAGTTAAAATGCGAGTTAGAACAAATACTGTAGCCCAGGATTTTTTCACGTTTATCTTAATTACAAATGTTTAAATAATATAGACAAATGAAATTAAATCACACCTTAGAATATTACTTAACTCATTGAGCAAATCCTAGGGACTGTAGGATCATCACTAAACATAGAATGGAATTATATAATGCAAATTAAATTAATTATAGACAAAAGCACCCTGGTATTATGTCTGAATATTGTGATTGTGGTTTGAAAGTAATTGAAGATCTTAAACATATGACATTACTTTGTCTTGAGTACACTAAGAGAAGAGATTATTGGCTAGGACCAATATTGTCAGAGCTTCATAATTCATTAGATCAGATAATCTGTGAATTATATAATACTTGCAATTCTCAAATTCTATTAAGGTTAATTGCCTGTTTGAAATCTATCAAATACTGACGCACAAACATTGGTGGCGAATAAGCATCTTTCCTTTTTTGCCTTAATTAGGCTTGTTTTTCCTATATGGGAATTTGTGATTATGGATATTACCCCTTATGGGGTTATAGGTAATCAGACCCGAACCCAGGGTGCTTACTTTAGCCCATTTACTCCTGATCTAGGATAGCTAAGATATAGACTGTGATTATCCACCTCATTTTCAGGTTCTTCCTTGTTTGCTGTTCTTATCCAATTATATTACCTGCTATATAAATGTAACGTGTTTTAAAATACTTATTGATTTGTCTCTGGATCAAGGAATTTTTATATAGTTCTAAAACAATGTGTCTAATAACCTTTCAAAACACCTGCATGCACTATATCTTTGACAAAGCTCCAAATGTATGTCTTTGAAATGTTATTGCATTGCAAAATGTGATATATTTCCTTGAGGTTGTACTGTAAACTATGACAGAGTGAAAACTTGAAGTGTTTTAAAGCAGCAGTGCAATGCAAATGGGCTAAAATCTGACCTCAACTTTTTTTCTTCTAATCGATGCTGGATGTCTTGCAGTTTATTTTGGTGGTAAAATTTTCAGTTTTCATTATCGTTAAAGAATTTTATGAATGTTTTAAAGTAATTAGTTCTCCAGAAAAAAAGATGGCTGCCTCATTTTTGCATAGAAATAATACTGAGGACCTGAAGAGGGTAAAAATCCAGACAAAAATGCAAATGTACCGTACGCAGCAGAGGAAGCATCCAGGAAATCCAGATCAACACTTCTGCCAATATTTTTCATAACCATAGCAGAAAATTAGTTTTTTGGAATAACGTGTGTCATTGTACTAAGGTTCATACTAAGGTAAGGTGAAGGAGTGAGTAGGCCGAGGCCCATAATGCTCCTATACTATGCCAAGGAATAATAGGATAAATCATACCCAGACTGCTGTACTGCTGCTTGAAATGTGATTTTATTGAGATTTTGCATGCTATGCATGTGTAATGACTGTATCGAACAATAAATATTATGATGATAATGACTTCTTGGCACTGCACCCAAGTTGCCATGTTTTCGACCATCTCTCCAGTCTTGCTAAATGCTCCTGGAGTACTTTGCCGCCTTTCCCACCATCCACATCCGCACAGATCTTAGTGTTGTCTGTGAAGAGGCTGATCTTGCTTTTCATCCCATCTGATATGTCAGCAATGGAAATGTTAAGCAGCACTGGTCCCAGCACCGCACCCTGTGGGACCCCACTTGTTACCACTCTGGGCTTCGATAGTTCACCCCCCAGGACTGTCTTCTGTTGCCTGTCCTATAACTAGCTCTTGACCCATCTAACCAGTTTCCTCCCGGCCCCCAGGTTACTCAACTTGCTGGTCAACCTTCCGTGAGGCACCGAGTCAAAGGCCTTGCTGAAGTCCAAGTAAAGGATGTCCACCACATGACCCTTATCCAGTGCCTTCATCACCCAATCAAAAAAGTCAACCAGGTTCATCTGACGAGATCTGCCTGAGACAAACCCATGCTGTTTGCCATCCTGGAGGCCATTACCCTCCAGAAATTTTACCAGCCTTTCCTTGAGGATAGTCTCCGTTAGCTTTCCTAAAATTGCGATAAAGCTCACTAGTCTGTAGTTCAATGATTCGTCCCTGGTGCCGCTCTTATGGAGGGGCACCATGTGCACCACCCTCCAATCCCTGGGCATGCATCCCGTATCCTTGGAGTTGTTAAACAGGTTCACCAGCGGTCCCGCCAGGACTTCTGCCAACTCTCTCAGGACTCTAGGATCAACTGCGTCTGGCCAAGGTGTCTTATCTACCTTTAAGGACTTAAGGCCCTCCCTCACCCTACCCACTGTGATCTCCCCATCCGTAACCTCCGACCCCCACTCCGACCCCCACCCTTCCCCTTAGGTACGGGTCCTTCCCTCTCCTTGGTGAATACTGAACAGAAGTACTCATTGAGTACTTCTGCCTGCTCTGCCCCCTTTTCTGCCCATCCTCTGCCATTCTTGATCCTAACAATCTGATCCTTACTCTTTCTCTTCTCCCATATATACCTGAAGAAATCCTTTTCACCTTCTCCAGTCCCCTGTGCTAGCCTGAGCTATCTCGATGACTTGGCTGCCCTTACTATTCTAGTCACCTCCCTGGATTTCCTCATGTATTCCTCCTTGTCCTCCTGCTGGACCTTTTATTATTCCTAAAGGCAGCCCTCTTTTCCCTCATCCTTTCCTCAACCTCCCTGTTAATTCAGCTCGGCTTCTTGATCCTGGTTTTCTTGCTCTGGCTCATTACACATGTGCTAGTGGCCTCAGCCAGGCCCAGTTTGATTGCCCATTTTTGCTTGGCATCCATGTGTGGGCAGATGTTAGCTATGTGCCCTTCCAGTATACTACCCATCCTGCCTAAGTCTGCCCTTTTGAAGTCCAGGATCTTAGTCTTTGTTGTGGCTACCTGCATTCCTAGATTGAGTGAGAACCACACTGTGCAGTAGTCGCTTCCTGCCAGGGGGTCCTCCACCTTAGTGCCTTTGACTTGTTCACTGTCCGTCAGCACCAGGTCCAGAATGTTCCCCTTCCTAGTTGGCTCTATTACTTTCTGCATCAGGAAGCTATCCTGGAAGGCTTCCAGGAGGATCTGCTCCCTTGCACATGAGGTGGCTGGGACATTCCAATCTACCCCTGGCAGGTTAAAGTCCTCAACCACCACAATGCTACTTTTGCTACTAAGCCTCCTTAACTGTTCTTCCAGCTCTCTATCAGTCTCCTCCTTCTGAGTCTGAGGCCTACACACAACCCCCAATCTAACCTTTCTACTCCTTGAGTTGTGTAGTTGCACTTGTGACAGAAATGGGAACTAAGTAGCTAATGGGTGAGATTTACTAACACTATTTTCTGGTCTTATGAATCTCACCAAAAGGTTTTCCTGGGCTTGCTGGCAACAAAGGAAAAAACACTGGGATTCTATGTCACTTGCAGACTATCCCTCTGGAAAGTGAATAGGTAATAAATGTCAGGAATGACAAGGGGGGAGGTGGATGTACACACTCACATACATACAGAGTTTGAAAGGATTGGACCGGTCAAATATAAACTGGATGTTAAATGGATATAATTGGGCACCTGTAGGTGTGCAAACTGATTGGGGCAAGGGAATTCAAACTTGTACAGAATCTAAAATGATTGGTCAATTCAAATGGATGACCCATCACAGAGCCTAAAATGTAAGCTACAAATTCAAAGGATTCCATTTGAGCGGGGCCTTTTGCCTGACACCATCTGGAAAGATAAGAAAGCTGCCTTCAGCAGAGATTCATGTAGGGGGACAGAGAGCTTAGATCTCAGTTTCTTACCCCAGGAGTCCTTTAGCATCAGTAACTATAGCAGTTAGCTGGCTAGGTGCAACTGCCCTGTAGGTATGGCTTTAAGATAATTAACATAATGAGCTTGGGCATCAGCCAATCAGAAAAAAGGAGTAGAATATGCTGAGAGGGAGCAGTCTGAAGGGCTTCAAAATTTTTTCTCCACTGACTGAACAACATTGCCCCAGCGGTGTCTCTCAACTTTCCTTGCTGATAGCCTCTTTTTTGCTTATCTTGGTAAAGCTTTCCTCACAAACATATTTTTTTTAGTGTGCTGAGTGTAATTTTACTATTTTTTAGCTGGTGTTTCTTTCTCATGCATCTGCATTATTTTTACCACAACCGCATTTATTTATATATGTTTTACCGCATCTGCATATTTTCTATACATTTTTTACAGCAAATGCTTATTTTCGACAGTTCTTCACTTTTTTGACGCTATTCTTGAAGGAACTGTTACATTTTTGCATTTTTTCTTACGTCTTACCTCAGAAATTGAGGGTCCCTACCGCGAGGTCTCCATTTTCAGACTTTGTCTGTCAGTTATTGCTGGGTTCTCTGTGGATTGGCATGTTAGAGAATCCCAGCACTGAAAACAAATCTGAACCTACAGATTTTTAAAACAACTGTCTTCTGTCACAAGATTTTGGCTTAGCAGATTTTCAACAACCTGTAACCCAGGTGTTAAGGTCCAGATTTTATTTGTTCTCTTTGTACAAATTGGGTAAGAAATGGAGCAAAGAGACTTGGAAAAATATAATTATGGCTGAGGAAAAATCAAAGGCTACTGATGAGGGGCCATTTAAATTTAATAACGATAAAAAAATTCAAGCAGGGGTACTGCTGAAGCCTCCAAGTCCCAGCCAAATAAATAAAGCTACCAAAGGAGCTGATGAAGTTCCTTACAAATTAAAACTAAATAAATAAATAAATAAAATAAAATAATAAGGTCGCTGATGAAGTGTCCAAAAAAGGAAGCATTATCAAGCTGCTGATGAAGTGGCTAAAAAGATAGTCTGTAAAGGCAAAAACGCTCCTGTTCCTCCTGGGGAAAGCCAATAGTGAGACAACAGGTGGCTTAAGACATAAAGAAAAACAAAGCATATACAGCCACAGTCTGCACAGGGCTACCAACTGTACAAGACTTGGCAAAAGCATGGCATGTCCTTCAGACCTTACAAAAAATGGGGTCTATGTTTACTGGGGCTAGTGTGCACTCTTCCACAGTTCTCTCTTCCGGAGACTGTGAGGGTGATACAGATGATGATGAATAATTGTTATGATGCCACTGACATGAATTTGGAGGGCCTAGAACCTGATGTATCCACTGACCCTCTTTTTGGAGCTTCCTCTGCCAACCAGGGGGATCCCTCCTCTATGCATACATTTATCCAAAACAGGCTAGACACCCTGGACCTCCCTATTCAGGAGTCCATCCAGGATGAGAACGAGGACAGAGATTATAGGGAGATGAAAGGTCTCCCACCTCCTAAAAGACTAGTCATGCCAATCTATAATGATGAACAAATAAATAAAAATACCATGAAAATGCTTCAAACCCCCACTTCTGTGGCCGGGTTTGACAAGCGGGCTGAAAAAAATAAAATAAAATAAATAAATATAAATATATCAATTGTCTAAAAACAATTAATATTTTGTGGTGATTTGCATATACAGCCCATGATGCTTTGCATTATGGAGGTATGTGTGATTTTTTATTTCTTGTTGTCTAAAAACAATGCTGAGTGCCTGTCTGTACACCCCAGCCATGAGAGTACAGTACAGCAGGCAGCTTGCAAGAAAGCTGTAGTCTCCTTGTCCTCCCTACCCCGGACAAGGACTCCAGAAAAATAGTTTTCATAGCAAAGAAAATGTACACCACAGCTGCTTGTCCAACTTTCTTTCTACATGACTTTCACGGCCAAATATCAGAAAGCACTATGGAATTCTGTCCTGGCCATTACCCACAAGGGATTGGGTATAATGGCACAGGAGTGGGTGGACACGGTTAAAACTGCCCTGGAAGCTATGTAGTACCAATTCCACATGACAGATGACAACAAGGATGGGTCCATGGGTCACGGCCAATGCCATCTCTCTGTGGTGCTTTGCCTGGCTTAGGACTACCAGTCTAACCCCAGACACCCAGTGTAAGGCCATGGACTTTCCCTGTGATCAAATCATATTGTTCGATTCCAGAACAACTGGCTGCAACAAGGCCTCTTGGCTAAACCTAAGCCTCCTGCCCCACATGAATCCCAGCCGAGGGTAGTAAGGGCAGAGGTTATTTTCCCAGGCCTTACATTCCCTATCCCCAGTCTGACTTCTTTCAGTACAGGGGTGCATTCAGATGGAGGGAGGGGCAGAAGGGGCCAAAGCAGGGCCACCTCTACCCAGCCAACAGCTCCGCAGTCTAAGCCTTGATGTGACTGTATGCAGACCTCAGGTGTACCCAGATGTCAAACCCTCTAACCCCAACACAGGTGTTATCATTGGGAGTTGGAGGTAAAAAACCTTTTTAGCTCTGTGAGTGGTGAAGAGGGT
This sequence comes from Neoceratodus forsteri, assembly GCA_016271365.2. Lineage (NCBI taxonomy): Eukaryota > Metazoa > Chordata > Ceratodontiformes > Ceratodontidae > Neoceratodus > Neoceratodus forsteri. The sequence goes on from JADMNL010000022.1 coordinate 570,177,249, forward strand.
CCCAGACCACGAAAAGGGACAAGGGCCTCTACTCCAGGTACTTTCTGACATAAAAGAAAACTGGGGAGTGACGACCTATCCTGCTGTTAGAACCCAAATTCATGATGGTCACTCTGTTATTGGTCATACAGTCCTTACAGCAGGGAGACTGGCTAGCCTCCCTGGACCTACAGAACTCCATTTTTCTGTATACGCATAAGGAGGTCTCACAGGATGTTTCTCAGGTTTAAACTCCCTTCAGGCACTGCGGCCCTTTGGCCTGTCCTCTGCCCCAAAAATCTTTACGAATTGCCTGGCAGTGGTAGCAGCACACCTCAGGAAACTGGGCGCCTATCTACTACTATTTTGATGATTGTCTCATAGTGCCAAAGTCTTCTTGTCAGGTCAAGGAGTCCCTTTCCCATACAGGGCTCATTCTGGAGTCCATGGGTTCCCTGGCAAATCTAAATAAAGTCTCACCTGGAACCCACCCAGCTACTCATCTTCATAGGAGCTCAGCTGGACACCCAGAAAGGATATGCCTTCTTTCCACAGGTGAGAATTCAAACCTTCCCTCAATGGCAGATTCTCTCATCCAGGGACAGCCAAGACCAGCCAGACATTTCCTCAGGCTATTGGAACACCTAGCTTCAATGGCTGCAGTGGTCACACGAGTCAGGTACAGGATGCGAATCCTGCAAGCCTATTTTAGAGCTCGCTGGTCTCAAAGAAGCAGCAATTTTTCAAAGCTGATGCCAGTGACCGAGCAGTCTCTTGAGTCTCTGCTTGGGTGGAAGAATCCTGCAAATTTGGCAGTAGGGATCCCTTTCTAAGCTCCGCTTCCCACAGAGGCGATCACCACAGATGCCTCCCTTCTGAGCAGGGGAGCTCATCTGGACAGTGTCTCAGTAAGTGACACTGGACTCTCCAAGAGTCATAGTTACATATAAATGTTTTGGAATTCAGAGCAATCTTTCTAGCTTCAAAGCATATACTCCTGTCATAAAAGGTCAGACTGTATAAATTCAATCAGATATACCACTGCAATGTTTTACATAACCAAGCAGGGTGATACCAGATCAGGAAGTACTCTGTTCAAGGGCTCTGAAAATCTGGTCTCTCACCTTCTCCTTGGGAGTCAGACTTTCAGCTATTCACCTCCCAGGCAAGCACAGTATACTTGCAGATGTTCTAAGTCACATCAATCAAGATCAGAGAAAATGGACTCTGAACAAGCAAGTACTAACCACAGTGTTCAGGTGGTGGGGCACTCAAGAAGTGGATCTGTTCACCTCTCCCCTCAATTTCCAGCTTTACCAGTACTGTTGTAGGCCCCCATTCCTGGCAACAACCTGCATCAATGATTCTGGTGACTCCGGATGGGCCCAGGCAAGCCCGTTGCCCTCTCCTTCTCTCACTGTCCTGCAGCAGGCCCATTTGCCTGCCACCAACGCACTCTCTGCTGACCTTTCCCCAGACAGGAATGCATTAACCAGACATACACTCTCTTCACCTCAAGGCCCGGTTCTTGAGGGGTTAGAGTTTCCATCCTCTCAGTACATGGAGCAAGTCCTCATGACCCGAAGAATGTCCTCCCTATGGTGCAAGAGCAAAAAGGTCAGACCTCTTACAGCTTCAGACTCTCAGCTGTTGGATTACCAGGTTCATCTGCAAGTGTCAGACTTGAAACCCTCCCTTCTCAAGCTACACCTGGCTGCAACTTTGGCCCATCTTTTGTTGGGGAAGAAAAAATCTATTTTTTCCCACACTAAATTCAAACAGTTTTTCAAAGACCTCTTGTACCTCCAGTCAGGGATCCGGTTCCTCCTTGGAGCCTGAATCTTTGCATTGCTAGGCTCATGGAACCACCCTTTGATCCTATGGCCACTGCTCATCTCAAGTTCGTAACCAGGAAATCTGTCTTTCGGGTGGCCACTACCTCTGCCTGGAGGATTTCAGAGCTACAGGCCCTGTGCACTGAGCCTAATTACAACATTCGTCACAGAGACAGAATTGAGCTCAGGACAAATAGGAAGTTCCTGCCTAAGGTGGTTCCTAAATTTCACCTTAACCAGTCTATTACTCTGCCTGTCTTCTTTACTGAGAAATCCACTCTAGGTGAGCAGAAGCTCCTCAGTCTGGATGTCAAAAGAGGTCTCTTTTACTATCATTAAACACCACAGCTTAGACGTGCAGTCAAGCTCCAGTGCCAAAATTTGGCAAGGTGGGTCTGCAGAGCCTCTTTCCTAAGTAAGTTATCTGCCCACATCCCACTTGGTATTGCTCAGTAGTCCGCTATAGTTACTGATGCTAAAGGACTCCTGGGGTAAGAAGGAAAAATTACTCACTGTAGTAATCTTCTTTCTTCCAAGGGGTCTTTTAGCATCAGTAAGCTCCCACCCTTCCTCCCTGGTTCACCTTTTAGGAGAAGGGATCTGTTCTCAGATTTATCACCAAAATTGGTCTTTTTTTAAAGAGGTTTTGAGCTCAAATTGTTGATATCTGTTCTGATTTTGGACATTTGCATATCTTTTGAATCATGTTGGTTCACTTTTACGGGCATGTGCCCTTTATTTTGAAAAAATTCTGAAGCCCTTCAGGCTGCTATCTCTCAGCACACTCCCCTTCTTTTTTCTGATTGGCTGATGCCCAAGCTCATTATGCTAATTATCTAAAAGGCATACCTCCGTGGCAGTTGCACCTAGCCAGCTAACTGCTATAGTTACTGACGCTAAAGGACCCCTTGGAAGAAAGAAGATTACTATGGTGCGTATTTTTTTCTTCTCTGTCAGCTTAGAAAGGTGAGGACTCCATTATGGTAGATTAATGCTGTCTGGGTGTTTTCTTTCTGACTCCTGTTATTTAAAAGAACATCTGTTTATTTTTCCGGTACAAGTGTTTCCTCTCATGTATACTATTGACGTCCTGGAGTTGCATCTGGACTCCTAAAGTAACATCTTTTTCTTTACCTAGCAGTCGTGACGGTGTCTTAATTGTAAGGTAGTGATTTATTTTCTCTGGCTAAAGGAAACTCTGTTGGCATCCGGCATCAGAAGAGCATTCTACTTGAGTTAAATGGTAACCTGTGTTGACCTCCCTGTCTTTGTGCAGGGAAGAACTGAAATCCTGGGTTTCACTCAGGTTGGTGACAGCTGAGAACTGAAAAATAGACAACTCTAAGCCAGCCCGCTGGTGCAGCAGTAGCGCTACTGCTTGAGACACCAGCAACCCAGGTTTGGTAGTGAGCCTGGCTGCTGGAAAGCTAGCCGGGGGAGAGGGATGGAGCATCTGACTGGCCACTCTACCTCTCCAGGAGGGGTGGGCTGCACATCTCACCACTATACTGCCACCACCTGGGTGACCACGGGTGGTGCCAGTGCGGTCGGGGAAGCAGACAGCAGGAGAGGGGCTAGCATCAGACAGGAACCTGAGCGGAGGTGTGTCTCACAGCTCCTCTGTCTCATTGGTCCTCCCTGAGTGCTGATACCAGCATAGGGTGGGACCAAAACAAAGAAAATTACCACGTGCCCAATCCAGGTGATGAACCCTCAGCACCACGTCTACGGAGTAACCAGGGGCAAACTCCACAGTGCGCACTCCCATGAAGTTTGAGGGAGGTTGGGGAGGCCTCCTCCGCTCTGCCCAGAGGGTCATCTGGGGGCTCCAGAGGTAAATAGAGCAGTGTACCTTAGAAGCAGACTCCCTGGTCCTCACAGTGGCTTAACTGTGAGGTGCTTGGGGGTTCTGAGAGACGGACTGGGTGCAGAGAATGCAAGGCAGGTAAAAAGAGAAAGTTAAAAAAAGAAAAATAGACAACTCTCTAAACGCAGGTATAGCCAAAAGAGAGAGGGTTGTCACAGCACCCATAAGGCTTCTGCCCTACCTTCCTCCCCCTCCTCCCTGTTATACATTATCCCTTCCCGAACATAGATGGCCATCCCCTCTTTCCCTTTTTCTCTGTCCCTGCAGTATAGCTTGAATGCTGGGATAGCTAGGTCCCAGTCTTGGTAATGGGTGGCCCATGTCTCAGTGATGGAGGCTATGTCCACCTCCCCTTCTGCTATCACTGCCTGCAACTCTGCTGTCTTGTTACCCAAGCTCCTTGCATTCATTGATACCACCCTCGAATGTGATCTTATCCCCTCTGCTCCTTTAGCCTCCCCCCATCTCCTCTCTTATTCAAATTTGACTCCTGCTTTGCTGTGGTGTGAGGTCCAAAGGACTCCCTCTCTTGGTGACTGCCCACCCCTTCACCCCCTCTTATCTAGTTTAAATTGTAATTAGCTTGAATAAACTCCCCCAACTTCTGCTTCAGCACTTGCGAGCCTTCCTTGCTAAGGTGCTTCCTATCGGGAGTGTACATGTCCTTGTTCTCCCACTTGTTGCCCCCACTTTCCCAACATTCCACACCCCCATGGACCCACACCATTCCCCCAGCCATTTGTTGAACTCTGTGATTCTCTGCTTCCCGGCTGTATTACATGACCTGCAAATACCAATGACAGGAAATATGCTACTGCTGCATTCAGTAATAGCCGCTGATTAGTGGTAGTGATTTGTGACAGTTTGGGATGGTATTTAGTATAGAAGCAGTTGTGTTTTTTTAATTACATTTTATTGATTTACTGAGAGTACAATACATAGATATTACCAATACACATGCATATAGTAACAGATACATCAACAAATCGATTTAACAATATTTTTACAGTAAGAGTTGAGCATGTCCCTATGTAAACAATGACACACCGGGGTGTGCGTTAGTTCTAACACACGACTGGGGGTGTAGTGAGGCATGAGACTGCAGGTGGAGTGTGTCCAGCTCCCTAACTGTGCATTAGAACTGTCTAACACACATCGCAGAGTTGCTTACTGTGCTTATGAAATGGGCACCTTGGCTGTTCACGTATGTGAAAATTCAAATTCAAAGGAATAAGTATAAAAAAGTTAGTTTTTTTGTTTTAATTCAAAATGAAATAGCTCCTCCGCCTGTGTCACTGTACTATATATATTTTTTGGTTAGGTACCTTTGTCCTACTGTGGCCTTTGTAGTTACAGATTTCCTTAACTGGTTGTCATGGCACTACCCCCTCTGCTCCCCTCCTCCACACACACACACACACACACACACACACTCTCTCTCGTTTTGTCACATTTTGAAAATTTTAGGTGTTTGGAGATGGCACCAAATATGCTTTTTTTGTTTCATTAATTCTGTTGTCGTTTTGTAGTGGGCAGCACAGGTGAGTAGATGCCTCCAACATGTGCAGCACTCAGGAAGGAGATGCGAAGTATCGTAGCACTCTCAGCACAGCAGTTAATAAAGGACTCAGAGACGGAGTGGGAACCTGCAAAGAAATGAATACAGCTTAGTGACAGAGCCAAGACAGTGAGTGGGAGGGAGCCAGGGAGTGGCCGGCAGGTTGGATGAGGAGCAAGTGAGCGGGCAGGCAGTGGGTGGGGGACATTTCATAGCAGATAAAGAGGGTGAACTAGATTGTTTTCAAACATGTAATGAATTATGCTGTTTTTGAAGGGGAGATGGCACTAAAAGGCACAATTTCTGATATATGGTACACTGGAAAAGGATAAAAGAAACAAAATGGTGGTCATTAACATTCTAAACATTTTACAGTATTCCAAATGGGCATTTATATATTTTTTTGTGGTAATGCATCTGGTTGTCAGCACTTGATTTTTGCCATGTGCTAGACACTGTCAATGCATGGCTATAAACCAGAGGGCTCTAAATCTTAAGCCCATTTCATAACCACTGTTACCACACAGTAGGGTAAGCAAAATGTCATGAAACTATACCAAGATTTTCATTCATAAGCCAGTACTGCCATGAGCAGGGATTAATGTAAATTGAGTAAACATCACCGTGCACCGTATTATAAAGGGTTATAACATCCCTATATATTAAGGAACATGCTGAAAACAGATAATATAACCACTGTGGTAAAATCCCACATCAAACTTTTGAGCAGCACATGCTAAACTGAAATTGCTGACAAAGAAGAGAAGCCACAGCTAGAAGCATGTGGGGATACAGTATCTTTAAAACAATTTATAAACCACTTTTCAACTATTGCAATGAGCTAAAGCCAAGTAAATAGAATACTGTTAATCTAGTTTATTCTGCTAAAAGTATCAAAATGAAAAATCAAGTTTATGCACTCAGTCCTTTTAAAAGCAGACTCAGGTTATAATTTATGTCCTCAAATCCCAAAAGGAGGAAGACTGGCGCCTCTTAAGAACAGCCAGAAATCGCTGCACCAAACTGATTAGGGAAGCTAAAGCCTTCTATTACCAAGCAGAACCAGATACTGTAGCCAATTGTCCCTCCAAATTCTGTGCCACAATCAAAGAACTGGCGGGAGCCACGTCACAAAATATGCTCCCTACAAAAATTACCTCTGACAATACAGTAATCAATGACAAAAAAGAGATACTGCAGGCATTCAACATGCACTTCGCCACAGCAGGTTTAGCCTTCGATAACTCGCCTGCATGTAGCCTGCGCACCCAACTTGGCATGACCCCACCAAATGTTGGCTCCGTTAGTCAACATTTCTCATTCTCATCGGTTTCCCTCAAGGAAGTGGAAGACTTGATTCTCCACCTGGATACTAAGAAAAGTGCCGGCGCAGATGCACTTGAACCATACTTCCTAAAGATAGCATGCCATGTATTGGCAGTGCTTATTACTCATTTATTCAACCTCTCCCTAACACAAGGTACCCTCCCTCAACCATGGAAGATCGCACATGTTATCCCGCTATTTAAATCTGGAGACCCTTGCGACCTTAATAACTATAGGCCAATTTCTCTCCTACCCACACTCTTGAAGCTACTGGAATAAACAGTAAATGGCTAACTAAGATCCTTCATCGACAGAGAAAAATTACTAAACTCCCCTTCAGTCCGGATTCAGAGCCAACCACAGTACAGTCTCAGCATTAGCTAAAGTAACCAATGACTGGCAACTGGAGCTGGAGCATAAAAAGTCAGTATGTGCTGTGTTTCTTGACCTCAGCAAAGCATTCGACACAGTCGACCACGACCTGCTCCTCGACTCATTAAAAACACTAGGACTGGATGCTACTTCTCTAAACTGGTTCTCTGAATATCTGACAGACAGATACCAGCAGGTGAAAGTGGATGGTGAACTATCTGCCCTAAAACTCTTACAAAGAGGTGTCCCTCAGGGATCCATATTAGGTCCCCCCCTCTTCGCAGTGTATATCAACAACATTGATGAGGGAATCAAGGATGCAAGTATTCACTTATTCGCGGATGACACAGTGCTGTTCCTGAGTCGTCCCACACCAAAAGAAGCTTGTACTGACCTATAAAAAGATTTCAACCTCCTGAAACTCCAACTAATCAATAAAAAACTGCTATTAAATGCTAAGAAAACTAAAGCCATGTTATTCCCCCCCCCAAACTACACAAGCGCTACTGACTCCCTCCCCCCAACAACCACGATGCTGGGAGAGTGCTTAGAGTACGTTCCAAAATTCAGATATCCTGGGGTCTGGATCGACTGTAAACTCTCCTTCACTGACCACCTAGAAGATCTGCTGAAAAAATTAAGGCAAAGACTTGGCCTTTTTTATAGGATAAGAAGACTTCTTACAGCAGACGCAAAGAAATGACTAGTCCAAGCCACGTTCCTGTCCTTAATTGACTATGCAGACTTCATATACAGTAGCTGTACGTCTTCCTATCTTGGAAAACTGGATACGCTCTACCACAGAGCTATACGCTTCATCACTGACCTCCCCTTCTCTGCCCATCATTGTGCACTATATGCCGCCATGGACTGGACCTCACTTTACTAATGGAGCAACTTATATGCAGCACTCTGGACACTTAGAGTCCTCAGTGGCAAACTCCCTCAATACATCATCGACTGCCTGTCTCCAATTGTGCCCAGGAATTATTCCCTTAGAAGCTGCTCACAACTCCTGCTAAATATACCCAGGGCACTCACACGAGTCAGGACAGCTGCCTTTGGATTCGCACTCCCATCAATATGGATAAAACCCCAAAAATATTTAAGCTGAAAACCCCAGTAAGTACCGTTTTGTTCAAAAGTCTTTACCGTGATGGCATTACGGAAATTTGCAACTGCTTTACTAGACACTAACTAATATCCCTGTAAATGTGCATTTTTTACTATAATAGCAGCCATTTTTACTGTTTATACTATTGTAACTTGTCTTTCTGTATTATTACTGTAGGACCACAGGTCCACCTTGTAAATGAGCTTGCTCAGTGGTGCCCGCCTGGATAAATAAAGATATTGATTGATTGATTATTTATTTATTTATTTATATCTCAGATTACTCCTTAGAGCAAAAGCTCTTTACATAGGTTCCATGTCAGGATTAACAATCAAAGCACATTACAATTACAGGAGATGGCAATTCAAACAAATTGACAATGCAAGCAGGTTTAGGAAATAATCACAAACACATGGCACTGTACAATGTGTGCCGTTGATGAAAAAGGCTTACACAGTGAATTAGGAGATGACAGAGATGAACAAAGACTAGGAAACGAGGGGAGAAGAACAACAGCCAAGAGGCCTATGTCAAAGCGTGTACAATTAGAGAAGAAACCAATTACCAGGGGCCAAGAATAAACAGCCTAGAAGGCCTAGTCAGTGCGGGTGAGTGGGTATAGTAGGTGAAATAAGGAGCATGAGATGGGAAGGCATAGAGGAGGAGAGGGGCGAGGGGCGGAGGGGGAATCAGGAGACACAAGTGCTACAGTCAATGGAGCCCAATGCAGTGAATAAGTAAGCAGGTATAAGTAACAGACTTCGACAAAGTGAACTGATTATTGGAAGCAATCACAGCTGGCATTTGCAACAAGCTGTTGGTCTAGCTTTTGTTTAAAAGAGCCTAAAGCGGATGCAGAGGATATGTCAGAGTGAAGAGAATTAAACCAGAGTGGGGCACAGTTTGCGAATGAACTTTGACCTAGAGAGGTATGACAACTGGGAATTTTGTAGTTCTAGCTTTCAGAGCTTCTGGTGCAGCGAGGGTTGTCTTGAAGGGTGAGAAGTTTATGAACCCCTGAGGGAACCATTCCTAGATTAACTTTTTTTGCTATGAGACATGTTTGGTACATAAGTCTACCTTTGAACCGGAGCCAGTTAGCTTGGGTCTACAGGTTGCAGGTGTGGGATGGCCACATGGATCCAGTTAAGAGCCAGCAAGCTTTGTTTAGTGCAACTTTGATGTGATGCAGAGATGTATCTGTGGCTGACCCACAGAGTAACCAGCCCATAGTCTATGAGAGAGACCACCGAGCTGTGTATGGCTAGGTTAAGAGCTTCTGAGGTCAGGCTATTTCTATGCCTGTACAGCAGCCCTATGCACGTGTTGACGGCCTTAGTAATGTTGTCAATGTGCTTGCTAGGTAAAGGACAGGGTACTGTCAACCATAATCCCCATGTATTTAAAGTGATGAACTAGCTTTAAGGGAGAGCCCACATCATTGGGGATTGAGAGAAGGGTAAGATCTATGTCTGTTTTGCGAGCTGGAGAACAGCATTGTTTTCATCTTTTTGTAATCCATTATTAGTTTGTGCTCTTCAACCATCTTTCTACGTCCAAAAAGTTATGCCGATGCTGGTTCTCGAGAACCTTAGGATCAGAATCACTAGTGAAAAGAACAGCATCATCTGCATATAACAGGATGCGACCTTGGCAAGAGTAAGGGAGCTTGTTAAGGAACACATTAAACAGAAGAGGCCCAATAATGGACTCTTGTGGAACTCCTGAGCGGACAGGTCTGGTGTCAGACAGGACATTATCAATCCTCACCTGCTGCAAGTGGGTATACAAGTAGCTTCTAAACCAGGCTACAGTATCACAGGAAAGACCAATGGCAGCAAGTTGGTCAACCAAGAGGGCATGATTTACTGTATTGAATGCTTTGGTTAAATCGATGAAAACCACGCCAACCAGGTTGCCTTGGTCAATGGAGTTGTGAATGAAGCCCGTGAATTCTAGTAAGGCAGTAGTGGTTGTGGAAGGATTGTGGGATAACAGACAGACCAGACGCAGAACTTCAGATTCAACACACAATCTCTGCGTGGTGCTTATTTAAAATACAGAGAATAACCTTCAGCAATGGCATATCCCTTCTTTAGCACATCAGTTTGCAGCAAGAGACTACGAATGTCCTTCCGCTGCACTTAGCACCTACTGACCCACTGATCTACTGATCTAACTTTTCACTTGAGATTCAGCTTCCCTATGTGGGTCTTGTTTGTTTGGGTGATGGGGATTCACATAAAAAAAAGCCCAAAACAAGCTAAAGACAAAGAACCTTAGTGCCGTGGTATTTTCAACATTTACAGGTTTCATACACACAAGGTATATACATCAAGGTATTTTATAACATAGTGCCATTGCATACTAAATCCAACAATGAGGAACACAGTCTGTTGTTTTACATCAACTTGGTGGTCACAACAATAATCTCCCTGCATGAGGACCTGAGAGGGAAAAAGAAAATTAAAGAGGACACTATAGCATAGTCAAGAAAGGGGAGGGAGGCCCATAGGTGGCCAGCCTTATGGACTAGAAATTGTGAAGGATAGATTAGGCTAAGAAATAGAAGAACTGTTGCAACAGATTTAAGAAGGGTCGATCCTCATGAGTGGCAGGATCTCCCTGTCACAGTGATGCTATGATCTTTCCTAAATCCGTGCTGTTGCTGGCATTGCAGTTGATATTTTTCAAGATATTCTACCAGCTGGTCTGCCACTATTCGTTCCAAGGCTTTCGAGAGCGAAGGAGGAGTGGAGATTGGTCTGTAGTTCCCAGTTAGGGTGCGATCCTCGCTTTTATGTACAGAAGTCACTATTGTGGATTTTCTTGTTTGTGGGAAGTGTGAATACCTAAGTGATAAGTTAATGATATGGGTGAGGGGTGCCAGGAATTTATCAAATGTAAGCGTAACAAATTTAAGATCCAGGCTATCACCGCTGAACCTTGATTTCCCCAGCACCTTGAGGAAGTATTTTCTGGCTTCAGCAACCGTGATGATTTTGAAGTAGAATAGAGGGTGAGAGGGCTGGTTGTCCATTTTCCTTGTGTAGTCACCTACGTTGGGTTGACAGAAAAAGTTGGGGGGGGGGACACCATTCAGATGCATGACGGTGTAATTAAAAGTGTTTGCAATGGCTCTAGGATCGAGAGAGGGCATGCCATCAATGATAGCATGGTAGGGGCAGATTTGCAGTCTTTCCATGTGACTTATTTAAGGTTATTCCAAAATGTTCTGCCATCATTACATCTGTGAGAGAGGGCTTCCTTATAATACTGACTTTTTACTGTGTGTATAGCCTTAGTATAGTCATTCCTTGCCTTTTTGTAACTCTGGATATCTGCTAGGTTACCCGTAGCCCGAGCCCTGTGCTAGAGATGATCCTTAGATTTCAGAAGCTCAATTAGGTCAGGAGATATCCAAGAATTACAGTGGTCTTTTAATTTCCATTTTTTAAATGGAGCATGCCTATCGCACACTGCATTGAACTGGCGGATAAATTGATCAAGTGCAGTGTCAACATTGCAGACAGAGTAGACTATAAACCAGTCTTGTTGGTGAAGGGACCCTTTGCTCACTCCTGTCTTATTCATAGCACCTCTCTGTTACAGTATCCCTAGCGTCCCTTGTATTTGGGCTGTTCTTCCATTATGTGTTCATTGTTCCCAATTGTTTGTCTTTCTGCCCATTTTGTATAGTTTGAATGTTTTGCAGTTACCATTTGAATTCTATTCACGCTCTTCCCTTCCTCAGGGATACAGTACATGAGATGAGCCTTGGCTCAGAGTACCATTCCTGGTCACCGATTATGTAAATACATGTAAATACATAAATTCACCTACTGTTATCCTCTTTCAGTTTGCCTCATCCCTTCACACAAAATACTTTTTCAGACTTGCTGAGCCTCCCCGGGACAGGTTGGGGTCTCCCCAGGAAGGCTGGCCTCGCCATTTGAGAAACCCTGCTTTAGGATTCCCTTACTGTTTTTGCCCCCATCACCTCTGCTGGAAAGCTGTTCCAGGAATCCACCACTCTTTCTATGAAGGAGTACTTCCTCACATCTCTTCTGAATCTACCCCCCCCCCGGCTTCACAGCCTGTCCTCTTGTTCATGAGCACTTTGTTTTCCTGAAAAATGCTTCCTTCCTGTATCTTGTGTACCCCATGAGGTATTTAAAGGCCTCTATTATATCCCCCCTCTCCCTGCTCTCTTCCAGAGTGTACATGTTGAGGTCCTTTAACCTCTTCTCATTGCACTACTGATGCAAACCCTGCACCATTTGAGTTGCCCTTCTCTGGACTGCCTCCACTCTCTCTATGTCCTTCCTGAGATGTGGTCTCCAGAACTGGATGCAGTACTCTAGGTGGGTTCTTACCAGTGATCTTTACAGGGGCAACACCACCTCCCTCTTTCTGCTTGTGATAACCCAACTGCCTTGTCGCACTACCTGGTCATCAGATATGATCACCCCCAGGTCCCTTTCTTGCTTGGTGGTCATCAGTATCAGCTCCTTATTTTCTATAGAAGTTTGATAAGGAAACTGGGCAGCATAGGGGTGGGATCAAAGGTAGTAAATGGGGTAACAAATTAGTTAAGGGACAGGTGACAGAAGGTGGTGGTGAATGGAATTCACTGCGGGGCAAGGAGGGTGACCAGCAGGGTGCCACAGGACTCAGTACTGGGACCAGTCCTTTTTAATGCCTTTATAAGTGACACTGCAGGTGAACTGGAAGGGAAGGTTTGCCTCTTTGCAGATGATGCCAAAATCTGCAACAGGGTGGACATTCCAGAGGGAGAGGAAATAATGTGCAGAGACGTAAGAAAACTCTTGAGGAGAAGTCAAGGGCATGGCAGCTGGGTTACGTGCAAAAAAGCACAAAATCATGCATATAGTGCACAGAAACCCAGAGGTGGAGTACAGTGTGGTAGAAGAGATATTGATGATCACTAAACAGGAAAGGGGCCTGGAAGCAATTATATCTGATCTCAAGGTGGCAAAGCAGTGTGACAAGGTATTAGGTAGGACCAGTGGGATGCTAGGGTGCATGGGAGGGGTATTGCCAGAAAAAGGAGGGAGGAGGTGTTGCCATTGTATCGATCACTGGTGAGATCCACACCTGGGGTACTGTGTCCAGTTCTGGGAGACCACATCTTGGAAAGGACAGAGACAGAGCAGAGGCAGTCTGGAGAAGGGCAACTCAAGCTGAAGTCCTACAAGGAGAGACTAAAGGACCTCAGTATATACACCCTGGAAGAGAGAAGAGTGTGGAGAGATAAGATACAGACCTATAAATACCTCACGGGGGTAAATAAGGTACAGGAGGGGGGTATTTTTCAGAGGAAAAGATGCACAAGAACAAGGGGACATGCAATGAAGCTGGAAGGGAGTGAATTGAAGAGAAGTATGAGGAGGTATTTCTTTACTGAAGGAGTGGTAGATGCCTGGAACAGTCTTCCATCAGAGGTGGTGGGGCCAAAAACAGTGGTGGGCTTCAAGCACGCATGGGATAGGCACAAGGGAATCTTAATGGAAAGGGGGGAGCCAGAGAACAAGTAGTGTTTGCAGTGACAGTATAGGCAGCAAAAATAAAATGTGCAGTCTAGGTGGGCCAAGTGGTTCTTATCTGCTATCAAATTCTGTGTTTCTAAATAGTACATGATGGTGCATAGCCACACATACAACAGAATTTGGGTGGCAGCGTAGACAGCGTGTCCAAGGCTGCATGGTACATCAGTGTCCATGCACAGCAACCCACAGTGCAGAGGAGACAGGAACCAGTGGCATGGAGGTCCAGTCACAATATAGGACCCTGTCTGGGTCCTGGGCACTGAATAGTACCCAGCCTTCTGGGAGGGTACATACTGTGTACTTTATGCCTCCATTAGGCCCCCCCAAGGGTCGGCTACACCCTTTTGGGTCAACACATTTGCACTAATCCACTGTCTGCCCCACTCATGCTCCACCACTTGGCACTCTGTCACAGCACTGTGCAGGACACACCACAAACATATGTGCCATACTCACTATATTGTACAACACAACACACAATCCAACCTCTAACACCACATCCACCCAACACTGTTGGTGCAGTGTGTGTGTGTAGAAACACTATTACATTAGCCATCTTGTTGTGATGGACACGGAGACCAGAACCCCTTGCATCCCTGTGCACGTAACCACTCTCATATTAGAGCTCCATCTTCGTACAGTGACCTCCTGTCGCAAATATCCAGCTCATGCAGCATGCAGCATCCTGCATAGACATGGCACACCTTGGCATGGGCTAGCAGTACAGTGCCAATGACCCAGCCACCAAAAGTGCATCGCTCATACAGTCATTGATACTCAACAGTGTTCATGTGGGAAGGGGTCCCTTTCAGTACTGGCCCTCACATCCATGGTTGCAACCAATGGGTTGCCAGCACGTAAGGTCAGGGTCCCCATGAGCATGTCCCTTTGCTAGGTGGTCCACACACCCCACGTCCCTAGATCACTATGGTGTCATGGGGAAGAGGAAGTGGACATGAGCAAAACTGCACCCTGCATTACCAGAGGCTGACCTGCTTGCCCACCTGACTGATGAGCGATGATTACTGGGCGCAGAGAGGGGGAGGGGCCAGCTGGCAAGTTGTGAAGTTACTCCAGGTAAGTATGCAATAAGTACTGCTGTGATGTGCACGTATTCCCACGTGGGTATGAGCTGTGTACTGAATATCACCTTCGGAGTAAGGTAGTAACAACTGTGGCAAGACTTTAAAGAATTTATTAAGATAAGACACTCCAAAAACCTGGGTGTTTTGAAACCGATGCTAGGTTACCTTCAGGTAGCATGTATCATAGTGTGCCAATATTGAATTTTTCACTTTGGTCCCATTTGGGGGGGAAGGGATCCTAAATTGGCTGCAGCAAGTGGTCAGCTGATCCCTTCCACTCCCCTGTTTGCCATCCCCGTTTCCACACTCAGATGTTTTCTGACGTCTAAATGGGGAGAGCACAGGGGTGTGCCCCATATAAGTCTATGGGGCTATTTTCAAATGCTGATCTGTATATGGTACTGTGGCCTTGTATATTATATAAAGAATAATGGATAGGTAAGTGTGTATTATGGATTTTTTTCACACACCTGAGGTGTGTGATGACCCATAAATCTTGACAGCGAAGTGTTAGGCTTGGTCCCCTCACCCATATTGGCTACCTACTGTGCACCACTGACAGTCTACTTATATATACAATGTTACTAATGCTTAGGGTACCGGTATTTACCGTGCAAGTGTAGTTATCAGGATTATGATTAAGCAATAAGGCACAACAAGGTGTGTGTTATTGTGTAATAACGTCACTCCTGGGGTGGGTCGAAGCACAAGGCGAAGCTGAGTGCTTCTGCCACCCCAGGAGTGACGTTATTACACAATAACACACACCTTGGAGTGCCTTATTGCTATTATACAATGGCTCATTTTAAAATAATATTAAAAAGTAAAAAAAAAAAAATTATATTTGTGTTATTTTTTGTATGACAGGCATACTTTGTAAATAAAAGAAAAAGTAGTCCAGTAGGTGGTGCTGCTGGCAATTTTGTGTGTTTTTGTGGTTGGTTCCTGGTTTGGTAACCCCCAACATAGTCGTCGTTACATGGCAGCTTTTAATGAGTGTGATCCCACTGCTTATCCTGGAAGCACTTGAAAATTGTTGTTTTGTTTCCCCCGTGAAGGATAGATGGACACAACAGATGAGCACGGAGCCGAGAGGTAACTTCTGGTTTCCTGAAACGCTCGGTAACTGAAAATCGGTCGGAACCTGTGAGTTATAGGTTTTTATTTTGATTTTGGGAAACAGGTTTTTGAAAATAGGGAAACTGTGTGGGTTTGCTGAGAAGGAAAGTATTTGAAATGGGACTGCATGGAAACGGCCGTGTGCGCGTGCTTTCACAGACCGAGGCAGCTATAGTAAAAGCTGCCATCTCTTTTGAATTTTGCACTTTTGTGTAATACCTGAAGGACCAAAGCAGTTAGGCAGGGAACATGTGTGTTTTTCAGGGGGAAGGGGAACGAGTGTGGCTAAGCTGTGACGGTTTCAGGGACTGTTGGCTTCCCAGTGGCTTGCATGGACAGGGAGGGTTTTGTTTCAGTGTTCTCCGGTCACTTCTGTGCCTGCACTTCATACAGTGATGTTATATTGCCAGAGGCACAGTGACCAATCAGGATTGGGGAAATTTTCTTGCCATTGTATAATTATTATTAATATTAACTACTTTTGCAATGGCAATATTATTGGAATGCTAAGAAATGCAACTAGCAATGTAAGAATATATGTGATACTCTTTGTACTCTTCTGAGAAGTCATTGCATAGCCTGTACTGCCATCATGCGGATTTACGTATCACCACACTTACAGTATATCCATGTTTTGTATGCTTTCTTTGTATTCTGTTTTAGCTGACTCTACAAAACTGTATCTCTTTAGATAAGGCATACTTGCAAAAATGGCTGCACAAGGAGCGGTAGTGCTCCTTTCCAACTGCAGATACAGTTCAAAAAAGATGGACACTCACTAACCAATTAGAAACACACAAAAGCTTTTGAAAAAGGACCACAGTCCGAAATGTGTCAAGTGTGCAACATGTGTACTTTGGAATAAATTGTGAGTTTGCTGATTTCCTGGAGCCTGAGTGTTTCTGATTGGTTGGAGAGTGCCCATCTTTTTGAACTATATCTTTAGATAACACTGCGGAGCCACATAACTTTTAGCCAATAGGGCTTGTTTTATGTATCTAACTCACCTACAAAATAGTAATTGCCATAGTGATGATCCCCATATATAACCTACTGTATTACGTATTCTGACTGAGACCTCTTCATACCCTGGGGTATTTGGGAAACTCGTGGCTCCCAATGTCTACTGGTAAGACCCGTTTTAGGGTGAATGCTTATTTTCTAAAATAAACAAGTTTATCACCTTACTTGCCACATGTCTATGACTTTTCTACTAGCTTATTATCAGCAAAGACCTGCTGAGTGTGGAAACATTTCCCCTGCACCTAACAGAAGCTCGAGAGGTTTATGTGGTCATCAATTAATCATTCAGTCCAAATCTTTATTTAACCAGGTGAACATCGTTGAGCAAGCTCATTTTCAAGATGGACTTGGAAAGGAGAGGTTAACAATACGTACAAAGGAATACTCAGTTACATCATAATTGGGTCAACACTATATATAAAATGAATTCACACTTCATAGTATTTACATAGAGCAGTAATTATACACATGAAGTTTATAATACACACGAAACAGAGTATTAAAAAGAGCCATTTATTTAAGACCATGAAGAGTATGCAGCTAAAAAGTATAGCAACTGCAGTACAGTATATACAGGTTAAACGTATACGACTATAATTACAGTGTGTATCTAACATCCTAGAACATAATTAGTGATTGAAGGAGCTTGGTGGGGCATGGGAGGGGTGGGGAGGGAGATGCAAGAGGGCGAGTAAAGAGAGGTACACGGTACACGCCCGCAAGGGCATGTAGTGATTGCAGGAGGGAGGGTGGCAACAGTTGGGGAGTGGAAAGCAAAACACCATGATGGTGTCGAGGGGGTAAGCAAGGAGTGTAGGTGGGAGCCAGGGTGACATGGGAAAGGAACTAATGATAAGGAAAAAAACATGGAGTTGGGAAAGAAGGAGCAGTCAGGTAAGTTCTTACAGGCTGTAACAATGCCCAAGAGGGGTGAGAAAGAAGCACCAGTGTGTGTGAGAAACACATCGAGGGTGTTTGAAAAAAATCCATGAACACACACACACACACTTATCCTTTATTTTTAATAATTGCTGGTGCACAGACTAGCACTGTTTACCTCCAAGGGTGAGTGGCTTGGAGCGTCCCTCTGTGAAGCGTGACCAAGCGGTGTTCGCTTTGGTAAACAATAAGCCTCTAAATGTATTTAAACAGTAATGCCCACTGTTAAAAACATGTTGGTTTTATTTTTTAAACTTACTTTTCCTTACTTTGGTCTAAAAGAAGCCGCTGAGCATAGAGAGGAGAGCAAGTGACTCTGCGACTTCAGAGGACTCGACGCAAGTGTTATAGCAACGTTTGCTAATCCTTGCATCCAGTCTTCTGAAGCCACCAAGTCATTCGTTCTGCTTGATGTACACTCAGCGGCGGCTTCTTTTAGATCAAAGTAAGGAAAAGTAAGTTTAAAAAATAAAATCATCATGTTTTTAACAGTGGGCATTACTGTTTAAATTCATTTGGAGGCTTATTGCTTACCAGAGTGAACATTGCTCGGTCACGCTACCTCCGTGGAGGAAAGTGAAAGTTGTTCTGAGAACACCACAATAACTGGATTTTCGGGTAATTATGGCTTTTTGGAGTGTAATAACCCAAAATCCGGTTATTATGACGTTTGAATAGATCAGTGATCCACTTGATAAATAGGGTCACCAGTAATTTTATGTTTCTATGTACAGCTCTTGTGTCGTGGTTATAAGAGTGCATTCTTGAGTTCTTTGTGTACAGAACTGTGAAGTGAAGCTGAGCAGTGCAGGCACACGAAGGACTTGAGAAGAAACTCTTAAAACCATCAGAGACACAGGAACTGTACATGGAAACATATTATAAATCATGTTAAACATCTCTGTTTAAAAATTTGAAGTTATATTAAAATCAAATTGTTTTATTTTGCAGAATATTGCAGAATCCCCTTTGCTGGAAATGGACTCTGGCAACTAAACATAGAGCTTCAAAATGTTAGAACTATGTGCATTAGACAACCTCTGTTTACAAGAGTACCTGGAATGTTTACAAATAAACATTCCTAATTGGCTAAGAATGATGTCATGATTTATAAATATATATATTAACTCCACTGCTCAACTAACAAGGGCCAGAAAGGCAGATCCTATGAAGATCTGCTAAAGGCACTGGACATATATTCACTTGAAACCCTGTGAAAACTTGGGCTGACCATGACAGCAACCTCAGAGCAGTGCTACAGTGATTGAGAGAAAAGGGTTTGACATTAAACAAGCCAAAATGTGCATTTGACAAACACACGTTGGAATACTTCGGGTATGTTTACAGATAAAGGCATGATGGCAGGTCCCAAGAAGAGCAGAGTGATCCGTGAGCTTGCAACACCTGTAAATGCCTCAGAGATCAGAAGCTTACTTGGCATGACCAATTTCTGCTCACAATTTGTACCAGACTATGCTACAATGACGCAGTCTTTGAGGGAGCTGATTAAAAAGGATACATCTTGGAAGTGGTCTGCTTGTCAGGAACAGGCACTCACTCAGTTGCAAAAAGCACTTACCAATCCACCGGTAATGAACTATTTTGATGCCAAAAAAGAGACTGAAATTTCTGTGGATGTTAGTTCTGTTGGACTCGCTGATATCTTGACCCAGAAAAGAGCAAACAGTAATGACTGCCATGTGACTGTATTTGGAAACAGAGCACTCACACCAGTGGAACAGAGATATTCTCAAACTGAAAGAGAAGCTCTGGCAGTGATCTGGGCATCTGAACACTTTCACATATATGTGTTTGGAGGGCCATTCATAGACTATACCAACCACAAACCACTAGTTGCTCTTTTTGGAAACCCCAAGATCCGAACCACCAACCAGGACTGAGCGATGGGCTCTAAGGTTACAGCCCTATGAAGTGGCTGTTGCCTATCGTTCCAGTGGAGATAATCTAGCTGATTACATGTTGAGACACCCTCCAACAGAGCCACTTCCTTCAAGGTGAGAAGAGAAAGTAACTGAAGAATATATCAATTATATCACTGAACCTGCCACCCGTGTGGCCATGTCGCTAGCTGAAATCCAGGCTGCCACCAGAAATGACAGGACTTTGCAAACTGTAGCTGAAGCAATACAATCAGGGAGATGGAAGGAAACTGGTTTGAATCCCATGGTCAATGCACAATCATGGGCTTCATTTGAAAAGGTAAAAATGGAACTAACCACTGATGCTGACAGAAGCTTCATTTTAAAAGGGACTAGAATTCTCATATCCAAAAGATTCAAAGGCGAGCGCTTGACTTGGCACATGAGGGACATCTGGGACTGGTAAAAACTAAGGCCCTCATCAGAGAAGAAGGCTGGTTTCCAGGAATTGACAGGTTAGTGGACAATGTTATCAAGTCATGCCTAGCTTGCCAGGTCATGACACCTGAGACAAAACGTGAGCCGCTAGTGATGTCAAAGCTGCCAGAATCACCATGGCAAGAGGTAAGCGTGGACTTTGCACAGGTTCGTATAGTAAGGTACCTATTGATGGTAACTAATGGCTATTCCAGGTTTACACTGGTTGAAGAAGTTAAATCCACCAGTACCAGGACTATGATACCTGTTCTGGATAAGGTGCTTTCTGAGTTTGGAATCCCTAAGGTGGTCAAGTCCGACAATGGACCGCCATTTAGTAGCCAAGACTTTAAATTGTTTGTTAAATATTTAGGTTTCCATCACAGGAAAATCACCCCATACTGGCCTAAAGCAAATGGAGAGGTTGAGAGATTCATGAAAACTGCTAAAAAGGCAATCAAGGCAGCAATAATAGAGCAGAAGAACTGGAAACAAGAACTGCATCAGTTCTTAAGAAACTACTGAGCTACACTGCACTGTACAACTGGAGTTCCCCCTGCCACAGTTTTCATGTCCAGACCTATGAACATTTGGCTTCCAGAAGTGCAGTCATCACGGCAGATCTCTAAACCTGAATTCAGAGAGAGACATAAGCTAAACTTAGGATGAAGTTCCATGCCGATAACAAGTTGTACGTGAGACCATCCTTGCTAACTGAAGGTGATACTGTGCTTATCAAGAATGCAAAATCTATAGGTAAAATGCCAGTACCATACAGCGAGCAAGCGTACAAGGTAGTGCAAAGGAAAGGTTCCTTGGTGACTGCTCAGAGAGGCAACCACTTTGTCACTAAGAACTCCTCATTTTTCAAGAAGGTGGAGTGTGAGAAGCATCAGGAACATGGGTCCGACACAGAATTTGAGTTGCAGGCAGATACACCTGTAGTACAAGATGCACATGAACCAAGCTGGGAAGTACCTCCTGTGGCGTGTCCTCCAAGTGACTGTACAGAGAATGTTGTGGTACCTCAGACCGACACTGTTTCACGCTACCCATGAATGTGGAACAGAAGACCCCCAGAATAGTTCAAGGACTATATACCTATTGTTTAGGTTTTAGGAACTGGTACTACTGGGTAACTGGGCAAAACTGGGAATGTTAATGTTGAAAGCTGTGTATAGTTAGAAGCAGTTTAGTAATCTGTTAGACGTGTGTGCTTAATATAACCTATATTTCTTTTACTAAAATGGGGGAGGGATGTAATGTTCAAAACAAAAGGCATAGCTCCTTTAAAGAGAAAGTCCCCTCAAAAAGTTTTTCTTTATACCTGCATAGTTTGTGGGCATAACTACTGATTCCCTCTCTGTTACCCTCCTAATGTTATTTTAATTTAAATATAAATATAAATGAAGTTGTTTCGCTTTGCTTTGCCACGGTATGAAAAACTGGCTGGTGCCATTTCAAAATTCATGACCCCACTCAAGCAAAGCAGCACGGGTATTGATGATGCGTAGATGCACATGCCAGTAGAAGCTCTACAATCAGTCAGTGCTGTCACACAGCTTGGGAAGTAACTGCACTCTTGTCTTGGGTTTGGCAATCAAAAACTTTTCAAGTTAAGTTCCCTATTGTTTTCTGTGTGAAAAGTGTGTCTGAGTTGGGAAAAGAAAACCATTTGAAAGGATGCTGCAGCTTGCTTTGTTGATCATCTAATTATATGGTTTTACTGCTAGCAGCTGTTTGTTTGCTGGCTCACAGAGCTTGAAACACCTTTGCTCTCACTGTGCTTGTCTCCTACTGGCAAACAAAGTCTGCTGAGCAAGTGACCATTTTTGAGGTTTCATTTCTGATACCTTGTTCATGTGCTAGCCTAAAACAGGGTGACACCAAGTATAAAGGAAATGTTTTACTTCTAGTTTTTAATTTTAAATTTCACCTCAGCTATGTTGGATAATTTAATCCCAGAAAGGATGAAAACTCACCATCCTTCCAAACACAGGGTATTACAGAAAACTGTATGCTACTAGACTAAGAATGTCTATATTTTACCAGTTTTACACTTTGACAGCACAAGTAATCTTAATTATTGTCTTAATTTGCAAATAAGTATGTGGCAGGTGCTATGCATTTTCACAGTTGATCACCACTTTCTTTCTATGTTGGCTCGAGCTTGCGCAACCAACATATTGCAGTAGTAGCACATTTGGAGGTGCGGTCACTGTGGGAGAATGCAGGGCACACACCAGTAGGTGCATCCCTCATTCCCCAATAAGGCAGCTGCAGGCGTTGACACCAGCAACATATAAACTGGCCAACAGATCAAAGAAAAGGTCCGCTGCAATGAGCCAAGCTACTCATGCAGCGGCGTGCCTTTTCTGGTGACCAGTTTACAATAAATACATGGTGGCATGCTGCCGCAGAGTGCCCCGACCGACTTCATTTGCTGACGGGGGAGCCCACTCCCCATCGGCATAATGCAACCCCCCCCTCCCATTTACAGTATGTGCCGAGGGGGTGCCCAATCCCCTTTGGCATCATGCTGCCCCTTCCTAGTTTAATTTTCCAACAGGGGAGCCCCTCCCTCGGCATAATGTCCCCCCATTTGTTTGTGCCGACAGGGGTGCTCTAACTCCACGGCTACAGAACCCAGGCCCCCCCAAAAATATACATAAGTGGCAATGATGAAACTCACCCTAACGTACAAATAAATGCCCCATAAAAGAAAACCATCCCACAATGTTTTTTTGTTTTGTTTTACACCTGCAAAGCAGAAACAGTCCTCGTCGACATAGAAACATAGAATTTGATGGCAGATAAGGACCGCTTGGCCCACCCAGTCTGCCCATTTCCCTGCCTACTGGATAAGCTGTAGATCCTAGTTAACCAGCAGCCTACTTCTTTCTACCCCGACCCACTAGAATTGCCTTATGACTGTCCCATGCATGCTTGAATTCCACCACTGTTTTTGACTCCACGACCTCCTCCGGAAGGCTGCTCCATGCATCCAACAACCCTCTGTGAAAAAATACTTCCTTAAATTACCTCTGAGTGCCCCCATCTTCAAATTGTGCCCTTGTTCTTGCACACCTCTTTTTGAAAGATGCTACCTTCTTGGACTTTGTTGATTCCCTTGAGGTACTTGAAAGTTTCTATCATGTCCCCTCTCCCTCCTTTCCTCGAGGCTATACATATTAAGCTCCTTAAGTTCTCTTCATATGTCTTCCGTGCAGACCCTGCACCATTTTAGTTGCCCTCCTCTGGATAGCTTCCATCCTGTCTATGTCTTTGCGAGACTGGGTCTCTAGAACTGCAAGCAGTACTCCAGATGGGGTCTCACCAGCTGTCTGTACAGAGGATAATAACTGCCTGTTTTCTACTGGTGATGCCTCCCTATGCATCCCAGTATCCCCCAGCCCTCCTTGCTGCCCTCTCACATTGCTTGCCCACCTTTTAGGTCATCTGATATGACTACCCCAGGTCCCTTTCCATTTTTGTTGTTGTTAGTATCTCACCTCCCATTGTGTACTCTTCCTGAGTTTTTGTTTCCCAGGTGCATTACCTTGCACTTCTTAGCATTAAATCAGCTGCCATACATTTGACCATTCCTCTAACCTTGCCAAGTCCCTTTTCATCCTTTACACCCCACCTTGTGCATCAACTCTGTTGCAGATCTTTGTGTCATCTGCAAAGAGACATACTTTTCCTTCCGTCCCTCTGCTAATGTCGATTATAAGACATTGAAGAGGACCGGTCCAATACTGAACCCTGTGGTACCCCACTAGTAACCCCCCTTTCTTCAAAGTTGACTCCATTTACTATTACTCTCGTGTCCTATTCTCCAGCCAATTTTTACCCAGGCTGTCATCTTGGGACCCACTCCCAGGCTAGCTAACTTGTATATTAATCTTTGTGTGGGACTGTGTCAAATGCCTTGCTAAAGTCTAGGTAGGCCATGTCCACAGCCCCTCACTGATCTACTACTTTGGTCACCCAGTCAAAGAAATCTATCAGATTTGTCTGGCATGACCTTCCGCTGTAAATCAAGCTGCCTTGGGACCTGTGCCCTCTGGCCTCTAGATACTGACAGTTCTTTCCTTCAGAAGTGATTCCATCATTTTCCTACCACTGAGGTTAAACTAACAGGTCTATAGTTTCCTGCTTCTGCCTTGCTCCCACTTTTGTGAAGGGAATCACATCTGCCCTCCTCCAGTCCTCGGGTACCACCCATCCTCCCATGATTTGTTAAAGAGGGTAGTCAGTGGTGTCACTAGTTCTACCCTTAGTTCTTTTAGAATTCTGAGATGAATCCCATCAGTCCCCATTGCTTTGTCCACCTTCAGTTTTAAGAGTTCTTTCAGAACCCTTTCTTCTGTAAATGGGCTAGTATCAACTTCTGTATCCAGAGTGTTTCTACTGTTTGTTTTAGGTACCTCCCCCTCTTCCTTTGTAAATACAGAGCAAAAATATTTGTTTAGTATCTCTGCCTTTTCACAGTCACCCTCTGCCCCCCCTTTATTAAGCCTCACTATCCCTCCCTTGGTCTTCCTTCGCTCCCTGATGTACCTACAAAAGGTTTTATTCCCCTTCTTAACTGAGTTGGCTGTCTTTTCCTCAGTTTGGGCCTTTGCTGTTCTGACTGCCTTCCCAGCTTCCTTTTGCTTTAACTGATCCAGTTCTCTGTCCTGCTCCTTCTGTGATTCCTTGTACTTCCTGAAAACTTTCTTTTTCTCTTGAACCTTCACTGCCACTTCCTTTGAGAACCATAGTGGTTTCTTACATCGTTTAGTTTTGTTTATTTGCTTCACACAAAGGTTAGTTACCTCTGTGATGGCAGTTTTTATTATTCCCCATTGTTCTTCCACCCCTCCTTCCTGCCCATTTGCTAGTGCATTCCTTAGGCACTCACCCATTTTGGCAAAGTCAGCCCTCCTAAAGTCCAGTACCTTTGCCTTTGTATGGCTTGACTCTATTGCTGTGTTTATTGTGAGCCATACTGTTCGATGGTCGCTAGTTCCCAGATGGCTACCCACTTCTACATCTGTGATCCTCTCTTCATCTCCATTTGAGAGAACCAGGTCTAAGATTGCTCCCTCTTGAGTGGGCTCCAATACTAGTTGTCTAAGGCATGCCCCCTGTAAGGCATCGAGAATAACCCCACTCTTCGAAGTGGCTGCTGCAACTGCACTCCAGTTAACATCTGGCATATTCTGATCGCCCATCAACAATATCTCCCCTTTTTCTGCCTTACTAAGTATACTTTCTATCATTTCCTTGTCCATTTCCTCCCCCTGAGAAGGGGGTCTGTATACAACCCCTGTGCGGATTGTGGTGCCATTGCCGGTCTCCAAATTTACCTACAGTGCTTCTTCTCCTCCCTGTTTTCCCTTTTGTTCTGCTGCTTTGATTCCTTCCCTTATGTAAAGAGCTACTCCTCCTCCTCCTCTATTACCTCTCTGTCCCTCCTGTAGATAGTGTATCCTGGTATGTTTACATCCCAGTCATGGTTTATGTGAACCATGTTTCTGTGACTGCCACGATATCCAGATGTTCCTCCTCCATCAAGGCTACTAATTCAGGAAGCTTGTTACTCAGACTACGGGCATTGGTACTCATTGCTCTCCATTTTTGATGGCTTTACCTTCAGTTGCAGCATCCCCACTGACCTTTCTACCTTGGTCTTTTCTCATTTAGTACCCTGTTTTGTAGGGAGAGGTTAGATTTTCCTGCTGCTTATCAGTGCCTCCCCTTGACCAGTTTAAAAGCTTGCCAATGAAGCATTTAAACGATTGCTCAAAAGACTTGTTCCTTCCTGGACAGATGCAGACCATCCTGCCAGTATAGGCTGGTGTCCTCCAGGTGGAACCCCAGTCACCAATGAAGCCAAACCCTGTGTTCCACACTATTTTTTCAACCATTCATTAAACTGCATGGTGCTAATTCACCCTCGCCTCACTCATGCCATTGACAGGCAGCACCTCTGAGAAGGATACTGTGTGTGCTACTTGTCTTAGGCCCCTCCCCAGTTCTACAAAGTCCTTCTGCACTGCTCTAATCTCATGTTGAGCCAAGTCATTTGTCCCTAGGTGGACAATGACGTCCAGCTCAGACTCCCGTGCAGCTGTTCTCGTGATCCTGAGGATGCGCTTCCTGTCCCTCCAAGCCATGGCACCAGGCAGGCACCTTACTTCAGTTTTCCCTGCTCCCCCCAGTTCTATCCCCCTAATAATTGAATCCCCCACCAGGAGCTGCTTCCTTTCCTTGTGGTGTCCTCTGCCTCCTTCCTGTGGGCTTCCCTTGTGACATGTGTCCTCAGCCTCCTTAATCTCCTCTGTGGGTGCATCCATAGGGGAGCTGTGTTCCCCCAGAATGGAGTATGGATTGTGGAGTGGAACAACTGACTGGGTGTGCCTCTGTTCCACCATCCTCACCCTCCCTGAGCCCACTGTGGTCCAACTGCTGTGCTTTCTTTGCAACCTCTGAGGCAGTGGTGGTGGCTCTGGTGCTCCCTGGATGGGGAGGTTCCTTCTTACCATCCAGTCTGGCCTGGGGAAGGTTCCCTTACTGCTGTCCAGTGTGGCCTGAAGACAGGCAAATTCCTCCTCAGGGCAGAGTTGTCTGCAAATAGGGCAGCATCTCAGCCTCCAGAAAGTCTCCCGGAAGACTGCTGCCCCACAGCCATTACATTGCACTACTCCCCACATGATTATGTACTTTCTTTTTTGTTTGTTTTGTTTTTTGTTTTTTTTTTGTGTGTGATTGGTTTGTTATATAGCAATATATATATTATACAATGTGTATGCTTATATTTTCAGTGCTGTGTGCTAGAGAGGATATGACATTGATATGCACCTTGCACTCCAGAGGAAATTATGTCAGAACCCCAGGTATAAAGGAACTATTTCCAAGGGTGGGGTAAGGGGTGGGAAGGGGTTGGGCCTAAACTGTGCCCTCACAAAATAATCAGACCCACCGCTGCGATGAGTGCCTTCCTGTCAGCAAGATACCATACACAACAATTTGACAGAGCAAATCCCCTGCTAATCAAACAGAGAAAAATCCAGACATTCAAGTCAGACACAGGTAAACCTCCCCAGCCCCAAAACAGCCTGGTGGTTTGTGCTTCTGAAAGCAGTCAGACCCAAAATAAGTCAGCTGTGCTTTAACTCTTCCTGCACTGAAAATCTTAAGAATTGTAACAAGACTGTCTTTTCCTGATTAAGTTCCTTATTTCACCTTTCAGTTAGAAGTAGCCTCCACCTGTAGAATATCTGCTACAAACCAAAGACAATTGCAAGGTTTACCTCCCTCTGTTGTAAGCACAACTCGCTTTCTTGCAAATCCTATGTTCAGTATTGTAGCTCCCTGCAAGAGGTAGCTTGCCTTAAAAAATATTAGCTGCTCTGGTGGCCCTCCCGCAACCCGCGCCCACCCTCTGCGCACCCTGCCTCTCCACACCCCGCCACCCCATACGTACCTCTGGATCCCGGCGCAACGATCTTCGGTGGACTGGGAACACGTCTGCACTCTTCAAAGCCGCTCGCGAACTGAAGAAATGCTGGTAAGCTGTATAATGGCATAAATAGGGTTTTTTCAACTTTGGTGCATATCTCGGCCGTTTTTGGGAATTTTGGCATCAAATTTTCAACATGGGGGTTATTGGGACCCCTCCTCATGAATTCAGTCACTGTCATGGCGTTATTTGGTCCCGAAAGGTGATTTCGCGGTCACTGTGTGGAACCACCTTTCGGGACCAATTAATAAAATGACAGTGCCACTATTCATGAGGTGGGCTCTCAAAAATCCTATGTTGCAAATTTGGTGAAAAAATCCAAATAATGGCTGTTTCACGAGCGTGCATTGCGCAGTTTCCACGCACGCTCATAACTTCGTGAATTTGTAATATTTTCACTCCAGATTTTCAAAATTGGCATTTTTCGACACCTCCTTATAAACAGTACAGCTGTCATTTTACATATCCTGGCTGAAATGTGTTTTCGCATGTCCGGCTCAGAATAGCATGGTCACTGTGCGAAATCAGTTTTCGGGGACAGTTTGAGAAAATGACGGTGACACTGTTCATAAATAGAGGTCCTAAAATGCTTATGTTGAAAATTTGGTGATGAAAGTCTGTAAAATGACTGTCTTACAAGCGTGCGTTGCGCAGTTTGCACGCACCCTTGTAACTTCGCAAATTTGCAATATTGTCATGCCAGATTTTCAACACTGGCATTTTTTCACACCTCCTTATGAACAGTACAGCTGCCATTTTTCACATCCTGCCCAAAATGTGTTTTCGCACCTGTGGCACAGAATGGTGTGGTCGCTGTGGGAAATCAACTTTTGGGACAGATTAAGAAAATCACAGTGCCACTGCTCATGAGGGGAGGTCCCAGAATTCCTATGTTGAAAATGTGTTTCTTCAGGGTGGGGGTAAGGTAGGCGTCAGTTCAATACTTCACTGCCATTCCTATTATGCATCTCTAACTCCTGCACTACCAATGCCAATGCCAGCGAAACAACATTCGGCATTGACAAATGCTTGTTTTAACATTAAATAGTATTTATTATTGTGTTCAGGGGTTGCATCTGGCACAGAGATGCTAGACTTTAGGAAGGCTGACTTTAAAAAGATGGGTGAAGTGTTGCAAGGGTTTCTAGACAGAATTCATTCTAATGTGGACATGAATCACAGGTGGAAACTCATTAAGCTAGGGATACTGGAGGCAACAAATTCCAGCAGCAAGGCCCAAAGTAAAAAGGCTAGGGTAAAAAAAACCTAGCTGGATGAGCAAGGATATCATAGACGGGGTGAGGAGGAAAAGAGTCACCTATAGGAGATACAGGAGAACTGGGAGGGGGAGGACAGGGAGGAGTACCTGAAGGAAGAAAAGGAGGTAACCAGGGAAGAAAGGGCAGCAATGGTATCAAGGGAGCTCAGGCTGGTGAAGGGAATTAAGGAGAGGGAAGAAGACTTCTTCAGGTACTTCAGGGAGAAAAGGGGTTGTAAGGACCAAATAGTAAGGATTAAGAAGGAGGGGGAATGGGTGGGAAAAGGAGTCAAAAAAGCAGAAGCACTTAACAACTTCTTCTGCTTGTTTTTACTAAAGACAAAGGGGGGAAATACCTGAGGTTGGGGGGGGGGGAGGATATGATCAGAGGGGGAGGAGTGATGGATGGAAATCTCAGAAGGTAGAGTGCTAGAGGGGTTAAGGGCATTAAGGGTGGCAAGAGCGGATGGCATACACCCCAGGGTACTGAAATAGTTGGCAGACGTCCTGGCAGGCCCATTGTCAGGACTATATAATGCCTCTCTGGACTCAGGGTGTGTACCTCAGGACTGGAGGATGGCTCATGTGGTTCCACTCCATAAGAACAATCCCAAAAACAAACCAGGCAACTACAGGCCAGTGAGTCCCACGTCCATAGTGGGGAAACTGATGGAAACAATCCTGAAGAAGAAGTTGGTGACCCTGCTGGAGGTCAGTGGGATACAGGACAGTCGGCAGCATGGCTTTGTTAAGGGCAGATCCTGCCAGACCAACCCAGTGAACTACTATGACTGGGTGACTAGGGAAATGGACAAAGGGCATGCGGTGGATGTCCTGTACCTGGACTTCAGTAAGGCATTCAACTCAGTGACACATGGAAGACTAGCATGTAAGCTAAGGGGCACTGGGGCGGATGGTGGAGAATTGGCTGCACGGATGGCAGCAGAGAGTTGTGGGAGGAGAATTACCATCCCCAAGGGCAGTGATGAGCAGGGTCTCGCAGGGGTCAGCGCTGGGGCCAGTGGTATTTGGGGTATTTATTGCAGACAGCTCAGTAGGCATAAATAGCAAGATCAGTCTATTTGCGGGTAACACCAAGATGGGAGCAGTGGTGGATGACCAAGGGGGTGGCAGGAATTGCAGGAAGATCTAACAAGGCTGGAGAAAAGGTCTGATACCTGGCAACTTTGTTTCAACACCAAAAAATGCAAGGTGCTGCATTTCGGGGCAAAGAATTCAAAGAGGAGCTCCATCTGGGGGGGGTGCAACTAGCTGTGACTGAGGAGGAGAAAGGTCTGGGGGTTCTCATTACGGGAGCAAAGAACAACTCGGCACAATGTAGAAAAGCAGAGAGGGCGGTGGATGCATGGAACAGTCTTCCTGAGGAGGTTGAGGGGTCAAACTGTGGGAGAATTCAAGAATGCATGGGACAGACATAAGGCAATTTTTGTGGGGGACAGGAACAAATAGGCTGTTGGTTAAATAGGATCTGTGGCCTATCCTGTAGGTAGGGAAATGGGCAGACTAGGTGGGCCAAACGGTCCTTATCTACCGTCAAAGTCTATGTTCAGTTTTGGTGCCCTTACCTAAAGAGAGACATTAGATTCCTGGAAGGGATGCAACGCAGAGCAACAAGATAATCCAGGGTTGGGGGAAGTTACCATATTGTATAAGGATAAACTGAGGGAGCTGAACATGTATTCTATGGAGGAGAGGAGGGACAGGGGAATATGACTGAGACCTTTAAGTACATGAGAGGAATAAACAGGACAGGCAGCGAGGGACTGTTCAAGGGAGGGTGGGGAGGGACACTCGGGGTCATGACATGAGAGTGGAGGGTGGAAGGTATAGGAGGGAAATGAGTAGGTATTTCTTTACAGAAAGGGTGGTAGCAGAGGGAAACAAACTACTGGTAGGGGTTGTGACCTTTAAAACAGTGGAATGCTTCAAGAGGGGCTGGGATAGGGAAAAGGGGAGGGTTATGGGAGGGGGTGGGGAGGCAGCTACAGAGTAGAGGTGCTGTCTGCAAAATCGAGCAGACTCGATAGACCAAATGATCTTTTTCTGCTGGCAGTTTCATATGTTCATATGTTCAGATATGACAAAACATCTAAAAATGCAAAGTATACGGTCATAGCATAGAAATGTAAGACCAAACGCCAGTACTGTGCTACCTAGTAAGGTTGTATGACCAGCATCAAAGGTTCAACACTTTCTATGTCAATCCTCTCAAAAGTATAACTATATCAGCTCAAACAGTGAATAACTTTAGTTTACCATTTCAACATTATATAAAGAACAGTCATGGATATTATTCACATCCACTTCTACTGAAAACAAACATAGAAATCAATCAAGAGTTCCGAGTGACTCCAGTTTCTCCTTGTCCAGAGTTTGTGCCGAGATGACTGTAGTGCACCCTTATTTGAGACAGTGGAATATTTAGGTGTCAAAACATTCAGACAGGGGGTTGCCAGTTGGGGGGGTACCGAGCACTAAGATAGGCATCCCACTTGTGATAATATGTAGTCCCCTTGTTAAGGTTGTAATAGGACAGACGCTCTAGAATGGCCACTTGTGCCACCACTGCATGCCACGCCACTAAGGACAGTGCATGTAGCTGCCTCCTTTTCATAAGCATAGCTCACTTGGCTTCCATTAGTGCTGTCATCACCCACTGTTTCAGGGGAGTAGCTAATAGCTCCAGTGTTAGAGGTGTCATCTAGCAAATAGAAGGGGGGGACAGTGGATCAATCCTATGGCCCATGATCTTGGAACAGTGCCAAAACCGTCGCCCAGTAGTGGGACAGTTTCGGGCACTGCCACAGTATCTGCAAAAGGTGTGCCAGGCTCTGTTGGCATCTCCAACACCAAGCATTAGGGAGAAGACCCAGAAGGCCTATCTTGTGCAGTTGTGCCTGAGTCTGTTACCACTGGTGCAGTATTTTCAATTATAACATTTGACTTCGAGAGTCTCTGTACTCTATATGGGCTTATTTTAAGCAGCGTGCTCACAGTTCAGGGGATATTATGGCCTGTGCTTCTTATTGCCATTGGAGCTTACAGTTGTCCAAGTCAGGCAGACACGAATCCCTCAGAGTTCTATAGGCCTTAGCAGCAATCCCTTTCTGCCCACCTGGTTTGTGTAGGTCTCACAGCCATTCCCACTGCTGTACCAGTCCCTGAGAGGCCTGGAGAGCTTTGACAGCACCTTGAAGTTGCAGGAATTTCCAAAAGCCCTGCTTGGGGAGCTGATATTTTTCCTGTTTTTGCTGGTAGGACATGAAATACCATTGTGTTTGGTACAAAAAGGTCCCCTATCGCCTGGATTCCCCTGTCCTCCCAAGAGGGCCAGTGTGGAGGAAGTCATCCAACCAGGATCCGAGGGTTGTCCCTTAGTCTGGTAAGCTGGAAAGGGGGACCATACATCCTTATAGTTTCATGATAGAGAGATGCTCATGTGCCAGGACCTCTGGGTCTCTTCTAGGATAAGGCTTGTCACCACCCTTGTGGGTTTCCTGGCCTGAAACAAGGTCCCAAACCATTGTCCTCCTGCAATGTTGGTTTCTAGTTGATCACTGCTTTCTGGTAAGTTTTTCATACTCTGAGATCAGTTCTCGCTGTCTGCTACTTTACCTGCATTGTTTTCTTTGATTCTTTGTAAAGTATGTGTGTGTGTGTGTGTGTGGGGTATTGGTTTCTATATGGCAATGTAGAGAAATGGTTCAGTGATCACAAACTGGTGCTAAACTATTAAACAAACTAAACTCATGCTGTTCAGCTGCTCCCACAATAAGCACGGGCATCATCCCCTGGCTATCTCTAACCGCCGTGGGACCGGTCTTCAGCAGGTACAATATTTTAAGTATCTCGCATCACCATCGACAGCAACTTATCCTATGGGGTGCATATTGACAACATTGCCAAAGCAGTTAATACTTGCATCGGCCTCCTCAACAGACACAGGAACTCTCTTACACCAGAAGCCTTAAGATTGGCCATGCAGAGCTGTGTTACCTCCATTATTGACTATGGATTGATATCCTATGGATCTGCCACTGAAACTGCCCTCCGGTGCATTTCCACTGCTCTAAACAAGGTGTGTCACTTCGTCTCTGGAGCTCACCGTCTCACCCACTCTTGCGACCTCCATGCTCAAGCTAGTTGGCTCCAGCTCAAAGATCGCATCAAATATCAAACATGCCTGATGGCCAAGAAAATAACCCTAGGCCTCCTACCACCTGGAATTCAAGGTCTTCCCAGCCCCTCTCTTAATACCTGCCATACCCGTGGCTCTGAATCCCAGCTCTTTCTGGTCCCTCGCTGCCGTACCTCCCAGGGACAAAGATCGTTCACCTACAGAGCGCCTCTTTGAATGAATGACCTCAACTGTGACATCTCTGACAAATCCAAATTGGGCCCTTTCAAATACAAGCTACAGCGACTACTCTCTGCCACGCGCTCCTGTGACTGTTTCCGCCAAACCCTTTTTGGCAATCTACAACCCTAGCACTTAATTACTGTTAAATCTCCTTAGCACCATCTCTGACATTCCCTCCCCCTGCTACTCTACCTCCTTCACCTTTCCTCCCCCTCTACCTAAGGCCCCCCCCCCACCCATCCTGACAAGGCCTATTGGCTGATTTCAACTTACCTTCTGATTTTACCAGTAACTGAAAAAGCTTGTTTTGGGTTGATTTTCAATTTACTGAATGCATTCCTGAGCATGATATTGCTTAGTGTTACTCATTTCTATTCTTTAATTCACTGTGAATGTCAACTATTGCTTTCTTTTCTTATTTACAATTATTTTACCATACCCTGTTTAGTCTGTAAACCTGTTGATCTCCTTTCTCTATGTATACTGTTTTACCACACTTTTTTGTTCTGTTAACCTGTTGTATGATGCTGCTGACGTGGAACCTTTGTAAAAGAGCTCTAAGCTCAAAGGTATTTGTAATCCAAGATCTAAATAAATGTTTTAAATCAGAATTATTAATGTTTTAGAGGGTGAATTCAAACCAGTTACAGCCACTACTCAATGTACAAGGGCCTTGTTAGTTGAGCGGTGGCTGTAATGTTTTGAATTTGCCATCTAAAATATGCAAAAATTGTAGTTTCAAATGGCCCCATGGAAACTAATGGAGCACCCCCCTCCACCACACACACACATATATATACACACACACACACACACACACACACACACACACACACACACTTTAAAAGAATGAAAGAAATAATGTAGGTAAATGGCAGGCAGGGCTGGCCCGGCGGCACTGAGGGTTGAGGCGCTGGACGCCACACCTCGCGCCACGCCGGCGACCTGGGTTTGGGAACAGACTTGGGTCACCGGGGTCGGCAGGGGGAAGGAGGATCGAGTGTCCCAATGGATGCTCTCCTTCTTCGGGGAGGGGTACCAGGGGTGTTTAACACACTCGACGCCCGGGAGAGCCAGTGGAAGCACCGACTCTCGGGGCAACGGCGGCTCCCTTGGGTTGGGAGTCGGGAGGGGAGGACGCATTGGCACTTGGCAGGTATGCGTAGCATCGTCTCGCTTGAGCCGCGCCCTCAGCGGGTGGGAGGAGGACAGAAAACTGAACAACCCTCGCCGCTTCGATGACGCCGCTCCAGCCACCCAGTCTGTAAAACATGGGCAGACCCCGCTGTGCAAGGTGCTCCGTGGGGAGTAAGGAGACAGGTAGGAGACACCTGAGAGGCACTCTAGGGGCAGACTCAGTGGGGGGGACTGGTGGGCATTGAGCAAGCCTGAAGGAGTGGAGTGACGAGGGCGATCAGGAAGGGATAAAAAGAGATTTCAAAAAAAAATGGCAGGCAGTGATAACTGATCTCAGGGTATGACAAGCTCTGGCCAGAGCCGATAGGGCTGTGACAAGCTGCTAAGTGACCAAAGTTACACGTGTGCATAGAAATTATTGAACACCAGGGTGTAACTTGGCCATTTTTTTGAGGTGTTGCACCAAATACTCAACATGCTGGCCAGCCTGGGAGTGGGTCCCAAGATGGTAGCCTGGGTAAAGAATTGGCTGGAGAACAGGACACAGAGGGTAATAGTAAATGGAGTCCACTCTGAAGAAAGGGGGGTTACTAGTGGGGTACCGCAGGGTTCAGTATTAGGACCAGTCCTCTTTAATGTCTTTATAAGTGACATTGCAGAGGGACTGGAAGGAAAGTATGTCTCTTTGCAGACGACACAAAGATCTGCAACAGAGTTGATACACAAGGTGGGGTGGAAAGGATGAGAAGGGACTTGGCAAGGCTGGAGGAATAGTCAAATGTATGGCAGCTTAGATTCAATGCTAAGAAGTGCAAAGTAATGCACCTGGGAAATAAAAACCCAGGGGAAGAGTACACAATGGGGGGTGAGATACTAACAACAACAAAAATGGAAAGGGACCTGGGGGTAGTCATATCAGATGACCTAAAGGTGGGCAAGCAATGTGAGAGGGCAGTAAGGACAGCTGGGGGAATACTGGGGTCCATTGGGAGAGGCATCAACAGTAGAAAACAGGAAGTTGTTATCCCTCTGTACAGACAGCTGGTGAGACCCCCTCTGGAGTATTGTGTGCAGTTCTGGAGACCCAGTCTCTGCAAAGACATAGACAGGATGGAGCAGCCCAGAGGAGGGCAACTAAAATGGTGCAGGGTCTGCACCGGAAGACATATGAAGAGAGACTTAAGGAGCTTAATATGTATAGCCTCGAGGAAAGGAGGGAGAGGGGAGACATGATAGAAACTTTCAAGTGCCTCAAGGAAATCAACAAAGTCCAAGAGGGTAGCATCTTTCAGAAAAAGAGGTGTGCAAGAACAAGGGGGTACAATCTGAAGATAGAGGGGGATGACTCAGAGGTAATGTGAGGAAGTATTTTTTCACGGAGAGGGCTGTGGATGCATGGAACAGCCTTCCTGAGGAGGTTGTGGAGTTAAAAACTGTGGTGGATTTCAAGCATGCATGGGACAGTCATAAGGCAATTCTAGGGGGTGGGGAAGGAAGAAGTAGGCTGTTGGTTAACTAGGATCTGCAGCTTATCCATTAGGTAGGGAAATGGGCAGACTGGGTGGGTCAAGTGGTCCTTATCTGCTGTCAAATTCTATGTTTCTATGGCCTTTTTGGGACCCCTCCTCGTGAAAAGTGGCAGTGTAATTTTGTTCAATTGTCCTGAAAGGTGATTTCACAGAGTGACCATGCCATTCTGTACTGCTAAAAATGAGGTGTGCCAAATGGCAGTGTTGAAAATCTGGAGTGAAAGTATTAAAAATTGGTGATGTTAGGAGCATGCATAGAAACTGAGCAACACACATTTGTAACTCAGCAATTTTTTTGAGTTTTTTCACCAAATTTGCAACATGGGCTTTTTGGGACTCCCCTTCATGAACAGTGACCACAAAGTCACCTTTTGGGACCCAGTAATGAAATAAGAGTGACAGTGTTCATGAGGTGGGGTCCCAAGAACCCCATGGTGAAACTTTGGGGCCAAAATTCAAAACATGGCTGATTTATCAACCTAAGTTGAAAACCTCATTGAATGCCATTACAGTATATCATTCTTACCTTTGATTCTTCAGTTTGCAGTTTGGCTTTGAAGGTGCAGACATGTCCCGGTCCAGAGAAGATGACAGGGCCAACCTCCAGAGGAAAGGATGGAGTAAGGGGGGGTGCAAGGAGGTGGGTGCTCAGTGGCAGGGTGGGGATAGAGGAGGTTGGACTGGGGCAAAGATGAGGGACCATTTTCTTTTTTACAGGTTCAAAAAAAAAACATGTTGGGGGAAGGTTTTCTTTATTTACAGGAAAAAATATATATATAAATTTGGGCACTCTGGGGTGTGCTCCCAGTGTACCACATGGTTTGGGGAGGGTGGGTATGGGGCAACCTGAAGTGGATGGGGCAACCTGAAGTCAGTGGGTGGGAAGAAAAAACAAACATTTGGGCACACTAGGGTGGGCTCTCATTGTGCCACATCAGTAGGGAGGGGCACATAGTGCTGACACGGCGATTGGGCCCCCCAATGTCGGTGCAGGGTAAATAGATAAATAAGTACATTTCAGCACACTGAGGTGGGCTCCTTGTGTGCCACATGAGTTGTGGGGGGTTACATAATGCTAATATGAGGACTGGGGACCCTGATGTTGGTGCAGGAGGACAGCAGCAGTGGGAGGGTTTTTCTGCTGGCAGCGGTGACCCAACTGCGTATATGCGACACTCGCTCATGCATAGTTGCGGTCAATGGCATTTTGCCATTCACAACATGATGGCACCAGCGGAACTGCACATGTGCGTGAGCCAAGCATGCGCAATTCATGCCCCGGAATGTGGAAGTAACAGCCGAAACTGTGGGGCTGTTATTCTGAAGCAGCCGATTGTGGCGGAGAGTTTCAAGCTCCGTTGGACATTCTGAAGAATACTTCCAAATGTCCAATGGAAGGTTCAATGGTCGACCATTTTTGTAAGGTACGATTACTCCCAAAAGGAGAAAACCTTACCAGAAAGTGGTGAGCAACTGTGAAAATGCATGGCACCTGCCACATACTTATTTGCAAATTAAGACAACAGTTAAGATTATTTGCGCTGTGAAAGTGTAAAACTGGTAAAATATAGACAATCTTAATCTAGTAGCATACAGTTTTCTGTAATATCCTGTGTTTGGAAGGATGGTGAGTATTCATCCTTTCTAGAATTAAATTATCCAACATAGTTGAGGCAGAATTTAAAATTAAAAATGAGAAATAAAATACTTACTTTATACTTAGTGTCACCCTGCTTTAGGCTAGCACATGAACAAGGTATCAGAAATGAAACCGCAAAAATGGTCACTTGCTCAGCAGACTGTTTGCCAGCAGGAGACAAGCACAGTAAGAGCAAAGGTGTTTCAAGCTCTGTGAGCCAGCAAACAAACAGCTGCTAGCAGTAAAACCATAGTCAGATAAATAACAAAGCAAGCAGCTGCACTCTTCCAAATGCTTTTCTTTTCCCAACTCAGACACACTTTTTACACAGAAAACAATGGGGAATTTAACTTGAAAAGTTTGATTGCCAAACCCAAGACAAGAGTGCAGTTACTTCCCCAGCTGTGTGACAGCACTGACTGATTGTAGAGCTTCTACTGGCACGTGCATCTACGCATCATCAATACCCATGCTGCTTTGCTTGAGTGGGGTCTTGAACTTTGAGATGCCACCAACCAGTTTTTCGCACCTGGGCAGAGCAGAGTGAAGCAACTTATTTATAGTTAAATTAAGATGACATTAGGAGGGTAAAAGAGAGGGAATCAATAGGTATGCCGACAAACTATGTAGGTATAAAGAAACTATGTTGAGGGGATTTTCCCTTTAAGTGCAATGGAACTGTAGTTCAGAGGTTGTGACACTAGAGGGAGCTAAAGGGCAAAAGGAAAGAAGTTACTTAGTCCTGCATGTGTGTTCGGGCTGTGGGCATGTATTTTTGAATGCTGCAAAATAAAAGCTGTTTATTAGAATAGTCTGCATAAGTGACTACTTTACACTTACTATGGCTATGTCTTGCAATATGACCTGGCTTATTACAGTTATAGCAAATAAAGTCTTTGGGTGAAGATGTGTTACCCCCACCAGAATTCTTATCAGACTTTTCAATTGTTTAACCAGGAGTGGCACACTAAGCTGAAAGCTTGTTTACAGGTACGACTTGGGAGATTTTGAGTTTAAATGGGAAAAAGAGTGCCTTACCAGTGTTTGGCTGTTACCTCACTGCTGCATGGTCTGTCTAGCTATCTGATAGTCCTCGGTCAAAGAAACTACCTTGTTCCCACTTTCTGGTCGGTGTTCTTTTACCCAAAGCTGTACGTCTGTGGGTGGGATGTTGATGAACTGCTGCATTACAAATGTTTTGATGATCTGTGGGACTGTTTTGACCTCTGGTTGGAGTCATTTCATAAGGAGTTCTCTGAGTTGGGTGAAAGCTTCTCGAGGATTGTTGACTGAGTTGTACTTCAGGGATGGAAATCTCTGCCTGTAGGTCTATCCTGAGATGTCATTTCTTTTAAGGACCTCTCTTTTCACCAGGTCATAGTTTTCTGACTGTGCAGTGTCCATATTGCTATAGGCCAGTTGGGCTTTCCCTGTCGGGTAGGGTACCAGTCTGATTGCCCACTGCTGCTTTGGCCACTAGCAAGCTGTAGCAATCATTTCAAAAGTTGTCAGGTATGCCTCGATATCATCCAAGGGACACAACTTTGTAAGTTTGAAGTCTTTTAAGTTGTTGTTGTTTTGTTGCTCTGCTGGACATGTGCCAGAACCTCTAACTTTAATAGCTTGCAAGGCATCCAGCCATCGCTGCTCCAGTCACTGCATCTCTTCTTTTCTCTGCTGCTCCTGTTGCTGCATCTTTTTTTTCCTGTTTCTCGAGTTGTTGCATTTCTTCTTTTCTCTGTGCCTCTAAACGTTGGGTCTCATTTTCTCTCTGCTGCATCTCCTCTCTTCTCTGTTTCTCCATCTCTTGTTGTTGTATAGCCCACCATTTGAAAAAGGCAGTCAGGCTTTCAGCTTCTGTCACTTCCTGCTCTTTTTTCCATGACTGGTGCAGGCTGTCCCATCTCAGTTTGGACTTTTGTTTCTGCTTCTAGTTTGGCTGCCATTCTTCTGGTAAGCACTCCTGGTCTTGCTGCTGCAGAATCTATACCTTTCTTTTATGCTTCCCTGGTACTAGGACTAGTACCCACGCACAAAACTCCTGTCTTAGAGTATGCACGGCGTAAATCCTACTTAGGCTGACACCATCTGTTGTCGAGGCACAGGTCAGAAAGCATAGGAAACCCAGGAGCAGTTTCAAAATTCACAAATAGTGTTGTATTTTTCTCAATAACAGCAAAATAAAAATAAAAATTATTCAGTATAACTATTTACAAAGGCAGTACAAACAGAGAAAACTAAGTCCTTCTGAGGGTATCTCTTGATTCCAAGTTTCAGTCTCAGTCTCTCACTCTCCCTGTCTCTCTAGCAAAAGCATAGCTGCTCTTTTTATATAAGTTTTTGTCTGAAAACTTGTTAAGAGAGCCTGCTTCTCACAGAATGCTCTTGTAAGTTTACAGAATGTTCTTGTAAGTTTCATTCCTTGCAGGTGCAACAAAAAGAACACAGTGACCTGGATCTCTCCTCTTGTTTACAGCTCTGCAAAAGGCTTAAAAACTACATTTCAAGTTAACCCTGTGAGTTCCAAATAGCTTTTTGCAATCATTTCAACAGTAAAACTATATACAGTTTTAAGCAAAGGGATCCTATTATCAGTGACATTTCCACATAAAGATTCACATATATTTTCATACCTGCAGATATACAAGGAGAGAGAAAAGGCAGAAATAGCAAATGAAGGCAGAGAGATAGCCAGAGATGGAGAATTGTGAAACCGTTGGAGTGATCAGTTCCTAGGGGTCACAAGAAAATTTGGTTGCACAACCAGACAGACAAGAGACTGAAAAGGAGAGGATAAAACAGACCCATGTGTTTAAACTCTTTCTGCATAACAAATGGGGCAGAGCCTTATTCGACCCTGTCACAAGCAGCTGGAATGGGGTTGCGAGGATGTGCATGGCACCTCTACCCAGCTTCCCCTCCACTGATTGCTG
This sequence comes from Neoceratodus forsteri, assembly GCA_016271365.2. Lineage (NCBI taxonomy): Eukaryota > Metazoa > Chordata > Ceratodontiformes > Ceratodontidae > Neoceratodus > Neoceratodus forsteri. The sequence goes on from JADMNL010000022.1 coordinate 570,217,780, forward strand.
AAGCAAGTGGCCAGACCAGTGGCAGTAAGGGGTCTTTAATTCTCCCTTCCTCCTCACTGGACTACTAATCAGAAGTGACTATCAGCGTCACTTGCTCCCTATAGAAGGCACTCTGCCCTAGCAGTCCTCCATGTTTGTGGTCCAGAGCACTAAGAACCGTAGTGCAAAGGACGATGAGAGAGTCTGTCAGGGAGAGTCAGCCAGGAGAGGCTGCCAGCTGCAGGACTTGCTGTCCATGTTTAACAAATAAGGTACTCTGTATTTAGCCTGCTATAAACAACTCCATCCCGAACTGGGTGGCATTTCAGTAAGTGGCTTACTTGAATACCTAATATGTTGCCATTATATTTATACTGCACCTTCCTTTGTAGTGCCTTCACTCTAAACTGGCTAGAATAGCCCCTGCTGCCAGCAATATCGATGCTGCTAACTGATGATGTTGCTCTCTTGGACGCTGCAAGGGTTAATATTCAGACTAAAATAATTATCTTCTAATTAATGTACCTGGTCTCGCTAATAAGCTCACGGGGCACATAGTGAAGTAACAGTTGCTTATCTAGCTAATGGTGCTTCCTGTCTAAACTAAGGCAGTAGAATTAATTACCTACCCTGAAGCTGATTACTCTAGTAACTAGTTAAGGGCATCGCTAATGTGATACAGAGTGGTTATTAATTAGCAGTCCACTATAGTGTATTTGTTTCACCCAGTTAATGGTACCTTCTGTCTAACCCAAGGCTGTTAAATTAATAACCTACCCTGAATCTGCTTACTGTATAACACAGAAACGGAATCATTATTAATCTCTGCAAACAGCATCACTCTGTACTGCACTGTAATATGAACCTGCTACTGCACCCCTCTGCTAGGCCTGAGCCCCCATACACTGCAAAAATGGTACTATTTGTATTGATACTGCTGAGCCAAACACCTACTGGGAGGCCCAGCCTGTGCACCAAACTGGTTGAAACGGGAATTACTGTCTCCCCAGATAACTGGATGTGCTACTGGGCATCAAGGGCTCCTGCTTAACATGCCTGCTCCCAGGGCACCCAGGCTAAGACTGATCACAGTGGGCTGGAAAGCGCAGCTACTCTAGGGGAGTGCTCCTGCTACTCTCACAACATCCATCCCTCCAGCAACACCCATAAACCCCACTCCCACAGGCAGAAAAAAAACTGAGTGTCAAACAATGCCTGAGAGACTTAAGAAGACTTACATTAATCTTATTCTTATTGCCAGGCAATATCCTCCCAAACCCTGGCCCCATGGACAACCCAGGTCAAGCACCCAAGCAGCACGGGACACTAAACATTGTCTCCCTAAACACTGGAAGCCTTCTCTCTAAATTTACTTTATTTGAAGCCTGGTTTGCACTAGTGCAACCAGATGTTATATCCCTAATGGACTCCTGGCTCACCTCCAAGATCTTTGATGCCGCCACCAACACCTTCACCAGGGTTCACCCACTTCAGAGGGGACTGGATGGACAAAAGTGGTGGGGGCTGCTTTCTCTGCTTAAGGTCCAACATGATGGGGTCCAAACTCAAAATAAGTGGGTTGACTAGGGACCGTTAATGCTTAGTGGTTAGAAGTCTACTAGCGAAGGGGCACAAAACTCTTGCCCTTATAACAACTTATATATAGTATCACCTAATAGGCATCTAGATGACCTAAAGTCCTTCTTCAGCTGCTTCAAACAAATTAATCATAACTGGGAAATTATTGTCATGAGAGACTTCAATATCAACTGGACCCCCAAATCTAGTGTTGGACATAGGGATATGATTGCCAGACTTTTCCTCTCCAAAATGGTGACTGAAAACACCAGGGACAACTATAAAATGGGCACCAATACTTTAATAGACTGGTGTAACCCCCCTACAAATGGGGGTTCCTAAAATGTCTTCCTGGGCTTGCCTAATGCCCACTGCAAGGCTGGTGTGTTCTGTGTTCTAACAGTTTAAAAGTGCTTGCATGTGAGTACTCTATTAGCCTCCATGCCTGTCTCTTTAAGAGACATAATTTTCGTGGGTTATAATTATTCTGGGTGGGGGCCTAGTGGTTTCAGGCTCAAGTCCCGCCCGGGCTGCAATACAGCCGCTTCATTCTGCCATAGCTAATTGCGCAGAGGAAGCCCTACTAGGATCTGTTTGCTGATTATCTGCTTTGATAGTAATGATATAGTACTTTGTTTAACCTGCCTTCCTTTGCAGCATGGACTTTCTGTTAAGCACCACCATTTTGGTTCTGGACTATCAGTTTGGACCAATTGGTACCTTTGGGGACCCTAAATGGAGACTGTCCCCAGGGGTCATGTGGGAGTGAATTTCTGCAGGAGTAGTAGTTTTTACTGTTTGGTTCCTAAATGGACCTGGAGGGGGAGCCCTTGCTGTGACAGACAGATGGATCAACCAACCGAACCTTTTGGATCACTGGGAAGTCCCAGAGCTGCCTGCAGCAGTGAGTCCGTGTGTAGTTGGAGTTGAGAGAGTGAACAGCTTGAGACATTTGAGCAACTGCTCCTGTGTATTAGAGCGGGGGAATCGGCGGGAATGCTGTGTCTGGCCTGCCTGCTACCATCTTCTTGAGCGAAGAAGTCTGCATTAATATCTCAGACATTATTCAAATTTCCTGTGATTGTGACTGGAATCCTTAATTGTGACAAAGTGAAATTCAGCTGGTGTGGACCGAAGATTTGCCTCGGTGCCATCTGCCTGTCAGGACTTGAGACAACTGCAGAGTGTACGGTTTGTGCAGAGACACTGTTGATTGCAACCGGACTGTCATCTGCACTGTGGTGTTTGCCTGTCCTTTACTATAATTGTGCTGAATGTGCAGTGTGGGTCACGATTTGGTTCTTCATATTGCTCGAATGTGTCACGCTAGCTGGAAGCTGTATCCAGCACTTTAGCGGACTGTATCTGAACCGTTCACCTGGTCTGGGCCTCACCATCTCGGCCTAGATTGCTTTTCATGCTGCAGAGAATCATCCGATGAAAGACCCGCTTGGAGATTTGGCTTCCTGCTCAACACCATTGAACAGGATTCGACCACCACAGTGCGTCGTGTGGGCTCTGCTTTCCCTACCAAACCAGCAAATCATCCTGAGGTCTTCATTTCGTCCATCCTGCATCCTGGTCTGGGTAGCGTAAGTAAACATCAGGGTACCTCCCTGCAACAAAGCTTAAATCAAAGTGTGTCACCTGATTTAATTGTTTTGATTGATCATTACGAACTGAGCCCTCCAACTCTGGCATACTAATTGTGGGTTAAAGTGCATGTTGTGGTTTTCCTTCCTAAGGGCTCCAACAACAGCTGCAATGCCGGCCTATCTCGGGCAATGCTTCAGGCTAGCCTGCAGACCAACTGGGTACCCAGAGAGTGTGTGTGACTGTGTTAGAGGGACTCTTAGAGGCATGCATGCTTAGCCTGATTAAATCAAGATCCAGAATCAAACACCAGATTACTGCTCCTCCCTTGTTCATGTCCCCCAATAAATCAGATCTAAATCTTTCTGCATTTACACTGGCTATTGTGTACCTTTGTGGTGGAGATACTGTGTTGCTATTGCCTTTCTCCATTGCAGGTCTTGTTTTGCAAGGGGTCTCCAGGGCCAGTGCAGCTGATCCTGCTCTGGTGGTAAGTGTGCCAAGTGTGGGTATAACATTGCATTCTGGTATTAATTGCGACTGTCTAATTGTTGACCAGTATAGGCCACTAGAGGGGCTGGGGGGGTAGCAGTGTCCCAGAGGTCTGCATCCAGAGCAGCTACGCTACTCTTAAACCAACCCTCTGGGTGGAGGCACCCGTTCACAGAACTCAGGCCCCTCAATCTGTGCTTAGTCACGCAGGCAGGGGTAGTATCCCTTGGGACAGCGCCACCTAGGGGTTACACTGGATTCTGACCACACATCCTGACAGGGTCAAGGATATCAGAGTGCTACCTGACACTATCGGTGACCACTCCCTAGTGCAATGCTCAGGGTCAACTAAACAGAAGAAGCCTCCCCTAGATTTACTACCAGCTGGGTCTTCTGCAAAGATAAGGTAGTGGCATTTAAATCCTTCTTGGATAATATAGAGTGGAGCTACCTGGATGCTGTCCCGACATTTACTCTGCCCTCGACTTCCTAATAAAGGAGTTTTCTTCAGACTGTGACAAGTTTGCCCCCTTCAAAAAGTGTGAGGTGTGGAGCAGCTTATCCTTGGTGGATCACTCCTGAACTATTGGCCCTCATGAGGGAAAGGGACAACAGGTGATCCTTAAGAAGAGAGACCAGGTGACTGGCACACCTACAAAAATACAGAGAAGCATACAATAGATGCACCAGGAAGATCAGACTGGCCAATTCTGGATATTGTTAAGGTCCAGCAAACCCAAAATTGGAACAATGGCAAAAAAATCTGGGAGAACATTTCTGAGCTTTTGGGCAAGAGTGAGAAACAGCCTTGTAAATGCTTACAATTGATGAGACAGAGATCAGGGACCCAACAGAGTTAGCAGACAGATTCAACAAAGCTTTTACAGATCTGAGTGCACATATCCCTGGGAACCCTTCACGGATGACTCATGAAGATGGAGGTATTAAAGCCCCTAGCAGTCATGTCACTCAGACGGGGCAACCTAAATTCTATTTCAAATGAATCACCAGCAAAGACATGCTAAAGTGTATAAAAAAGTGGTGGGTAAAACAAGGGTTGGCAGTGACACGATTGACATGAAGCTGCTAGCACTGGCCCTTGAGGAACTTGACCACCTTATCTCCAAGATCTTCAACTTTTCCCTACACTACTCACAGTTCTCTGGGGTATGGAAAACTGCACTGGTCATGCCAGTTTTCAAAAATGGTGATCACTCTAATCTGGCTAACTATAGGCCAATATCCATCCTCTCCCCTTCATCCAAGGCCCTAGAGAGAATTAAAAAAACCAAAACTGCTCGGCTGCTTGTAATGCCAGGCAATAAATCCAACTCTGGGATATTTTTAATTATTTTATTAAAGTGCATAAAGTGCACTAGTAGCACTCCCCTCACAGCAGGTAATATGTCAACCTTTTGCATACAACAGACACTTTATCAAGACCTATACCTAGAGAGAATTGTCTCAGGCCAACTGGTCACCTATCTGGAAACACACAACATCCAGTGCCCACAACAGCATGGGTTCAGAATGATGCACAGTACCAGCACTGCCCTAGCTGAGTACACTAGCTACCTGCATGAGGCCCTTGACTGAGGAGACATGGTTGGAGCCATCTACTGTGTATTGATCTGATGAAGCCCTTCGACTTAGCCCAACACACGCTCTACTTAACACGCTCTTTCCCCTAGGCCCATCTTTGGACACAATAGACTGGTTTTGTAGTTATCTCCCCAACTGATCCCAGCATGTTAAAATAGATAGCTTCCTCTCTGACACAAGCATTGTTTCCATTGGTGTGCCCCGGGGTTCAATACTCAGTCCCCCTCTTATTTGGACTGTTTACTAATAATCTGCTTGAGGCCTGCTGGTCTGCGGTACTATTATACGCAGACTATGCCATCATCTTCTCCAGAAATGCTAGCCACAGTAAAGTCCCGACTGCCCTCCAGGCCAATTTTGAGTACCTGGAAAAATGGTTCACCAACAACAAACTGGTTCTGAACTATAAAAAACCAAAACAAAAGCTATGCTGTTATCAGACCCACAATTGACAAAACACAATCCCCTAACTGGTCATCTTGGTCATCCTCAATGACAAGGGGCAGAGTCTGGAACAAGTAGAAACCTTCAAGTACATTGGCGTTACACCAGATGACACCTTTTGCCACACATGTAGACAACATTGTTGCTCTGGAAAACAGAAGACTGGGTGCCCTGTATAGGAACCACCTCAACCTCACAGCTGAAGCTAGATAACTTGTTGTCACTAGTTATGTTATGTCCCTCATTGACTATGGCTTTCCTGTGTATACTGCTGCTTGCGATGCTGGTATGCAATAAGGCCTGTCGCTTCATATTAGGGGCTGACAAGCTCGCACACAGCTGCACGCTGTACACTCTTACCAACCGGCTACCCCTCTATGGTAGATTAAAATACCAAACCTGTCTTCTTGCTAAAAAGGCACTACTGGGTTTCACCTCCCCACCCCACCACCATACATAACTGCATCAACCCTGTTAACAATCTATATGGTACCAGAAGCATGACAAGACTTGCCCTAGAACTGCCTTTCCAGAGGACCAGCCTAGGAAAGCGTTTCTTTGCTGTTAGGGCAGTAGGCTGGATGAATGCATTGCATGACTCTCTCTTAAGTCTAGTGAATATTGTCCAGTTTAAAAGAGCACGTGCATGCAGCTTTCTCCTTCAGCTGTACTTGCTGCAATTAGGATATACATTTGCATTATGTAAGCTGAAACTCCATGCTGTGTTATTACTGTATGGCCCAACTTAATCCTTTTTATCTAATTATGTGAGCTGAAACTCCACGCTGTTTTATTACTGTATGGCCCAACTAAATCTTCTTATCTAAGACATGTTTGAGTTTATCCTGACTGTATTCCACACTGTAATTAACTGTTTGTATGTAACAATATCTGATGTGGAATCTTTGTTAACGAGCACCTCTGCTCAAAGGTGCTCTCCGAATAAATAAATATTCACCTTCATGCATTTGCACATGCTAAATCTGAACATTTAAAATAATGTATTTTAGGGCTTTTCATTGAAATTGTTATCACCAGCACTTGTAACATAGAAACATAGACTTTGACAGCAGATAAGGACCGCTTGGCCCACCTAGTCTGCCCATTTCTCTACCTAATGGATAAGCTGCAGATCCTAGTTAACCAACAGCCTACTTCTTCCTACCCCCTCTAGAATTGCCTTATGTCTGTCCCATGCATTCTTGAATTCCCCCACTGCTATTGACCCCACAACCCCCTCTGGAAGGCTGTTCCATGCGTTCACCACCCTCTCCATGAAAAACTTCCTCACATTGCCTCTGAGCCTTCCCTCTATCTTCACAAATTGTGCCCTTGTTCTGCACATCTCTTTCTTTGAAAGATGCTACCCTCTTGGACTTTGTTGATTCCCCTGAGGTACTTGAACATTTCTATCATGTCCCCCTCTCCCTCCTTTCCTTGAGGGTGTACATATTAAGCTCCTTCGGTCTCTCTTCATATGGCTTCTGGTGCAGACCCTGCACCATTTTAGTTGCCCTCCTCTGGACTGCCTCCATCCTGTCTATGTCCTTGTGGAGATGGGGTCTCCAGATCTGCATGCAGTATTCCAGATGGGGTCTCACCAACTGTCTGTACAGAGGGATAACAACTTCCTGTTTTCTACTGGTGATGCCTTTCTCTATACGTCCCAGTATCTCCCCAGCCATCCCTACTGCCTTCTCACTTTGCTTGCCCACTTTTAGGTCATCTGATGTGACTACCCCCAGGCCCACTTCCATTTTTGTTGTTGTTAGTACCTGCCCCCCACCCCACTGTGTACTCCTCCTCTGAGTTTTTGTTTCCCAGGTGCATTACTTTGCACTTCTTTGCATTGAATCTAAGTTGCCAGACTCTTGACAATTCCTCCAACCTTGCCAAGTCCCTTCTCATCCTTTCCACCCCCCTTGTGTATCAACCCTGTTGCAGATCTTTGTGTTGTCTGCAAAGAGGCATACTTTTCCTTCCAGTCCCTCCACAATGTCAACTATAAAGATATTAAAGAGGACCGGTCCCAGTACTAAACCGTGCGGCACCCCACTATTAACCCCCTTTTCTTCAGAGTGGGCTCCAATTACTATTACCCTCTATATCCTTTGTCCAGCCAATTTTTTACCCAGGTTACCACCCTGGGACCCACTCCCAGGCTGTCTAACTTTTTTACTAATCTTTTGTGTGGGACTGTGTCAAATGCCTTGCTAAAATCTAGGTAGGCCACATCTACAGCCCCTCCCTGGTCTACTACTTTGGTCACCCAGTCAAAGAAATCTATTAGATTCATCTGACATGACCTTCCCATTGTGAATCCATGTTGCCTTGGGTCCCGTGCCCTGCTGGCCTCAATGTACTCAACAATTCTTACTTTCAGAAGTGATTCCATCATCTTCCCTACCACTGAGGTCAAACTAACAGGTCTGTAGTTTCCTGCCTCTGCCTTGCTCCCACTTTGGTGAAGGGGAATCACATCTGCCCTCCTCCAGTCCTCAGGTACCGCACCATCCTGCCATGATCTGTTAAAAAGGGTAGTCAGTAGTATCACTAGTTCTCCCGTAAGTTCTTTTAGAATTCTGGGGTGAATCCCATCAGGCCCATTGCATTGTCCCCCAATTTAGGAGTTCTTTCAGGACCCTTTCTTCTGTGACTATACTGGTATTGACCTCTCTATTCAGAGTGCTTCTATTGTTTGGTTTAGGTACTCCCCTCATCTTCTTTTGTGAATACTGAGCAAAAGTATTTATTCAGCATCACTGCTTTTTCACTGTCACCCTCTGCTCACCACTCCCTCCCTTTATTAAGCCTCACTATCCCTCCCTTTGTCTTCCTCTGCTCCTTAACATACCTATAAAGGGTGTTATCGCCCTTTCTTAACTGAGTTAGCTATCTTTTCCTCAGTTTGGACTTTTGCTGTTCTGACTGCCTTCCCCACTTCCTTCTGCTTCAAGTGGTACAGTTCTCTCTCCTGCTCCTTCTGTGTTTCCTGAATGCTGTCTTTTTTTCCTTAACCTTCCCTGCCACCTTTTTGAGAACCATAGTGGTTTTTTACTTCATTTTGTTTTCTTTATACGCTTCACACAAAGGCTTGTTGCCTCTGTGATGGCAGTTTTGATTTGTCCCCATTGTTGCTCCACCCCTCCTTTTTAAGTCTGTTTGCTAGTGTTTTGCTGAGGTACTGTCCCATTTTGCCAAAGTCAGCTCTCCTAAAGCCCAGTATCCTCCCTTTTGTATGGCTTGACTCCATGGCTGTGTTTATCATGGGGTTTGTTTGGTGATCGCTGGTTCCCAGATGGCTACCCACTTCTAAATATGAGATCCTCTCTCTGCCCCTGTTTGAGAGTACCAGCTCCAAGATTGCTCCCTCCCGAGTGGGTTCCAACACTAGCTGTCTGAGGCATGCCCCCTGTAGGGCATCGAGAATGACCCTGCTCTTGGATGTAGCTGCAGTAAATGTGCTCCAGTTAACATCTGGCATATTCAGGTCCCCAATTAACAATATGTCCCCTTTTTCTGCCATTTCCTATCATTGTACCTAATTATAAACTGGTAGAGATGAATTCGTTTAGTAGTGTTGATTGATTGTGTGCCTATTTAAAAACAGTGAATTAAAACTTGAGGCTCCACCCCCTGATGAGGAGTAGATAAGTCCAAGCACTTGTTTTTTTTCAGTGTGTCCTCTAGACTGGTACATTTACTCAGTAAAAAGCTCACCTTTTGTTATGTTATAATAAATGTGAAAATTGAATCATATGCAGTCAGTCAGTTAGTAAGTTACTCCCATTAATGGGAATAATAAGGGCCATATGAATAAAAAGCAATGAGAGGAAGACGATGTAGAAGAAGAATGGAGTTTAGTAGATAGGGGAAGAAAACATACAAAGGCTGAAGGCAGTGAATTTTGCTCCAGAAATGTCTACCAGTTTTGGCCAGTTGGTAGATGCAGAGGGAGAACTGCCACAAGAGGAAGAAGGGAATGTGGAACAGAGGCAGAAGGAAACAGAAAGTAGCCTGAGCACCTACTCACCCAAACAGATTTACGTTCTTAAGGACTGTCCTCAAATATATAGATACAGTAGGTATACAGCAGGTGGAAACAAGTTAAATACTATAATGTGTTGCTTCCCTGGCTTGAAAAATCAGTGACATTACAAGAATGTTACCGAACATAATCACAGATTATGCTAAGGAAACTGCAGATGTTTATATACGTCCAGAATCATTGGTTGTTATCTATGCAGGGACATGACAAATAAAATGGCAAACACAGCATGGAAGAAATATTAGAGAAATTTAAAACAATGAATAAAGGAAAGGAACTGTGATGTGATATTCTTGGGAATATTACCAATACCAAGAGAGGGGAGATACAGGAGTATCAAAAAATGCAAACAGCTGGCTTATGCAATAGAGTCTAGAAAATAACCACAAATATTTGCATCACTGGGAAAGTCTTGAAAGAAACATGGACTTATTTAGTACCGATGGTTTGCATATAAGCAGGAAAAGAGGAAAAATCTTGGGAAATTACATAAAGAATGAACAAAACAAGAAATCCTTTAAACTGAAGCAGGAGGGGGATCAGGTCTTGGCATAAGAGGGTACACCACCAAGCAAATTAGTCATCCAAGAAATAAGAGGAAAATGGATAACAAAGGGAAGTACAAATCAGTACTGGCTAATGCTCGTAGCTGGAATTTACAAAAGAAAACTGAACTGGAGGTTTTAATGTTCAACGAGTAACTAGATGTAGTTGTAGTTACAGAAACATGGTGGAATGAGGAAGTTATAAGGGGTTAGGAAGATACCAGGGTATAAACTTTGCCATAAGGGAAGAAAAAAAAAGGAAAGGAAACAGTTAGCAGTGTATGTCAAGAATACAACTGAAGGCTATGAAATCCACCCTAGTACCAACCCCATGAAAGCTGAGAATTTATGGATTCAGACTAAACTCAAAACAGTACTGACATCTACAGTAACCAGTTAATAATGGTGATGGAAGAAATGGCAGAGAAAGGGGACCTTATAATTATGAGTGGCGTAAACCCACTGGACACGGACTGGCAGAATATGACTACTAGTAATACTCAGGAAAAATGATACCACAATACCTTTCTGTATCAGGGACTTACAGAACTGGGGAAGAATGTATAAGGGGAGAAAACATCTAGATCTCACTCCTGACTGACCTAACAGATTTAGTCCAAAACGTCAAGGTCAGTGAAACATCGGGGAACAGTGAACACGCCATAGTTGAGCTAGAAGTAGTAACTGAAAGACCAAAGAACAAAGGTAACAAAATAATAAAAAAACCTATAACAAAGGGGATTCCAATAAAATAAGAAAGCAATTAAAAACCTGGAACTGAGGAAGTAAAAATGCCAGTATGGATGCGAAGGAAAGCTGGGAATGTCATAAAAACATAATACATGTGCTCTAAGAGGCATGCAAATTGAACAAAAAGCAATATAGAAGTAAAGGGAAATTCCACTGTGGTATAATGACAGAGTGAGAAAACAGCTAAAAAGAAAGGTAAAAACTTACAATAAAATGAAAATCAGTGAAACTGAAGAAAATATCAGCAAACATCGGAAGGAACTAAAAAGTCAAAAAAACATAATTAAAAAGGGAAAAACGAAAATAGAATTTAAAATAGTTAATACTAAGGACAATGCAAAATCGTTTGATGCGCATATCAATAGTAAATGTTCAGACAGATCAGTAGGACATTTTAAGGAAAACAATACTGAGATCAAGGATCCTGCAGAAATGGCAAATAAATGTAACACACATTTCATAACTGTCTTTGTTCCAAACATCAATAATAAAACTATTTTAACAACTAGAACCCATATACAGCAATAAAGAAATTTAATGACAATTAAATTTTATGAAAAAATGACTGGGTGGCGAGTGCCTTGGACCTGGGTAGACCAGTGGACATCCTCTTTATAAACTTCAGCAAGGCATTTGACTCTGTTCCTCACGTGGGCCTGTTGGATAAGCTGGGAGAAATGGGGGTTGGGAACCAGATGATCAGATGGATAGGCAATTGGCTCCAGGACCGGACCCAGAGGGTCGTAGTTGGTGGGATAGTCTCATCCCCAAGGAGGGTCATTAGTGGGGTCCATCAGGAATCAGTCCTTGGGCCCCTCCTGTTCAATGCCTACATCTCTGACATAAGGACAGGTATTAGGAGTGAGATGAGTCTGTTTGCGGATGACTCAAAACTGGGGGTGGTGGTGGATGGAGAGAAGGGGAGGGTGGTCCTACAGGGGGACCTGGAGGCTCTGGAAAGATGGTCTAGAAAGTGGAAGCTGAGGTTCAATGCAGGGAAATGCAAGGTACTGCACCTGGGGGCCAGAAACCTGGGCCAAATGTACACCCGGGGGAGGGGATGCTACAAGTCTTGATGGCTGAGAGGGACCTGGGGGTGGTAGTGGATGTCAAAATGAACAACTCGGAGACTTGTAGCAGGGCAGCAGCCAAGGCCAACAGGATGCTGGGATGCATCGCTAGGGGGATCACCTCCAGAAGGAGGGAAGTGATACTCCCTCTGTATAACTGCTTGGTGAGGCCGCACCTTGAGTACTGCATGCAGTTTTGGAGGCCACATTTAAAGATGGACATTAAACTCCTGGAGAGGGTCCAGAGGAGGGCAACCAAAATGATTTGGGGCTTGGGGACAGGACCTATGAGGAGAGGCTCGAAGAGCTAAATATGTACACATTGGAAGGGACCAGGGAGACATGATAGAGGTCTTCAGGTACATGAAGGGGGTAAATAGGGGAGGAACCATCAGGGTGCTTCGAAGGAAGGAGGAGGGAGCAACTAGAGGCCATGGGTGAAAGCTGGAGGGTGGAAGATTCAGGGGAGAAAGGAGGAGGTGCTACTTCACTGAGAGGGTGGTGGAGCCATGGAATGCACTGCCTAGGGGGCTGGTGGAGGCAGAGACTGTGGAGGGGTTCAAGAGGGGTGGGAGAGGTACAGGGGAAGGGTTCTGGAAGCAAAATCCAATGCAGCGAGAATATCCGGAACTGTGAAAGGAGAAGCTAGAGAAGGCGAGGGGGGCAGCAAGGTCAGCTCCCAGGGTGGGGGCTGACCAAACGAGCAGACGCGAAAGACCGTTAGGCCTATTCTGCTGGCATTTTAGTATGTTAGTAGTATGTTAGTAAATTACTCATGGAACTGAAAACAAACAGAGCTACAGGATTAGATAAATTACATCCAAGGATCTTGAGGGAGGTGGCTGAAGAAACTGTAGGACCATTATCTGACATCTTTTAAAAAATCATTTAGTTTGGGTATGATTCTAGATGATTGGAAAGGGGAAACAGCATGACCAATTTTCAAAAAGGGCAGTAGAGCTAATATGGCTAACAACAGATCCATAAGTCTAACATCAATCCCTGGGAAAATAATGACAAAATATATAAAACAAAAATTGGAAATTGAAATAAATCAAAAGGGCTTAAGTGACAATACACAGCATGGGTTTAAACCCAACAGATCCTGTATAACAGACAGGCTATCATTTTATGAGGAAATAAATACACAGATAAACAAAAAAACCTGAACACCTATGGAGGTTACCTTTCAATTTTAGAAAAGCATTTGACATTGTGTCACATGATGTACCAATATAAAAACGAGGTGATGCTGAAATAAACAAAAACACAGTTAACTGGATACATAATTGGCTAGAAAACAGGACACAATGTGTACGAATAAAAGGAATAACATCGGAAGAGGGGAGAGCGACGAGTAGGGTTTCTCAGGGTTTAGTGCCGGGACCAGCACTGTCCTCCTTCTTCATCTCTGACCTACACAAAACTGTCAGAGGAATTAGCATCAAATTTGCAGATGACACATAATTGGGAGGGAACGGTACCAATAAGGAAAGCAGTGATTACTTCAATAATGACTTGGATAGAAAGCTGGGTCAAGAAGAACAGTATGCAATTCAACATCGAAAAGTATGTAGTTATACGCATGGGTGAAAAACAACTGTAGACAGAAATACCATAGGAACAGGAAGGAAATTAAGGCAGTTACATCTAAAAAGAACTTGGGAATCATAATCAGCCAAGATCTCAAATTTTGGAAGCATTTTAATAAAATAACTGATGTAGCAAAGGGATTGATTAAAAACATAAAACGTGCATTTATTAGTAAGTGAGAGCACTGCGTTATCCTAGTCTATAAATCTTACACAAGTCCCAACGTGGACTACAATTCGTAGATTTGGAACCCATACCATCTCGGAGATATTAAACAACTGGAACATATTTAACATAGAATAACCAAAAGATAACCAGATTGCAACACCTTACCTATCAGAAGACACGAGACCTTGGCCTTGCTTTCATTGGAGGAGAAAAGAATGAGAGTGGATATGCACGAGATGTTTAAAATATTAAGGGATGTTGCTCTAATGAGCGACCTACAAATAAATATTTAATTACAAAGAGTGTAACTTAAGGTCACACTATGTAGATTATTCTGGATAACAACACAAACAATAACAGACATGGTTTCTTTACCCAGAGAGTAGGAAAACATTGGAATGGGTTACAGAGGAGTATTATGGAAGCAGAGAATCATAATACTGACTAATTAAACCTAGATAAACACATTATTGCTAAAAGAAGGGAAATATGGACTCATTAAGTTGAGGGACAGAATTAATAGGCAACATCTGGCCTCCTGCTGTCCTAAACTTCATGGGCAGTAGTCTGTTACACACTGCTATTACTATGTAGTTGTTCTTCCTTGAATGCTATCATATATTTATCCAACCAGCTCTCTCATGCCATTACAGACTCCAAAAGCCATGCTGACATTCTAAATTAAGATCACGTCTTTTCTTCCTAGTCCGTGGCCACAAACATTATATCAGGACAGCACTCCATCAAACAACAAGCAGCACTGGCCATTCTTTTGCTGACACCATTGGAAAGAACAATGGCTGGAAGTATAGCCTACAGGTTAGAGTAATGAACTGTGAATGAGCGTGGTACATTCAGCAGATCTGGGTTTGATTCCCACAACCTCCACTGGCATACTGTGTGACTCTGAGCAAGTCTCTTAACCTCTCCAGTGCTGCTAGGGTTGCCCCTATAAATGGGCCTTGTGCCCAGTGGGCCTCACCTAGTAACCAAAAGAAAAGGAAGCTCAGTAAATTCCCCACAATAAAGTCAGCAAATCTTTTTACAAGAGGAGCACCTCGTAGCATTAATAAACCATTACACAATTGATTTTTTTAAACAGTATGCATACAGATACAAAAATCCCCTATAAAATGTATACTTTTTTCACTTTTTAATATATTAAAAAATGTATCCATTTTATAATCACAATAATATGCCTCAAAGCAGGTTTTTTCCACATACATTTTTTTAACCCTCCTTGCTGGTGCCCAGGGATTTATACCCTGTTGTTCAAGGATGTACCCTATTCTGGCAAGAGCCATCATATGGACAGCAGGGGGATTTTCTGCCCTCCTTTCTCTCGCATTCTCCCCCCTCTCCTCTGGCATGGGGGATGCCTGCAGCCTCAGTGACGTAGCATACCACAGCCAAAGCAGTAAGCTCCCTGGCCCACCTAGAGGGGTTGCTATGGATCAAAACCTGCTGCCACCCCTCCCCAGCTGAGGCAAGCTGACCACCAGCAGCTGCCTGCAGCCTGGCCTGTCTCCCAACGCAGTGATCAAAGTCCACTCCAGAACTCTGGCTGCACGGCAATGTATGCCACTGGGTCACTGTGGGTAGCCTTTCAGGGCGTGTTTTATCATAGGTTAATGTCACTTCTCAAGTGGTTGAAGACAATTGGTGCACACCACACCTGAGTCATGATGGTATCCCATGATACTCCACACCCTGTTGTATATTATTGTTTAATTAAGTGGCACAATTAGAACAGAAATGCTGCAGTGTCCTGTCAATTTGCAAGCAGGTTCAGACTAACCCAGTAATGCAGTAGCAGTGCACCATGCGGCCATGCACAAACCCCAGAATTCCACAGTGGAGCTGGCTGGAGGAAGCGTGCGTTGCGGGGGTGACAGGTTCAGCTCCTGGAGAGGGCACAGCCCTGCGCAAACCTCAGAATGCCACAGTGGAGCTGGCTAGGGTGGCAGAGTGCATTGTGGGTATGACCAGTTCAGCTCCTGAGGAAGGCACAGCCCTGAACAAACCCCAGACTTCCACACTAGGCTGTCAAGGCAGAGCACTTCTGAGAGGTAAAGTGAATTACACCTCTTATAATGTGGGACAGTGGAGTTTTATGACTAAGGTAGTAGTTCAGTTTGGCCTAGGTAAAGTGCAAAGCTGTTAACTAGGGTTTGCAGGTTGAATTCCATAATCAACCAGTACTTAATCAATGTCTTATACCACTCACTTACCCTGCCTGCTGTGTTTAATCTCTTTGACTTGTAACTGCTTTGGTAATGTTCATTTCTAGCTCAAAGCTTCTTATTAACTGTAATTAATTATGGACTGCTGTTCAGTTCTCAGCAGGGGAGGGTTTACTATCTAAAGTTAAAGTGCTCCTCAATTCGATAACTAGTTTCACTATCCAACTGCCACGTAGGACACATCACTGCAACCTCCTTGAACAGGTAGGCTGGCTTTCCCTTGAATGTAGATATAAACTACAGATAGGTTTATTAGCCAAAAAGGTGATACTTAATAAGGTGTCTGTCTCCCTATTATCAATTTTTAAGAAGCAGAATACTTCTGTCATGACTTGATCGTCAACTTTACATTATTTTTCTATTCCTAGAATGCGTACAACAAGGGGCCAAAATACACTGCCTTATTTTCTCCCATTCTTTTTTAACTCTTTGCAGTTAGTATTTGACTGCATTAATGTCTCATTTTCCTCTTTTAGACACAAGCTGAAAGAGTACCTATTCGCGGAATGCAAATGTAAATGTTTTGCATAATTGACCTATGAATGACTTTTTATGATTGTAATGTATTCATATACTGTCATTGTTCGGTCTTTTATTTTGTATTGTATTGTTGTTATTTGTGTACTGGACTTCCATGTAAATAGGTCATCTGGCCCATGGTCTTATCAGTATAAATAAACAAAACAAACAAACATCCCTCTGGGCACTCTTATTGCCATGCATTTTCTCCACTCCCTCTTCTGTATAGTAAGCTGCTTTGGGATACAGTATGAAAAGTGCTACATAAAACCAACTTCCTGGGGTGGGGTACAGGCAGTGCAACAGCAGTAATTAGGTTATTTAGCCTAGTGGGTATAGTGCAAACCTTGAACCAGGGGACCTCGGTTTTAATCACACAACTGCCACTCACTCTGAGCCTGTGCAAGTTACCCACCTCTCTAACGTAACCTCTGTACAATCTCTCTAATTTGTCTCTGTGCCATTTGAATCTCACTGTATAATGCATGATCCAGAAACAAATGATTTGATGCCTTTTATTGGACCAACATAGATGTAACAAAAAGAACAAAGTGCTTTAGTTTTTGGACCAACCCAGTCCTTCCTCGGAAGCTTAATGACAGTTATTTAGAAAATCCCATACTTTTAACACCCAGATCATGCAGAAAAAAACAGAAAAAATCCCATTGGTTTAAAACAATAGTTCTTAGACTTTGTCACAGTGAGCCTCCCCAAATCCATGGAAAAGATTTTGAGCCTCCCCCAAAAACCGAAATAATCTTGGGCCTCCCCAAAGAAAAATAACATGCTGTACTTTGAGCAGTCCACCTTGAATAAATTGAAACCCCTTTGAGTACTTGGCTCACATTCAGTTCTTTCATTCAGTTCTTTGTCTTATCCTGATGTGGAACCTTTGAAAAAGAGCTCCTGTGCTCAAAGGTGCTATCTGAATAACAAATAAATAAAATAAACAAATATTATTATTCAGCTTATTGTAACCCCCACCCCCCACAGGCCAGTCTACTTGCTCTGCTATTTTCATTCTTTAACCATTGTTACCCCTAGTTGCAGTACCTTCATGGGTCAGACTACTTTCTCTGTTTCCTCTCTGTATGAAATAACCTTCCTACATACTTTGTCTCTCCCCCTCCTTCCCTGTTCCTAAGCAACTTCTCTGGGATTACTTTGCTCCTTCCTGCTATTGCTCTTAGCACTTCTATGCTCAACCCTTGTATTTGGGCTGTTCTGCCATCAGGCTACAAATTGATCAATTACCACCACTCATTATTAGTTTATTCTTCATATGTGTTTGCACTATTGTTCAGTGTGTATTTCTTGACAGTTTTGCAGTTACCCTTTGAAATGTATTCACTATCTACCCTTCCCTGGGTACACCTGAAATGAGCATACAAAGAGTTTAAAGTAAAGTTTACCTAATGTGAGCAATAGCTGGAAACATTATTCAACCACACTCATTCAACTATACTCTCAAACTGGTAATTATGCTCCATAAACCTTAAGGCCTTTAGTGTTGTAACAGGAGTTTATATATGATAATACAAATTGGCAGTATAAGGACTCCCAGTTTGAGAGTATAGTTGGGTAATGTTTTCCAACTATTGCTCACATTAGGTAAACTTTACTTTAAACCCTTTGTATGCTATGTATATTTACTTTTTGTAGTTCTATTTTGTGGAGCTTGTTTTTAACTTACAAGTATAACGATCTGAGCGGGTTTTGATTTTTATGAACAGCACTCATAACTGAGCTATACAGATCTATGCTCGAGATGTCCTTATCTTACTCTGAAGGTATCTCTAAGTCATTTTAATTTATGCGCAGTGCACTCTTTGCATGATGTTATGCTCTAAGCACATCTGACCTTTAGGCCTTTTCAGCTGAAGCTGAACCGGTACTTTTCAGCTTCTCTGATGTGTCTTGTGTTACTTTTTAAATGAGTATTTTAAACCAGTGGGAATTATTTCTGTTTTTTTTCTGCATGATCTAGTGATAAAAGTATGGGATTTTCTAAATAACTGTCATTAAGCTTCCAAGGAAGGACTGGTTGGTCCGAAAGCTAAAGCACTTTGTTCTTTTTGTTACATCTGTGTTGGTCCAGTAAAAGGTATCAAATCATTTGCTTCTAGATCTGTTCTTACAAGGAGCAATACAGCAAAGACTAAATCTGTATGTATAGTGCATTAATTTTTTTTTTAACAAACAAATAGGGGGTTTAGCTGAATGGCTAATTTGTTTTGGTGTCTGGAGATCATATGGGAGACAACCACTAACAAAGATGACTAGGTGTTATATCTGCCCCTCTGAACTGGGAGATGCTTCTCCTGCCCTTGCTGGGAAGTAACCCTGGAAACAGCTGTAACCAGGCAGACAAAGACCGATTCACCCGTAGATGCAAGGCAGAATGCTCTTCGTATTTCACACATTGCAGTCTCACTGCCCGTCACCAGAGGTCCCATTTGCTATTATAGTTGTTCAGTATTATAGGACTGATGTAATTTACAGCATCTCTCACTAGGTGGCGTTGCACTGCACAGGCTGGTCATTCTCTACAACACTACGGATGTGCTTGGATTGGAAGCTGGAAGGTTGCAGGAAGAGGGAAGAGGACGTCTGTCTTGGACACAAAGAAGCAAGATCTAGTTAGGCAGAGGTGTTGGGTACCACCAATTGTGGGACTGCAGAAATAATGGAGAATGGAGATGTCGAATGTGAATGGAGTGCCTCCCTCAGCCAGCACGAGTTGGTCTAAGTCTAAAATATTACAGCAGGTCTAAGCCGTGTAATAATAGAACTATGACCAACCAATTAAGCAAAAACATTACTTCAACAGATGTGTGTTTTCACAATGTGATTTTTCAGTGGAGAGAAAAATAAAGCAAGATGAGTGTTCAAATACCAAACCTGAGTAAAGCAACTTGTATTATTTTTCAATGGCCTACAGTCAAGGTTTTGCTCTTTCCTTTCCTGCATCTTTCCTAAATTAACCACACCTGCTGTGTCCTCTTGCATCTACTTACTGATTGGTCTAGGTCAGCTCTTAGTCTGGGGTGGGCAGCAACATCCATCCTCCTGAGCTGCTTGTGCACCCCCCCCACACTGCCTCTGTTTGCTAGACAGAGTGTGATTTCCTGGCCAAAACATGAAACCAATCAATCAATTATTCAATAAATCAATCAATTCATTGATCAATCAATGTAAGAGGGCATCAAACTAATTGAGATAGAACTGGGATGATAAGGGCTGGCCTGACGGTGCAGTGGTATCGCTACCGCTTGCGATGGGGGTGGCCCAGATGTCGGTGTGCCTGCTGCAGGAAGGATGGCTGAGTGTCCCATGAATGGTCACCTCCTCAGGGGTGGAAGGGAGGCTGGTCTCCATGCAGCTCTGCCACCTGGGTGATCACAGGTGGTGGTGCAAGCTACAGTCAAAGACTGAAGGAGGGGGAGAGACACTGACCACATGATGCACTGTGTCAGCCAGAGTCTTCCCAACGTCTGAGGGCAGAAAAGCGGAAACATCTCCACACTGTGCAGGATGCCGTCTGCCAACCGCTGCAAACCCCATTCCACTAACTGGGCCCTCTGCTCCTAGACTGAGGCAGTAACTGTGGTCACTGGGCAGCCCTTCCCATGGGGGGGGTCATCCATGGGGGACTGTGAATTAAAGGTTAGCCCCAGAGGTGGTAGGTGACAGGGCTGGGTGGAGCAGCAGGACAGATGAGAGCTGGTTGGTCTACTAGGAAAAAAAGTAAAATAATTTAAAAAAAAGAACTGGGACACTATGGGATTTTATTTGAATATTATTAAAGGGGAAAGCAGGCGAAAACATAGGAAATGGAGGCAAATTGCCAAAGATTAAACATTACAGGATGAAAGTATTGGGGTCGGGAACAAAGAAGAACAGGCTTACATGACAATATCATCCCCTAAATTGTACATGTAATTTGTTTTCTGTATCGGTTCCTAAATTATTTGCTTCTGTGTCTCAAAATGTGACTTGAAAAGGGTTAGATTGTGAAAGAGGTCACATACTGCAGGTGGGGAGATACTTTCACTCGTGCCAAATAAGCAAAATTCTGTGTAAGTGGGTTCATCTGCTGTTTGTAGAAGAATGGGCAGCTTAACTTGTTTACATTATGGAGGAGCAGCTCCAGAACTGGTCAAAGCTGGATGAGATTTCCATGGAACTGATTGGCATGGATGACCAGGATTCGGGATCAGACACAGGAGTCAGGGTTGGCAGCCAGGGGGCTGACATGGCACTGCCACGCTGCAGTGCTAGAGTCAGGGGAGGGCAGCATCCAGGGTCAGCCACCACAGTGACCTCTGCAGTGGGCCAAGGGAGCATGTCTTCCCCACAGGTTATCACTGCACCCATGTGAGGGCTTGTGTGTGGGGGTAGCCTGTGATGTGGGTGACTCTATGTGGACGACTGGTCGTGAGGCGACTACACAATGGTGTGACAATCCTGAGCGACCAGGATTTCCCCTCTTTCCACAGTTGTGCCCCGGGCCAGGAATCTAAGTAGCGGGGGTGTGGGGGTGCAGGGGCAAAGCCCCCGCTTAAACAACATACTGTTTTTCAGTCACCCTGGTAGTTTTCGCCCTTCATGGTCGCCGTCCTGCAGTCACCCTTGTCCCATAGCACCTGCGCGGGGATGCATAAGCATTGCTGGGATACTAGAGGAAGGGGGAGAACATGGGAAAACAGCATGTCTCCCAGCTGCTGAGCATGACAGCTGCCAGCACTCACGGACCCTGCACTGTGTGGATCCCCACCAGCTTGACAGTGGGTGGAGAGGCAGTCAGGGCTGGCAGTGGCTGGTAACAAGACATTATGAAAGGAGCAGATGGTAGCAGGGGAGCAAAAAACAGTAGGGAAAAGAAAGAAAAACAAACTTGCTAGTTGCTGTCGGTGAAATCATGAATCAACCATGTGACAACAGGAGCGCTCAAGGCACACTTTACCTACAGGTGCATAGTGCCAGCCTGTTTACACAGCAGCGTTACTGCTCATGGTGCTGGTGATTTGGTTCAATAGCGAGCCTGAGTAGTCCAGGGCCAGCTGAGGGGGAGGAGGAGCGAGCATACCAGAGGGCGTCCTCCTCCCTTGGGGTGGGTGGGCAGCAAGCTGTGCTAGAACACCACTTCCTAGGTGACCATAGGTGGTAGTGCACACAGAGTGGCTAAGGGGTGGGAGGATGCTCCCTGCAGAAGACGTCAACATGCTGTGCATGCAATGCCATGCTGCCTGCTCCATGGAGCTTCCTGGGGTGAAGAAATTAAGAAAATCCTACTGGCTGGCAGGATGAAGCAGATTGCCCTCCGCAGACCCCACACTGCCCACAAGGTTCAGAGTTGGCTCAACCTAGCAAGGCTTTCAGAGGAGGAACTGGGCACCCCCTGCCCCACCATAAGGGGAAAGTTGTGGGAGTTCAGGCCTATGCCAGAGGTAAGTTCCAGAGATGACGGATGATGGGGTTAGGTAGGGTCATTGGACAAGTAAGGGTCAGCCGGTGTACAGGGAGAAAAAGAAAGTTAAAAAAACTAGAGGTGCATAGGCCAGGTCCATTGTTATTCTCTGTGTCTGGAGGGGCAGAAATCCATACAGAGAAAGCTATGTGAGGAAGAGAAGGAGACAATTATCTGCTGCTGTGTTCTGTTGGGAACTGAAGCTGTGTGCAAAGACCTTTTGGTAAGACCTGAGTGGTAAGAATTAGAATTCAGTCACTTTAGGGTTAATTTGTTTGCACTTCTTTTGTGTCAGACCTGTCTGATTATTCTAGTGTGTTCTCCGTTTCCCTATTTATAGTTCGAATGTCTTGTGAATTCTGTAAATATATTTTTTTGAATTCATCTGTGATTATGCCATGGTTTTAAAAGGTATAGGTAAGTTATTTTTCTGGCAAACTTTGTGTTCCATCTATGAGGGCACATACTGAAGTTAAAGTGAGACTACTTTTACTGCATGCACCTGCTTAGGTGTGCCTGAAATGAGTAGTGGTTCTGATGTCTAGACTCCTGCTTCTATTTGAGTAAAGGCCTACATGGGACAAGAAGGGAACTGCCAAGGGGTAAATTTGCAACAGAATGGTGACAGTATTGGTCTTAAGCCCATTCTCAGTGAGGGAATACTGTGACAGCCTTACACATGCACTCAGTATTGTGTGTTAACCTCCACAAACCATGTAACTTATATACAGAATAATGTATGGGCAACCTTACACAACAAGGCTGTGTTTCCATCGAGAGGTTGAGATGACATCATAGAGACCTCGAGAGCGAAGCTCAAGGGGTCCCTGATATCATCTCAATCCCAAGATGGAAATCCATGCCGAGTGTTTTTTTTTGGGTGCCCATATATTATTTTTGTAGTACTATGGATGTTATGGTATATGAGTAAATAAAGAGGAATGGGTTGTAGTACCTCTGTTCCTAATAAAAACAATGAAAACATTCCTTTTAAAATCTAAAACATAAATTATGAATAGCAGATATGTGTTTCAGGTGAGGGTGGAGAGCAGGGGAGCCTCTAGAGGGGAGATGTTCAGATAGCCTTCAAAAGGAATTTTTTTTTAGTATAGTACTGATGTCAGTATATACAACATCTTTTGGTAACCTTTGAACTGCCCTACAGCAAGGAAATTGCATGTATAGCAATCCGTACACAACAGCGGCTAATCATATACTATAATTAATTATAAAATGGTCTTTGAAATTTTGACTTGCGCATGCCTATAGTCACAGCATGAGATTTCAGATGTAGTTTTAACCATGTTCAAATACATAGAAACATAGAATTTGATGGCAGACAAGGACTGCTTGGCCCACCTAGTCTGCCCATTTTCTTACCTAACAGATAAGCTGCAGATCCTATTTAACCAACAGCTTACTTCCTCCTACCCCCCACTAGGACTGCCTTATGTCTGTCCCATGCATTCTTGAATTCCCCCACTGTTCTTGACTCCACTACCTCCTCAGGGAGGCTGTTCCGTGCATCCACAACCCTCTATGTGAAAAAATACTTCCTCACATTTCCTCTGAGCCATCCCCCCTCTATCTTCAAATCGGGCCCCCTTGTTCTTGCACACCTCTTTTTCTGAAAGATGCTACCCTCTTGGACTTTGTTGATTCCCTTGAGGTACTTGAAAGTTTCTATCATGTCCCCTCTCTCCCTTCTTTCCTCAATGATATACATATTAAGCTCCTTTAGTCTTTCTTCGTATACTCATTTTCTTTTTTTATATTGCTGTTTGGTCCCTGTTGCCTCCTCTCACCAACTAGTGATGGGGACACATAGGTATTTTATAGGTTTTTCTCCTGACCCCCGAGGCCCGGCACATGGCCGTGCAAGAGTGTGGAGGCACGCTACACACCCCGTGGTGCCAGCTCAGCCTGTTCCACCTCCCATAAATGTTTGCTGCCCCCCCTCTCCACCTACGCTACCCACCGGACCTCCACCCGGTGGGAGCAGAACTAACCACCCTCAGGAGAGGAAAGCTGCCCATCAGCATGCATGATCTTGCTCCCCCCCCCATGTCGGCACCCACATCAAGCAATGTAGATGGATTTCTAGCATCAGAAATTATGTTTAGGTCATACAGGACAAAAAAGTCTAAACTTGATCCGTGCACAAGTTCAGCATAGCTCTGGCACCATGTGTGAACATATTGGAGCATCAGGCAGCCGTGCAAAGAGTGGGTCACCTAAATTAGTGGAGATTATCAAAAAAGTAAAACAAAAGTCATCATACTAGAAAATCCGGGACTGCAATTCTGTATTATCTCCTTGTGAAGACTTCAGGGCTATATGTGCGGTATGAAGCCAACAGACAATAAAGAGCTGATAGTGTCCCTTTAATACTCCTAAAGTGGACAAATGGTTTCAAACTGCTAAAACATGCAGGCACTTAGATGCTGTCTCATGTTGTTATACTTGAAACAGGCGGGGATGTCACTTAGGGGGATGGGCTAGAGCCCGTCTCTTTGTAGCAGGGTCTGAAGCAACCTTAAATAACAACAGTGGGGAGGCTTGATAGGTGAACACCGCTCCACTTTAACCCTTTTAACACCTTCCCCCAACTTATTTTCAGAGGTAGAGTTACTGGGGATCTGTCTCGTCTCTAGGAATAAAGAGGAGACACAGCCATCTAAAAGCCCACTCTTAGATTATAGAACGAGGGAGTGCTTCCAACCAATGGGAGCACTCCTTTCCCCCTGCCCTTGAAACATTGTTATTCTGTAAAGATGCAGAGGTGTCTGGAAACAAGCTCATTTGGGGGAGTTTTTTTTTAAATGAAATTCATTATTAAAATGGCTTAATATATGATTTATCACCCTTGATAAACAATATATTAATAGTGATGTGGAGACCACTGTTAAGGATATAAGGTTCACCCCTATCGGTGCAACAGTCATTTTGTTGACACCAACAGGGGTGCAGGCAATACGGCCTATGGCTCCGGGGTGCCAGGCATTGCAGCTCCCTGGAGCCAGAGTGCCAAAGCACCATGGAGAAAAGATCACTGTTTTGGGGGGGGCTTGTCCATCTGCACTCCCTGAAAGAATATATAACCAACTTTGGGGTGGGCATGCCCTGAAAGAGAGAGAAACTGTTGGAGTACAAAACAAGATGAGAGTGCTGGGCGATCAAAAATCACGATTGCCTCAGTCACTCTTGCTGTTGTTGCGGTTCCATAATTGTGACGACAAAATTAAGTCACTGCTCTAACGGTATACTGGGATGTGAGAGTGTTTTTAATTACATTTTTAGGGTATCAGAATGATTAATTTTTGATTTGCGGTTCTTATACCTTATGAATGCATGTGAGAATACTCTTACAACCACAGGAGTGGTCTGTGCCACAGTATTAACACACATCATTGAGCTCAAGAAGATGATAAAAATGGGCCATGAAAATCCTATAAGCTTATTGGTCGAAACCCATCTCATGACCATTGATTATTTTCTGACAGCCTTCTACCTTGAAACCATATGGGTTACTTCAGGAAGGAACAGGTTATAATAATTCACACAGTCTTCTGTACATATATTCCTACTTTTCTAAACAAGATTAACTATCCAAGATAATTTTTTTTTGCAGTTAATCTGTTTATGCTCCTGGTTCCTGACAGCTGTACATCTTGCCTGATCCCCGAGTCCTGTCCCCATTCACAGTTTACCTTCCAGCTTCCCCATGGCTTGCCCCTGGTGGGGCGGCGGGGATCCCTCAACCTGCCGAACACACAGATCCGGTGCTGGAGGTTACTGCTAATCATGAGGGTGGTGCCTGCGGGGATCAACTTCATTCAGATGCGCCAGGACCCTTTTCCTCCTCTGTTATTCCGTGAGATGTGGCATGCAATGGCACCACAAGGAGGAAGCACGCACATGTCTGCACGCACTCCTCCAAGCATCTGCCTCGTCTCCTCCCCTTTCTGAAGCATTGGTGCACCAGCCCCTAGCCTCTTCTAGGTGCCAGTCATGCACTGAGTGCTGGTGTACCTCCCTCCCCAGAGAAAGAGAGCAGTCCTACGGATGCTCGATCCTTCTCCTCCCTTGCCAACCCCCAGTGGCCTGTGCTCATTCCCAAACACGGGTCGCCGGCGTGGCATGAGGTAAGGCATACAGTGCCTTAACCCTCAGTGCCACTGGGCTGGCATATCTAAATTTCATTTTTACCAAGATGCCTCCCTACCCTAGTAAAAAAAAAACACTCCTGAGACTAACCTCCCGTGTATAGCCTGCCCCATAGACATCTCTGTAGAAATTCCTTATGCCGTCACCTTCGGTGCAGTGACTCCCATACGGGGATTTCAGCCGTTTGATGTGCACCTGAAACAATTGAGAAAGAAGTCTTTAGTCACTCTATCATGCAGTGTTAACAGATCTATAACCAGAACTACCTGCCCTGGTTCCTTCCCCCATCACCACCCAAATGGGTTGCTCTGTGAAACCTCTCCCATCCCTGGTTGTGTCAGAAGATTAAGTCTACAGAAAAATCTCCAGTTTTTCATTTATTCATTTTTGGCCCTCTGCATGGGGCTTACCTACTGGTCCTCAGTTCCATCTGGATACATCCCACCAGGGGTCTCCAGTGCTAGCTTGCTGTTGCCTCCATGCATAGTCACCACCATCCACATGGCCACACCAGCTTGGCCTTCCACCAGTTCTTCCTGGCTAGAGCATGACTTGCTGAGGCACCAGATCACAGTGGCAGCGTCATCACAGGGGACAGGGTCAGATGTTCAGGTACCTGTGAGGAGTATGCAACTCATGGTTGGGGCCATCATCTCTGAGTCAGTGAGATATTCATCCCCACAGAGGACCCCCCAACACCCAACATAGTTAGCCATACTTCACTTGGTAGCAGCAACTTGAGTTGGCCCCCAAATCCGAGTTGCATGCAGCGTGATGTGCCACTGCTGGGCCATGCCCATGGGGTCTTTGAATTCCACCTGGATACCACCAGTGGTGAGTAGAAGGGACCTTGGTTTACAATCTGATCCCAAACATGGCAGACCTTGACAGTAGAGCCGTCTCCTAGGACTGCAGTGGGGTGCCAGCATTTGGACTCTGCATATAAAAATCAGGACATTT